>JAPDSC010063931.1:64207-141900 GCA_026290005.1 Latrodectus geometricus | reverse complement strand
ATTTTTTTCAACATTATTTTTTACATTTTTTGTGAAAGCTATGTCAGCTATATTCAGATCCAAAAAAAAAAAAAAAAAGAAAAAGAAAAAAAAGAAATTGAATATAAGTACTTGTAAAACAATAATTGCAAAATTACATTGTCAATGGTATAAAAGATATCTAAAAGAAAACAGAATACAGTAAAATCTTGTGGTTTCAATGAATATTTAAAACTTTTTGAAATTTAATAATTACAATGTTTAAATATACTTAATATCTTACATTAGATAATGGATCTATTAGAAGATAAAAGACATCTCAAAAATAACTTCTGTTATTTCTTGTGGACTCAATGTAATTAAAATTTTTTAAAATTCAATAGTTAAAATGTTTAAATACCTCAATATTTTGAATATTTTTTCACTACGTTTTTAGTTTTTATAGAAATTTCAAAGTTTTACTAATTTGTAATAAATGTTCAAATTATTTACTCATTTAAAATAGCTCTAAAATATTTCATCATTTTTAAAATTATTTATTTTTTATTGGTTTAAATTTCTTCATTTAAATAATTTATTATAAATTTAAATATTTTTGTCATAGAAGTAAAATAAATATACTTCTATAAAACAAGTATATTTATATATATTTCATCAATAGGTACTATACAACAAACTACAATACCCTAAAAAACTTTATAAAGCTTTGAATGTCAACATTAAGAATTATCAATTTTGTCAGAAATCAACATATAAAATTATGATTGTAAAATATGATGAGATTTATTCATTTAATATAAATTGTACAAGTAGAGTAATTGGTAATGCCAATAATTTTTAGAGTAATGTATTAATAGCCTTCATATTTAAAAACTATATATTTTATACTTAGAGCATAAACTCTTCACAATCAAATATACTATGTTTCATCAAAGTTCTATGAGATTCTGTGAGTGTTTCCTTAATTACAATACAAACATATCTAAAATAGTAACCTGTTTATTCAAATCTCACAAAAATATAGGTTAACAAATATTTTAAAAATTAGGTCAGCATCACTTAAAAAATAGATACTCTGCAAAAAAGTAACATCATAAAAGACATCATTACCTCTTATTTGGGCACACATAAAAACAAAGGAAAAAAAACAATGAGATAATTATCTTCTTTTCCTTCTGCAAAGAAGACTTTATAATTCCTCAAAGAAAGCAACTCTGGTTTTGGTAGATCCTGACTTTGTTCGCCTTAAAGTTGAATATTTATTTTCTCCCCTTTTTTCTTCGTATATATGATCTAATGATGTGATATTATCTTCAACTTTTAAGACTTCAATTTCAGTTTTTAATTCGAGAAGCTGCTCTTGAAGATGTTTACTTTTCTCTAAATACTCAACACGTTCTTTTTCAATTTCTAGGGTTAATTTTTCCATTTCATGATCACCAATAAGATCATAGGTAGCTGAATTATTACTTGTATTTAAATTCCGATCAACTTCAAGTTCAGTATAATGTCTTGGCACTATATTCAAAACTTCAACAGGCATATTTGATAAATAAGGTTTAGAATAATTGTTTTTAAATATTTCTTGTAATTTTTCTTTGGCATCTTTTTCAGACATCTGTGCTTTTATAAGTTCTTCCTTTAATTTTTCAGCTTCTTTAGCTCTACGTTCAGATTCCTTTACCATTTTAGTTGCTAAGAGTTCAGCTTCATGTGCTTTTCTCTCCATTAATTTTTTTTCTTCTTCAGTCTTTATGGCACTTATTTTAATGCGTTGAATTTCAGCTTCTGCATCAGAGGCTTTTTGTGTTAATAGCATTGCTTCTTCTTCAGCAATTCGTGCTTTTTCTGCCAACAGTTCAGCTGTTTCTTCAGATCGCCGTAAAGCCTCTAAAGCTATTCTTGCCTCTTCTTGATATTGAATCATCCTCTGCTCTAAGTCAGATTTCTGTTTCTCTATCTCTTCTCTCAACTGTTTCTCACGAGCAAGTTTATTACGTTCTATCTGCCTCCTTAATTTTTCTTCTTTGGCTTGGGCTTTCATTTGCTGAATTTCCATAGAATCTGGCTTACGACGACGCATAAAGAGATCATGATTGCCTATACATAAATCCAAAATTAATTTATTCATTCTTATTTTAGCTGAATAAAATTGAAAGCTCGGAGAGTTCCTGTCAACAAGTTTAATTGTAAATTTTTTATTATCAAATGATATATTACGTATCTCACTCCATGGAAAAGTAATTTTTGGAGATAGCTTATTAGTTCTTTCATATATATTTAGTCCAAGAGCAGTAACCCCTAACCAAAGTTCACTTTCTTTCTTGTTGCAAATAGGAAAATAGTTAACACCATACATGTCTAAGTCTTGAGCAATTTTTAAATACTCCATTTCAGCCTCATCACGAGTCATCCCATTATGATCAGCATACCAAACTTTTATGCGATCTTCCCACATTTCAGGTGTCATTTGATACTGATCAATTACTCTCTGAGGAAGGAGATCTTCATTGGCAAGCATACCAGGTTTATAAGAAGCTTCATCATAATCACCATATTTTGCTTGAACAGCATAAGAAGCTAATAAAACTGATGCTTCAGGCGGACAATAAATATTCATATTAAGAACCGCCTGCTTTACTTGCAGGAAAAAAAGATGTTGAGTAATTTCCTGTACTAATTCCTCATTTATATCTTCAGGGTAAAATTTTGCAAGAAATAAAAAGTTCACACACACAGGCATCTTTTTACGAATTTCTTGCTCTCTAACTCTTTTATCCAACTTTAACCACGCAACAAAACCTTCACTATCAACATACTGCAAGCCAAAATACCAAACTTCTCGTAAGCCAATCGTTCTACTTACTAAATCAAATAGATCACGACCAGTCGCTTTCAAATCTAAATCAAATTCAAGCTCTGCATCCATAGTGGTGACACGAACAGGGAATACCTTTCCCGATGACTTTTTACTCTTTCCAAATGGCATCAGGAGAATAATTTCTAAATGAGTCAAGAAATACCAAGATGATACACACAGTTATGTGCTATATTCATAATCTAACACACTCATTAGAATATATCAATTCTTCTTTAAGTCAAAATCTTTTATAACTTAAGTAGATAAGCATTGCATTTAACAGTTTAAAGATTTTTAATATCAGTAAGACAAATGTTACACTAAAATTCAATTTAAGTACTAAAGTGATTCAAATATTGTATAGTTGAATCTTTCTGGTGAGATAAGAAAACTATAATTTGAAATATTTTAGAAAAAGAAATGTTTCACAAATGAAAACTTGATACAGGTCAATTAAAGTTTATAATATATTGTTTGCTACTGACAAGTGATGATTTCAAAACATAAAATAAGTAGTTCAGCAAAGGCTAATTTTCTTATCAATAATCAGCAATAATTTTTTCTATGGTGCCTTAACAAACCTTCCCTTAGATTTTTCAAAATAAAAATTTTAAAAGAAAATAAGTATATTAAGCTACAAGAATGAATGCTGAATTTACTTTCGAAATTATTGCAAGATGTTACTAACACACTATACTAAAACCTCTAAGCTGATCAGGTTAGAACATGAGATTATTTTCTTTTTTAAATTGATTTTGCCGAACGTGATATTAATTAATAAACCTTTCATGTAAAATGAGTAGAATTGTATCTTGAATTTGAAGACTAGGCAGAAACGTCATCACTCAGTACATTTGAGGGCAACAGCAATGATGCGAGTACCATAAATTCCGAAATTTGAAAAGTTGGCATATAGTGAAACTGGCATACAAATGATTTTTTTTTTACTCACGTTAACATCATCAACAAGTCAAAAACATGTAAAAGATTTTGCTGAGCAGGAACATAGTCAAAAGCAAACATTTTATGAAGTCGTTTCATTTATAGAATTGCAACCTTGTAAA
This sequence comes from Latrodectus geometricus, assembly GCA_026290005.1. Classification (NCBI taxonomy): domain Eukaryota; kingdom Metazoa; phylum Arthropoda; class Arachnida; order Araneae; family Theridiidae; genus Latrodectus; species Latrodectus geometricus. The sequence continues at coordinate 137,997 of JAPDSC010063931.1, read as the reverse complement.
TAAATGATAACGCTGAAATGTTTTTGATGAATGATTATTTAGAGCTAAAAAAATATAGTAACAATTAATACATTCGGAGCATTATTCCAAAATTGCAGTTAAAAAAATAGACATTAAGTTAACAATCTAAATTTTGTCACATTCTAGCATTAAAATTTGAAATCGTCGACGGACGGATAAACATCAAAAAACAATAACAGACCCGAAAAGTTAAGTTTGCTAAGTTCTTTGATTACGATTACGCTTGTCAGCATATGATTCATAGAATATGCAATGAAAGAAAATATTTCACTAAATCAATTTAAAATGTTGTAATAACTGTTTCAATTATAAAAAATGAATTTAAATCATAATTATCACATTTTAATCCTTACTTTCAGATTTATACAATTAAGGAGTTAGCAATCATTATTGGAATTAGGTTTTAAGCACAGGATAGGTTTTAAGTACTGGAAAAAATGGAAATTCACAAAATCGTAAGCTTAAAAAAATATCTCTAAATGGAAAAAAAGTTTATTTTCCCAGTTTATAATTTATTTTTTAATCTCCAATTTAGGAGCAAAAAAATCGATCGTAAAGAGAGAGAAATCATTTCCTTGACTTTCGAATGATAAAGGTATTGCGGTATTGTAATTTATTTTGCTGCCGTTAACACCATGGAAGAAGGTATTCTTTACTCCATGGTACTCCACGTATATTCTTTTCTCTATCTTTAAGATTTATTTTAGTCAGTAATCTGAAAAAAACGTCACAACACTGATCGACATTTCCTTCCTTCAGATAATTATTAAAATATATTTTCAAAGTTTATTCAGAAGATTTCACTCCAGACTCTCCTATTGTAAATTCCATAACCTGTTATCAATCGTTCTGCTTTTTCAATAATAAATCACTAATGTAAGAATTTTTGTAATTTCAAAATAAAAGGGGAAAGCAATAATAAGTAATTGGAATATCAACATTGTATTTTCGGATCACTGGGGTGGACAGCCTAACAGAGAAAGTAAGTATATTATAAAAAGAAACATAGAAAACGTTCTAGCAACCAACTAACAAGTACGAATCGAAAGTATCAAAGATGTATTTGCATGAATTTTAGGGGCCGAGAAAGACGTCTTTCCTCACCAGATTGATATAATCTAATAAGGAAAAGCGTCTTTCTCGTCACCAAGTGATTGTAGGTTTTATGTCTGACCTAGCAGAAAACCGTTGTACTGAAGGGATCAGTGAACGTTAAAAATTCCGTAAAGTTTAATTTCTTCTGCAGGTGTAGCTTATAGTGAAGAAGAAGTTAACAAGTTAAGTATCAATCTCATCAATTCAGTAGCGTTGCGAAGAGGGGGTAAAGGGTTTTATAATAACCCGGGCGTCTCTCGGAGAAGGGCGCTAAATCACAGCTAACACTATCAAAATTTTTCAAAAAATTTCAAACTGGAATTACGATTTACATAAGATTGTATTATGATTTACATGAAATTGTGATTAATGAAATTGTGATTAACATTACATTAATTTACAATGTTACATTAACTTTACTTCTGAAATCCGAGTTAATTATTTTTTTGTGGTATAGATGTGTTATATAAGGCTACATAAAGCGAAGTGTAATTTGCAATGCTTTGAGTGTTCACAAAACGGATTATTAAGAAGCTAATAGTTAAAAAATTATCTCAAAATAACATTCACCAAAAACTCTTGTTTCAAAATTGTGGTACTTTTTTTTAAGTCAAAAGTTTTCTATGAGACAACTTAAAAGTCACAAAGAAGCGGAAAGAGAAATTATTTTTATTTTATTTTTTTAAAATTAGAAATTAGATAAAAAAAAAAAAAAAGTATACTCCTAGATATTGATACATTTAAGGATCGTTTTTTCCTTTACATTAACAAATGTTGAATTTAATTAACAACATTTCTTCGAATACTAATTTTCAAAATAACTAAAATACATAGCTGATTATTCAGTTAATCCCTATGTCTTTCACATTCTTGTGTTATAAATAATGCCCCTGTTCATAACATAAGAATGTGAAAGACAAGGACTAAATAATTTTGCGATGTTTTTTGTAGAAGTAATATATTTGAAAAAACAAAATGATCTAGGTCATATAAGTTTCGAACTAAGCAAGATTCTAAAGCAACTATAAATGAAACAAGCGTTCTTTTTAATGAATGAGATACTCTAATTATATATCACGCCCTTATAATACACAAACTGTAAGGTGAACAATAATTATGGTTTTCGATGATAGGAACAATATTTAAACCAATATTGTTTACCTTTAAATCAAACCTTTTCATATCAATGATAAGAAATTTTGCTAGTAAGTTTCTTCCCTGATACTTAGAAATTATTTTCTTCTTGTCAGAGCAAGTTGATCTTATTTCTATAGTTTGCTAATAATCGACTGAATCTTAAGAAAAGAGGTTTTTCGTACTGAAAGTAAATCACCCAAAATCATTTCTTTAAATTAAAAGAAAATATTTAATTCATACATGATGTAGTAACTATCAGGCTCATTCTTCTTCACACTGATTATTTAAAACCAATATGAATTTTTCATATTGATTGTTTTAAATTTTCAGTGAAAAGTCTATATATTATTACATAAACACTTTCTCGGTGAAGAAATTCGATATGTAGAAGACACTTCTCACTTGTAGGGTGAAGGAGAACCCTAGTTAAGCAAAAAAAAAAAATAATAATACTGATTTATTACTAAGCAACCCACCGACACGGTTTGAACTGTGACAGCACTCTGTGTAATGTTTTAGTTGTCCTAAATAAACTGTTATTCTTTATACGTAAGTAGTGATTATCTATTTACACAAGCAACTAATTACAACATCATTATGAATTTTAAGCAATCGATGCAGTAGTGAAATTAGAATATGACATAAATACAAATCCATCATATTATTTATTACTTGTAATTTTCCTTATAAGAATTTTCTAAGTAATTTTAAAATGGTATTTATTCATTTATAAAATTAAGTTATAGAAACTGACTTCGAAGACACAGGTATATAATTACAAATATTAGATATGAAAACAAAAATCGTATAATTTTATGGTCAAATGATATGGGCAGTATTGAAGCATTGGCACTCATTGTAAAAAAAAAGAAATTTCATGGTAAAAAAGAAAACGGGAATAAAAGTATACTTACTGGTTTACGAGTTAGATGTGTTAAAGTTAAATGCAAACAGACAAAATTTTACGCTCAGAACCAATATTTCGTACTAAATATTGTTAAAATTTTGCTTGGCATTAATTCATAAAGTAGAATAAATGAAAATATTATTTTTAAATACACTACTGGCCATTAAAATTGCTACACCAAGAAGCGACATGCTACAGACGTGAAATTTATACGAAAGGAAGAAGGTGCTGTGATATGCAAATGATTAGCTTTTCATCGCATTCAGACAAAGCAGGCGCCAGAAGCGACACCTACATTGTGTTTAAATGAAGAAATTGTTCAGCCGGTTCCTCATACACAAATTGCATTTGAACATTGTTGCCTGGTGAAAAGTTGTTGTGATGCCTCGTGTAAGAAGGAGAAATGCGTACCAGCACGTTTCTGACTTTCATAAAGGTCGAATTGTAGCGTACCGGGATTGCGGTTTATCTTATCTCAGTATTGCTGCTCGCGTCGGTCGAGATCCAATGACTGTTAGCAGAATATGGAATTGATGGGTTCAGGACGGTAATACGGAACGCCATGCGGGATCTCAACGGCCACCTATCACTAGCAGCCGGGAAGACAGGCATATTATTCGCATGGCCGTAATGGATCGTGCAACCACGTCACTAGCCGTGAGTCAAGAAACGGGGTCGTTTGGAAGACAACAAGTGTCTGTACGAACATTTCAACGACGTTTGCAGCAGCATGGAGTCTCAGCTCGGAGACCATGGCTGCGGCTTCCCTTGACGCTGCGTCATGCTGTACTTCTTAGCATATGTGCCACATTTAACAAATAGTTTGCGAGAAATGCATTTTTATCAAATGTGATCACAGTAACTGTCAATATACCATTTGAAGAAGATCTTCCAGACAAGAGTGTCTGTAGAGTATGTAATAAGAGTCTCTTTTTTCAAAAATTTCTTATTCTTTTGGATTGCGCTTTTTGCATCATTCAAATAGAGATCCTTCATATCTTAATCAGTTTTCGGAAATGAAAGTTTCATTAGCTGAGCAACTTCTATCATCAACAACTGCTGCTGCTTTAGAAGCAGTTGTTTCATTAAAAATAATTTCACATGAAGGTTTGACAACAGCTTGGTGAATGCGCTTATTTTGTCAATGGTATGAAATCATGTCATCACGAAACAGGAAATCTGCCATTTCAAAAACATATGCCACCAAAAAATTTCAAATGCTGGAAAATTTGATAGAAATTGTTCAGCATATGGAAATTGGAAAAGATTGGAAACCTGTTCAAACCTTCATAAATATGTCATCACTCAGTATTATAAAACTTGAGCTTAACTGTTTTGACATATGTTATCAGTTTTTTCTACCAGGAAGAATTACACTAGATGCGTTAGAAAATGTGTTCTCACAAATCCGGAGAAAAGCTGGTAATAAACCATCAGCATTACAATCCAAGCATGCTATGAAGTTGGTCTTTGTTTCACAATTTATTACAGAAATAAAAACAGCCAATTATACACTGAAAAATGAGTCATTTATTAAATTTCTTAACTGACCTAATAAAAAAATCTTCAAAAATCCCGGAATCTGTATTCTCATCATATGGTAACAATTTTAATTCAAGCCTCGGTATTAAATGACAAAACGATGTGTTTTATATAGCTGGTTTAAACTGTGTTTTAAGCGTGTAGCGTTGACGCTTAAAGGGTTAAATTAAGTAGTGCAATAATGACAAATAAACACTCCGATGACGAGGTGAGTTCGTCAAGCACGCTTAAAGGGTTAAAGCGAAATATCTGCAGTGAATGCAAAATTAATATCCAAAATGTAAATGATCCTGTTTGCCTTGATATATATTCAACAATGTAACATATCTCTTACTCGATATTTAGATACGGGAAGATTTTGTAAAACTTCATGTGGTATATTTAAACTTGCATTGTTAACCGAAGATGAAATTCAAAAGAAGGAAAAAAATTTTGAGTGGAGAACAGCAGATGACAGAAAATTGTATTAATGCTATTATTGCAAATTCAAAGAGTATTATTTTACCAATGTGCTGCCATGTAAAATTTATAAAATCTTTCATAATAGTTGGAGGAAAAGGGATGAAAAACCATTAACCATACATAAAGAAAGCTGATGAAAAATCATTTTCTTCAGCTTCTCAAAATAAAATAAAATAAAAAAAATATAAAAAAAACTATAAATTATTTACGAAAAATAAAATAATTGAAAAAGGCATTTAAAATATTTATAAGATGAATATAGATAAATTTTAAAAACATTCTTAAAGCATAAACTTATTTTTTAAATGATTTATGGAAGATGTTATTTAACATAATTTAAAAGATAATTATTCTAAATTTAATTAAATTTATTACAATTATCTTCAAAGAATAAAAATAAATAATTTTAAAAAGTCATAACTGTTTTTTTTTTTAGAAAAAACTGTTTAGAAACTTCCTTAAGAATATTTTTTAAATTCCTTAATTGAATATTGTATTATCATAATTTGTTAACTGTCAAGCATTAATGTAAATATCCTCATATTTAATGCATTTTGTGAAGTAAAATACTCATATTTTGATTGTATTTATAAATTTTATTTAAGATTCCTATTATGTGAGAAAGATCTGCTGTAACAATGAAAATAACAATATAAAAAATAGTTTCATATTGTTTTTCAATTTTATTATTACTAACTGGGAAGCAATTTATACATACAACATATAATTTGAGAGTAATACATACTCAACATATAATATAATCTAAAATAAATTTTAAAGTTCTGCATATTAGGGGTGTAACAATAAAAATAACAATTTAAAAATATTTTTATATTGTTTTTCAATTTGTAAAGAATAATAAAATTATGGATAACTTTCTTAATAAAAGTAATGTTTTCTTTCCTGTTATAATTTTTAAAAAAGATTGTAATGTACAGGAGCTATTCTTAATAATTTTTTAAGAATTGGATAAAATTGTGATGTAATAATAAAAAAAAACATTTTTTGTACATTGTAATTAATTTATTATATTAGTGTAATATTACTGACAAACAATAATACATACAACATATAAACCCATGTAGAAACTAACATATAGTGTTATAAAGAAAAGGACTAATAGAGAAACTATTTTTCATTAAATTATGATAAACTGTAAGTAATCTAACAATATAACAACAGTTTTCATACTAATTAAAACTAAAAAAATTAAAAAATATACTCATTATAAGTACATATTACAACTAACTTACAACTAAAGTACATATTACGAATTAATATACTCATTATAAGTACATATTCCAACTAGTAAGTAATATATATTTACAATATATAATTTGAGAGTAATACATGCTTAACACATATAGTATAATCTAAAATAAATTTTAAATTTCTGCATTTTAGTGAGCCATTTATTTCATTTTATTGTTATTAAATGTGTTTAGTGGGGGAAAAACACAAATTTTTAAAAACATAACAAAATTAGTGAGCAAACTCTTTAATTCAGATATAAATAAAAAGATAAACCCTTCGAACAAGATACCATGTAATAAAATGTTAATATTTTAAACTTAATTACATTTTAAATAAGCTGTTCCAATAATTAAAAAGTATTATTTATCTTCAGAATAGTGATACTACTTTTTAACATGTAAGTTTCTTTATCAAAATAAGCGAACCCAGATTGTGCCTAAAGGGCGATTTTAAAGGAAAAGTAGCAAACCATAAGAATCATAAAGTATTTTCGACTATTAATAGTTTAAAGATTTCCATTTTCATAATTAATGACTTACAAAATAATCTTATAGCCGATATCCAACGTTTGGTAGCAAAAATTCTGAATTTGCTTTCAACTCCTTTATTTTTCAAGGCAATTAGCAAAAAAATCCGTAGAGATACATTACGGAAGCCAAGATTTGGACAGCGAAAAGCTCATGCGTAGGCCTAGGTAATTAAGGGACTCTAACCAACACTCCCTAGGGGGTGTTGCTCTAACTGATGCAATGTGACGTCATATCCAAAAACATCCACCAATGGCTATCTGTGGACATCCATTAGTCGTCTAACGGATGTCTTCTGGATGGTCAGTTGATCTAATGGATCATTTATGGACGTCTTGTGATGTCTACTGGACCACGGTAGATGATCCAAAGAAGTACATAGTAGCCACGGTAGACATCCAGAGAACGTCTAGTAGACGTATTTGTATTGTGTGAGGTGTATTCATAATATTTTATTTTGCTAAATTTTGCATGTGTTACGAAAATTTAAGATAAGTATCCAGATTACATCCACAACGAACTGAAAATGGAAGCCATTTTTACTTACCATACATCCAAAAATTAAGGTCTATAAGGTGATATCTAATAGATGTCTACTGGACGTCCATATTTGTGGACCAGCAAACATCCACTGAACAGCCTTTCATGGATATCTAATAGACGTCTGTTTACTATCCATGACTTCCAATGGATATGGTGGATGTTCGTGGACGTTTATTAAGTGTTCCTGTTTATGTGAACTGGAGCATGAATTTGGAGTCTTGTTACCACCGTTCTGGAACTCTGGAATGAAATCTTCAAATTTTTAAAATGCTTTCGGAACAATACTCATAATAACTTCAAGAAGCTACTATAAATTCTAAGATTGTGGAGGGTCAAGAAATTTTTTTTCCATTTAGTATCATAAATTTATAAACCTTCTCTTTTTTTGGTTGAGTTAAGAGATCACAGGTTCATGGATTTTATTCACATTTTTAGTGTGTATGCTTGTAGGAAGTTCAGAATCCACCTTAATTTATAGGTTTGGTTTGAAATACTTACAGCATGGAAAAAGTGACCATGAAGAATAAACATCTTTTGATTTTGTTATGATTTTTAAGAAAAATCTACGTTTATTATTTTTTTAAAATGATGAAAAGAACATTTTAATCTAAAACTATCTAATTATATAATGACTATTTTCTTTTAATGTAGACTATCATAATAAATAGACTCACTTACAAATCTTAATAATTTATTTCATATAATATAAAAAATTATCTAACATAAAAAAATTTTAATCTTAAATAAATCGCTGCTTAATAAGTCATGTATTAATAAAAATCACATAAATCTTATTTTCAAATTAAAAGGTATGAGCCAGTCATTTTGCTGTTTTACTTTCACATAGGAGGCTTGTAATTGGATATTCTTGTTTCTCGACTTGGCTTGTGCTGTTTCGTATATGTTATTGTTTACATTTTGTTGGAAAACTTGTTTATTCTGTGAATGGTTTTTTTTTTCATAAATTCTTTGGGAGCTGAAGATTTAAAAGGAATAATCTCGTTTTGTTTCTATTTAACAAAATGTTCTTAACTATATGAATTTAAGTAACTGAAATCTAACTTTCTTTTCTGCGTTAATAATGACTCCACCTATAACATTAACTGTCGACAAAGCAAAAGGTAAGCCATGAGATAAATAATTGTTTTGTACGCTTTTAGCTTAATTTATAGGATCAATTTACTTTTCAACAGATACTGATCAGAAAAATAACAGCGGTTCCACTTCAGGATTCTGCGATTAATTTCTTGTGAAGTAGTAGTTGAAAAATTTATTATTGCATCAAAATACATAAAACACCAATGATTTTGTATTTAAAGTTAACTGTCAGATTGTTTCTACAAATGCTCATCTTATTTTTTCACGCATTTTATTTTTGTTCATCAAGTAAAAAGCCAGCTGTGCTTGCTACTTCTTTTAATTTTTTTCAACACTTCTCTGTTTCTATTCAGTATTCTTATGTCATCAGCAAATTTGAGTTCTTTTACCTTTAATAAGGCCTCTGAGATTCAATTTTCTAATAACAAATTCCTGTTTAAATCCACTAAAAAGTGTAAGCATATTGATTTTATATCTGTAAAACTTTTCAACAATGTTTCTAACTGTAAAAATTGTTGGTCTATAGTGGAGCAGTTTTCCATAAAAATACATTGTTAGTTGCCTAGAATCTGTTCTGCATTTGTGTGTGTGTGGTAAGAGTTTCTTGTAAATTAAGTAAGTGTTTTGTGTACTACATTTAATAAGATGATACTTCTATAATTAATACAGATCAAATTGTTACTTTTTTTTATTAATAGGCACAATAATTCCCAAGTTCGATTTTGTAAGCATTGTCTTTTGTTCCCAGATATGGGTGATAAATTTATGAATTTTATACCATAGCATTGCTCCTCTATGTTTTACAAATTCTACACTAATTTGATAATTTCCTAGAGCTTTATTATTTTCATCCCTAAAATGATTTTAACTCCTTCAAACATTGGTGCTAGAACTTCATGACAATTTGCATTATGGACATTAAAACCATTCACATTTATTATAAAACCATTCACATATATATCACATCACTGCCAGATGTAAGTAAATTATGGAAGTAATTTTTCCATCTTTCTTTAATACTTGGTAGATATGAAATGATTTCCCCCTTTAACTCCTCTGAAGTTTAAAATATGAAGTTGGAAATCATTTATCAATCTATTGATTTCTCTATAAAATATTTTGCCTTCATTTTTTCTATGTTTTTCAGTAAGTTCTCCAATTTTGTTGTTTAGGGAAGATTTTTCATTTGCTATCTACATTTATATTAATAATTCTCTTTAATCTACTGTAAGTTTGTAACATTTTTTCCTTGCAGTGTTCTTTAACGCCAAGGTATCTCAGCATTCTTCATTGTATCTTTCATTACCATTCTTTCGTTACTTATGCAAGTGTATCAGTAGCATCCAAACTAATCTAATAAATTAAAAAGTAATAATAAATGAATTCTGATTCAGTTTTAATATTTATATTTATGCTAATTTTGAAGATAACTTCTATCTTAAACATAAACTCTTGTTTGTAGAATCATCATTTCATTTTTGAGTAGAAAATTGGTATTTCTTTTTTTGAGAGTAATGTACTTAAGATATTTTATATATATGATGGAATTTAGAAATTGCAAGAAAATGGTTGGAATCACAATCGGCTCCCTGAAAAATTCTAACATCAATAATGGAAGTAGCCCACCTTTTTGAAATAAAAATATTATCACTTTGATTACACTTGTTGGTTCTAGGCATCAGCCATGTCCCTTTGAATGTTTTTTATATTGGAAGTACATACTCATTACTTTCCAATTATTCATAGTGGCCATCTGAATTACAAGCTTAGCATTTTATTTAGAATCTTTATGGATACTATATGCCCCTATGGCATCTCTAGAAATATTCTTGGTCAATTTGAGTATTCATGTCACCAAAAACTATAATATTTCCCTCTGTTGGTTGAGTTAATAACCATCTGGACTTCATTATAAAAATGCTCTTTAATTGTTTTTCAGAATTATTAGTAGGAGCATGAAAGTTAATGAGGACTATATTATAAAAACAGCCTTTCACGTTAAGTTTGCATATTATTTTACTGACTGGGACAAGATCCAGTACAGACAAAGAGGAATCTTACTAATAAAACCAACTTCATTTAACCTCTTACCTGCCAAGGAAAACTTACAAGATTCGCTCCCCAGTGCCACCGGTTTTCACACAGGCGATCATAGTTATGCGATGTATCGGGGGAAAAGAAGAGGCACGCTTGAAATAAATGTAACATCATCACAACAGATATTTGAAACAATGTCAAAGACATTCATTCAATTGCATTCCAAGGCTATGGGTCAAGCATAACTGATAGCAGAATATTGCAGAGAAGCGTATTTCCGAAAGCCGTATATATATGCCCGGGGCAGTTAACGCATCAGCTTAGCGCGGCGTATATATACGCCCGCGGCAGGCAAGTGGTTAATCCTTGTTTCCTGGGTCCACTACAATAAAGATTAAATTCTTTTTTTCTTTATAACTCCTATAAATCTTTTCCCATGGTTTCCTGAAGTGCAGCAATTGCTATTCCATACTTCAAAAGTTGCTCATCCATTTCTAGCATTTTTCCAGACAATAGCATCAATCTAACATTCCAAGTTCCAATCCAAAAATTAAATTAACATTACACTTAATCATTCCTAGTCATCAACCATCAGTCCATCCTGAATTACATGGCATAGATTTTGTAAGTTGAGGAAGTTAGCCTCATGTTTGACTCCTACTCTGGACCAGGCCTCCCTATTTGCAAACTCCTATGAGGCAAGGGTGCCCAGCTGTATACTCCTGGACACTGGGTATCCAGTTTAGTTGCCTCTTACAACATGCAAGAACTACATTAGGATCATTCTTTAACACCTGGTCACCACATTGGTGCTCTAATAATTAACTATATAAAAATATATTGCATATTTAGTATCATAGTAGGCAAGTAGAAAATTTATTATAGTATGAAGATTTATATAATCATGAGACTCACAGGACGGTATAATTTTTATACAAAATATATAAGATGAATACATAAAATATGTATATTAATCAAGATAAAAAAATAAATAAAAATGAACTAATAAATTGGATGATTAATAGTTGATCAAGCTTTTAAAAGGAGCTTGCTTAAATTACCATGAAAAAATTAATAATAAGTGACACATGAATGTAGCTTATTATAGGATATGAGTTCCTGGAAAGCAATATATTGTTCATGCTCAAATATTCTTAGCTGTTTGTTTACCTCAAAGTAAAATCTGCAAACAATCATTAAATAAACAAATGAAATCAAACTAAAATCTCTTCAGATAATTTTTAATGTTTTGATGCCACTTTATAAAAAAGTGTCTGTCAAAAAAAATATTTCATATATTCTTTCACTATATAGTGTGTGTATAAATTTTTTAAAATGATATCTATATTTATTATTTAAAGAGAAATTTAACTAGTTACTAGTTTTAATTCTATAAATGTTTATTAATTATAACTTTTATATACCTGAGTTCTAGTTCCAATATTATCACAATATCTTAATATTAATGATAAATTCCCCCCAGAAAATATTTGATAATTTTAAAATTCCTTTGAATAATTTTCCTATGTAAATTTTTTTGAAAATCATTTTTTATCTTTCAATTTGATTTGATAGAAGTTCTTAACATAAATATTGAGATTTTTTTATTACATTATTCATTTTCATTAAAAGTGAATTTTGGAAATTGTATATACTAAAAAATTTTTATTTTAAAATAACACATACAGCAGGACTATCTTAATTTGTTAGAAAAAATATTCTTATGAGATGTATGTACATTCCTGACAAATTGAAAAATTTATCATTGCAAAATATGTTGTATTGTAACATGAAACTGGGGGTACTTATTAACCTGAAATATTTAGGCTTTGCTGTAATAGTATACAAATTGTTTGTCTTCACATATTTTGTATCTATTAACCACTGGAGAAAACAATTACATATTTTAAATAAGTTAATTTAGTAAACAAACTAATTTTCACCTCAGATGCAGATATTTGCTGTGGCTGTAAATCCACTGCTCAATCAAATTAACCCTAATATGCAGAAGTACTTATAGCACAGCAAATCCAATCCACCAGTTAGTATAAAATAATAAAAAATGAAATCAAAAGAATATGGCTTTGTTAAAAAGTTGGGAATCAGCAAATCTTTTTCATCATTGGAATTGTCAATTGAGCCAAATCACTACTTAATTATAGATTTCAATTATGGATTTCTTCATATATTATAAACAATTCACAGGAGATGATTCTGGTTCTATGACAACTTTTGATCTCTGGAAATTGATTACAGCTATTAAGAGATATACAAACAATCATTGCTTATAGGATATAGTTATTTAATACTAATATTTAGTTTGAGAATATAATATACCAAAATAAAAGTTCTAATTTTTAAGTAAATATAAGCTTGAAATTAAACTTTTACTCTTACTATTAAAAAATAAGCTTTTAAGTTAAATTATAAATCTAAATTTGGAAGTTTTTGAATATATCATTAGTTGAAATCAGAAACTTTAAGCAAGTTTAATTTTTTCTGTCTATGTATATTCCACATGAAGATACGTGAAATATAATTTACATTTTTTATTGAGGACACAAAAAAAGAAAAATGTATGACTGGTTCATGAAAGTTGGATTAATTGGTAATATTTATGACTTAGAAATCTGAAAATCATATGGCTTTGCGGAAAGTGGTTAATGATGGATGTGAATGGAAACAAATAGTTCTCCAGTGGTTACTTGGCCATTATGACCTTTGGGTTAATGAACAAGTAAACTTCCATTTAAAAGAGGTGTCACCATACCACAACATCCTAAGGCAGTCATATTTTTGAAGGATTAAATTGTTTCTAAAATATTTATTCAAATCTAATATTTTACAATGAACTTCAGATTTATGCATCTTCAAGAAATGGAGGTGATTAAGTCCTCTTATTCTTGATTTTCTAAGACCTAGCTGTTTCAACTTTCTGCTTATCTACAGGACTTGATTACCTTGCTCTACTTATATAACATAAGCATTTCAATTGATCCTATGTTTTTTGTAACTCTGAAGAAAAAAAGAGACCACTGGCTCCAATATGTGTAGCTCTTTGTGGTCTTATGGATTTTAATTTTTTATTTTATTATAAAATTATCTTGTTTATGAGCTCTGCTATTTGTAACATTTTGCCTGCTCATTAGAAGTAAAAAACACACACATACACACTTACATATTATGCATTTAAAAACTTAAAAAGCATACATTTAAAACTTATATTCCACCAAAGACTTTTAATTTTTCAAAATTTATTCTCCTCACACTCCAGAAAATTTGGCTTTTTATTTGATTTTTTATTTTGAAATTTCATGTATCTATATACTTTAGTAATTCTTCTCTAGCCCTATTAATCTTGGTAGGTTTGAACTTTCTATATTATAGAATCTCAAAGTTCTTTCTGTTTTTTTATTTTCATTTTTTTCATTCTTTATTGAATCTGGTTCATCATCTTAGCTTTAGCCTTACTTTTTTTCTATTGGTGTATTATTTTCTTTTCATGATTTTCTGGGACATTTCTGTTTCTTATATACTTTTAGTTTTGATAAGTATAATATCTTTTAATTTTCCCAATTCTAGATGATATATGTACATATTTGTCTTCATGTTATATTTTTTAATGAATATAAATTTAACTAATTACACATTTTGAAATTTCTTAATATATTTTATTTTTGTTTGATATAATACCCAGGTTTTGGCTATTTTACAATTATTAGTCTTATTAGAATATTTACATTTTAGATTCTTAAGATCAGTTTACTTTTTAGAATTCTTTTATTTGTAGATACTTCTTTATTTCTATTTTGCATCTTTATTTATGCAGCATATATCATTTAAGTAACATTGTTATCACGTAAAAAATTAAAAATTGGTAGCATGATTGGCTCTAAGTTTGTTAAATGTATTTATGATACAGAAGTATAAAAATATCAAAATTTTAAATGATCTGCTCTGCTTAGTTGATAAGTTATTTTATGAAATTTTCTTGGGAAAATATCATAAAACTATCATTATTTAGTTATTTTTTACCAACAGTTATATGGATGCACTATGATTAGTTATGTACCTATGGGAACTATGATCTCTATGCATTCAGAATGAAAATACTATATTTTTTTTAATGAGAAGGTGACATTAGTACAGCATCATTAGACATTAAAGATTTTGAATTTTATGATATTACTGCTTAATTACAAAAGAAATAATTGAAAAATCAAATGGATTTTTTTTAAAGGGCAATGGTATCCATGTTATGTTTCTGTCTAAAAAAATGTCTGGTTTCTTATTATTTCTAGGAAATATTTTAGTTTAAAAAGTCTTGTGTGAAACACATGAGATTGGTCATTTTGGCAACAATTTTTTTCATAAAGGTTTAACAGTATAAACTTAAATTTTGTGAGATTAAACTAATGATATATTAGTTAATTTTAAAGGAAATTACTTACTTTTGGTTATGTAAATAAATGTCTCCTAATGTCATATCAACATTTTTTCAAATACCATACACTCATATTCATTGTTTTTCTCTTTATTGTAATAAAAAGAAGAGCTGAATAAGAAAAATGAGTTGATTTTAGGAATCTGTTTAAGAGATGTGAATATGATTTCATTTTTCTCATAAAGAGACAGTTTGGTGCATATATATTATGCTGCATATATGGAAACAGTAGATGAATTAATCTAAAATATGTTAAAATTCTAGTTGTAAATTTGTTATTAATTCTGCACATTTTTTACATTTTTTAATGTTGCTAGGCTTTTTTCTGTTGTACTTTAGCTTGCTTCATTATTGTCTTTGAGGCTATTCATATATTATCCTTCAAACCGTTCTTTATTATTTTTTTAAATCTTTTGTCACTTTTTTTTGCAATTTCCATAATTTGTGCTTTGAATTCATTCTAATATTCTTCAATATTCATTTCATCCTTAATATCTGTTTCCTACTCAAATTTTCTTTTATTTTTTACAATTTTTTTTCAACATCTGTTGATTATTTTTTTGATGTGAACAGTCTTCATATTAGTTGCCTCAATTATTCCTTTATTTTTGCTTCAATTAAAGAGTGATCATAATTGCAATCAAGTTCTCAGGAAGATTTCACATAGATAATTAATGACTAATATTTAATTATTAATATGTGGTTAATTTTATTTGTTTCATGGGTTCCAAGTATTGCTTGTATGCGTATAAATGTTGTACTTTTAACTTGTATTTTATTTCTGATCGGCAAGTCACGCTGACATTGTATAGAGAATAGCTGAAACTATGTCAGCCGATTTGTATCCCTTGAAGCTTTAAATGCTATTAAACTGTTTGTGCAGATACCTGTTGTCTTGAATGGAATCTTATGTATTGACTCAGGACTGTAAATGGTTGTGAGGCCATGGTCTTTTAAAGGTATATGAATAACAAATCAGTCTTCTCAGCTGTTAGTAATATTTGAATCACTGAGATTGTGTTCTGTGTTTATTTATTTGACCTGAACTTATCAATTTTGCAGATAATTATGGGATCTTGATCAATGCAAGCAGCACGCTGTGACATGGAATGATAATCTTGGTATTCAAAAATTAAAATTCTATCAATGTTATAAAATTGCTAGTAAGCATTTTTTTTCTTAACATGATATTACAACAATTTTTTATAGTTGTTGAACATTGTCCAAATGCAATTTGTATTAAAGAAATCTGTTATATATAAATTTTTCCTTAAATTATAGTTTTGAAGTTTCTTGTGTTTGTCTTTGGTAATTTAGAGAATTTATATTGTTAGAAGTAATTTTTATTGTGATTGTGTTATCTGATTATTTGGTGTCCAAGAATGTCCAACTTTCTCTTATGCAAACAGTGTCCTTAGACTCACAGATGAATCAAAACAAAAGTATTAAGCTAATGTGTCTTGAGCATAAAATATGATAGAAAATTATTTAGTCAGAAGTTTACATAACTGGTATTATCTTTAGTCTTAATTATAAAATAACTCTTTAGTAATAAAATGTTTCACCATACATTTTCAAGAATTCATTAAGAATCATACCAGTGTAAGTATGAATTGTGTATTTTTATACTTAATTATACAAATGCTTAAATTTAATAAGCTTTTTGCATAATTTAACACTAAACTTAAAATTTTAATATTTTTGTAATAGTTAATTATAAGCTGGTTTTATTCTTAATGTTTCTCCAAAATACATTTTTATAACTTGTGACTGATTTGTAGAATTGTGATTAACATTTTAATGAGATTTAAGCATTGAAAGTCTTTAAATATTGTTTTTATTATATGCTCTCTTTATATTTTGTTCTAGCTGCTTTACGAGAAATTCTAGCAGCAGTGTCATTACCAGAAAATGCAGCTAAGATTACAGAAGCAAAAACAAATGCTGGCAATGACATGCTTTGCCACATGCATTTAGTTTTCCCCCTTGTTACTCGAATTGAACAAGAAGTTTTAAAAAATTATGGATTTGTTGGTGATAATCAAGGTAATTATTTTGCTACTTTCAACAAGTAAAAATTTGACACTAGTTAACAATGTAATATGTATGTATACTTTTTTGCAAAGTTAAATTTATTTATACATCTGAGAATTATACACATTTGTTTGGTAATCAAATTGCATTGATAACATATAAATATAACAAGAAATATCCATTTAAACTTACAACTAAGTATTGCCTTGTACTTGTATTAATTCTGTTTGATAAAATATCTCCTAATAGTCATGCATGTTCATGCAATTATTAAATAAGAAATAGCAACTACAAAAAAGAACATGATATATTTTAGGCTTATTCTTAAAAGAAAAAACTACATAAAAATAGTCCATTTACTTATTTTAATAGTGAATATCAGAAATGTGTACTTAATCAGAGCAAATAAAATTAATTTTAGTCAACAATTAATAACTAACTTTGATTTCCATCAAAAATTTATCTTAATCCAATTAATTTGTACATCATAAAAAGATGTATTTTAAAGCGTAATTTCTCTATTTTTTAAAGTTGTGTTAAACACGAATGTTTATAATAATGGATTTATATATAAAAAAAAATTACTAGCTAGATAATCAGTGAATTAAAATCAATCATAATATTATTATTTATAAATTTATATTTAAACAATATTTTGTATATATGACTTAAAACTCAACATAGAAAATTTGGTAAAATGCTAAATGGACAATATAATTTGACTTTTATACTAAGCATAGTTTACAAATAAATGATAAAAATTTTTCAAAAAGTTCATGTTTGGTAAAAGGTAACTGGTTTGTGACTGCAAAATTTGTTCATCTACAATAGCCTTAGAATAGAATAAAATATGTATGTATGGGGAAGCTTATCCCCATATCTTTCAGCAATAGCAGTTTCCTCTAAGTGAATATGAGGATTAATGTAAATATCCAATGATTTCTATCCAAGCCATGATATAGTGTAACTGCTTACAAATTGGTTTGATTGCTCCAGATTTTTTGCTCTATTCCAAGAATCAACTTTTATTGTAAAAATTTGAGTTCTGGACCTTATATTACTATTTACTGGGTTCATACAACATCTAGAATTTTAAAATATGTCTTAGAAAATGTTGAATAAATCTTGGAAAATGTTTAATTTCTGTAGACATTTTTTGTTAGAAAACATTATCAGTTTTATAAATTCATTTTATTTTTGGAAATTTTCTATGAAATGGACTAAAAAGAATTAAAATATCAATTTTTGGTCTCTAATTGATGTAAGGTGGATTATAATTGTGTAATGTAAATGAAACTTGAAGCAAGAAACAGAAAATGCATAGTTGTCAATCAGCATGATGAATGATAAGATTTTACTTATGTGTGGTAAAACATCATGGACTTAAGATATAGTCAAATTAATCTGAAATGAAAACCTTGCTTTCTTGTTTCTTGATCATGTTTATTTAGCAATCATAAGATAAATGTTGCAAATGTATTATAAGGGCTTTAAGGAAGAGAAAATGAATTGTATTTTCTGATATTTTTAAAAAAAATTTTGATCTTATCTGAGCTATATCATTTAGTTTACATTCCATTTCCATTAATTTTTTAATTAAGTTTGATATTGAACTGTCAATTTAATCCAAAAAATACTAATAAAGGATTGTTTAAAGAAAGTGTGCAAGTCCCCACGAGAGTTAGAAAATCTTTTCACATCATACCTTTTTCAATTCTTGAAGTTTATAGGAATTATTTCTGAAAATATTTCTAACTAGAAGTCTTTTTACTTTATATTCTAAATTGAATGTTCATAAAAGAATTAGAATCGATTTATAATTGTAATTTTTATTGAAAATCTAAAATGTTCAATAGTTATGTATTTTCTAAATAAAATTGTCATTTTGCAATTAAAAGCAATATACATATTACAAAAATTTTATAAAATTCTTATACTATGGATTTTTGTACATAAAAATAATTTATAATTTTTTTAAGTAATCTACTCAATTTTCTAAAATAATACATTTATGATAAATTCAGTAGCAGTATGAATATTTTTAAACTTAGTAACTAGTTATGAATTTTGATGTATACATACTGTGTGCTTATATCTATAACATGATTTCATAACTCTAATATGAAAATATAAAAAGACTTTTCTAACTAAAAGCTCAGAGGAAGATTTAGCAATGAAATAGAATTCATTAATGGACATCTTTTTTTTATTGTAGTTAAGTCAGCCATAGATTTTGTAGAATGAAATATTTAACAGTTTTCCAATTTATCTGAATTTTTATAACATTCTTTTATGTATAATATGTAAAAGTATTATTGTACCCCTTACTTTCTGATATTTATCTTTGAATATTTTATTTTTTGTTAATTTTTAAATAATGTTAAATTATTCCCATAGAGGATGTGTGACTTGTTACACCCATATTTTTTTCTCATTGTTTTATGCTTTAATTAATTGGCAAATGTTGATTATTCATGTTTTTTCCCTGATATAAAAATTTATTTAAATTTGTTTATTATCATGTGTTTATTGTAGCAATATATTTATAAATAACAAAATCTAATTCTTTCATTCCTAGACAAAAGTTTTGCTGTAAATGTATGTTTCATCTATTAGTTTGTAAAAATGCTAAAATTATAAGGTTTTAGAAATACAAATGTTTTAAAACGTGATGTGGAATTTATTGATATTAAAAATCAATTTTAGTATCAATGACAAAGAAATTTATTGAAGAGTTTGTCCATTCAATATTCAATATCAAGAAACATCTCAAATAAAATAACTTAATTAAAATGCATTAAATTTTCTGACATTGTTTAATCCTAGAATCAGAATGTTATTCTGTTTTAAAAAAAAATTGTTAGTTCATAGAAGAGTAAATCATAAGATTTACTTGTGTCATTTCAAAACTTGTAAATTATTTTGATTTTATTAAATATGAAATAGATTCTTTTGATTTTAGTTTACTAATACAGAGGCTCTGTTGATTTTAGTTTAGCTTACCAACTAGGTAAAATTATTATTATTCTTGAAAATTGTCAATTTAATTTTGCTACTGCCCTAAAATATCAGTTATAATTAAATGAAAAACAAAATAAAATATACATTAGACAAACTCAAAATTTTCTTAATTAAGCTGATAAACTTAAGATCAAAAAGAAATTTTATGAAGATGTTATCATAGATTTTTCAAGTTTCTTATAAGTCATACTAAAGAAACTGAAAGAGTGGACAAATTAGCATTTATTAAAAAACTAAACAAAGCTTCAGGGAAACAAATTCGTATTTATAATATTGAAATATAACAATCTATTAAATAATTAAATAAAGTGATTATATATTGAATGAAAATAAATTATACCATTAAATTATAAAATCAATTTTTTCATTGTTGTTACTGTTAAGGTTGTATTTTAGAAATAAAAATGTATTTTTAAGGCTTTGATTTTATTTCTTAATTTTAAATAAATAAATATGAAAATTATATAAATATATGTGTCAGAGATGATTATTCACTGTAACAGAATTCCTTAAAGAATTATTTATTTAAAGTTTTTTGAAGAAACTAAATAATAGAAATTCTAAAAAATCAAATCTTTGTAAAAGTTTTAATGAAAATATTTTGGAAGAATAATAATCTTTTTGTCATACAAAATTAAAGTTCTAGAAGCATTTTAGTTCTACCTAAATCTAATGTGTATTTTCCAATTTTTGTTTTATCATTGTTTATAAATGCTTCTACTTTCTAATTAGTGTGTTTGCATCTATAATATTGGCTCTAATTTAATATTTTTACTATTATGCATTATGTTTTCCAAAAGCAATTCAGTTTATTACATATCTGTTATAAGCTTTTATAAATGGTTGTAGTTTGATTAAACAATGTAATTAGGGATTATATTTTTATCAAATATAAAGGCATTTTTAAATTTGCTTAGAATTAAACAATTATTTAGAATAAAAGATAATGTATGTATGCTAAAATGAATGAGAGAATATAAATTTTTTTACAGTAAGAGTACAAGTATGTAATTTGCAAGCATTATCTATTTGTAGTGATTACTAGAGTTTGAAAGAATGCATTTTACAATTTATAAAATGTAACTGGAACTGAAGCATTAAAACAATTTGCATACAATGCCATTTCAATGATGTCGAAAATTTGGGTTTCAATGTGTCACATAAAAGTATAGAATTGTGTCAGTTAAACTGTTTATCTTATGTCTATATTAATAACGAGTAGGATTAGTACAAAAAAGTTAAATTATGTGTGTGGGAAAACAACTTGCAAATAAATAAATATTTGCCATGCAATTAATAGATGATAAATTTGTGAAATGTTTTCTAGGATTGTTGAGTTGCCGTGAGAATATAATTGACTATAAATTCATTTTTTGGATTATCATACTCATAAAACTGAAAAATAGGAAAGACTGAACTAATAAATTACAATATGACTGAACTAATAAATTACAATATGCTTTTATTATTACTTTGTACTATATATCCTTTCTAAATATATAGGCTATTTAATTGATAAATACAAATATTGAGTACATATATTTTTATTTGCAAGTATTGAGTATGATTATCACTATTGTTGCTTAAAGATTTAATGTGATCTATCTTAAAACAAATTATATCTTTTCTTGTAAAATGATAATTTTGTTTTGCATAATAATTGGTTAAGTTGAAAGCGCATATGTAATTATTAAAACACTGCTCAAAACAAATGAAGGATATTGCGGTTTTAGGGGGATCTTGTGGCTGGGAAACCTTTTAGCTGATTGATACATGGTCGACAGACGTAGTAGGTTATATGAGAATAAATTACACAGGTTTAGCAGAAAAAAATGCATTTTATTGCTCATTTGTGTACAAAAGGAAAAAAACACAATTTGTGCATATGAGAGAAAAGGAATAAGAAAAGGTGTTTTCTTCAAAGGAAATCATTTTCAGTAGGGGCATGGTTTCCACAGAGGCCAGCATTGTTGAACACCTTAGAGGCATGGAGTCAATGAGGCTACTAATCACGAGTTGGGGTATTCGGTCCCACTCTTCCAGAAGAGCACTTTCCAGTTCTTGGAGAGTTTGTGGAAGTGGTTAGTGGCCAGCAGTTCGTTCTCCTAGAGCGTCCCAAATGTACTCTATATGATTCATGTCTGGGAAACACGCTGGCCATTCCATTTGTACGATTCCTTCCTCGAAAAGGAAATCCTCCACCAGGTTAGCACGATGTGGCCTGTAGTTATGGTCCATTAAAATGAAGTCATCTCCAATTGCTGCAGTGTAAGGGACTACAATTGGTCTGAGGATCTCATCCCTATATCGGCGATCAGTCAGAAGTCCATCTAGAATGATATACAGGTCTGTAAGCCTGTCAATGGAGATGCCACCATATACCAACACTCCCCCACTGGCAAATCTGACGCTTTCGTGCACGAACGCAGGATTATTCCTGCTGCCACGGTCCCTCCAGATGATAAAACGCCTATTATCAGGATGAACAGAAAAACGGGACTCGTCAGAAACTCCCTGCAGTCGCGATGATACCTTGATGTTAGTTTAACACATACCATCAGTCGGTGATCATACAAACCTACATCATGGAGCCAGTTTTGGACAGTCTGAGTTGAAACCGTGGTGTCATTAGCTGAGCGAAGGTGTTGTTGGAGAAGAGTAGTGTTCACATTTTAGTGTCTCTGAGCCGTTAACACTAAATAACGATCTTCATTGGGCATTCTTGCCTGTCTTGCCCTGATCCTTGGCCTGCACTTCCAATCTCTAAAAAACAGTTCCAGATCCTACAAATCACACTTTGTGACACTCCAATGGCTTCCTCTACTTCGGCTTGAGTTTGGCCTCCTTGTAACCTACCATCAACTCTCTAAGCTTCTGAATCGGTTAAATGACTTTGCTGAGACATCCTACTCATCAAAACAAAGCAGTCACTGAATGCTGCTCATCATTGTCTTTTATTCAGTTGAAAGTCAAATTTCATTCACTGCTGCTGAAGTGATGTTTATGACGTCGAACTCAAAATTAGTATGCTCCACAGTTTGAAAATCACAAAAATCTTCATTGGTGATTCTCTTCTTAAATTTTCAGCAAAATATTTCGCTTATATCTTTATTTTATATAAAACTTACAATATCCTTTAATTGTTTTGAGCAGTGTATTACAAAGATAATAGTTATAATTTATTATAGGCTTTATTTCTTCTTAGCATAAAGTTTACATAGTCCCTTTCTGTAATTTTAGTTAGGACCTTGCAATGCTTATGAATAATCACAAATAAAACTAAAGATGTTAAGGATGGCTGTTCTAATGTTTTTTTTCTATTCTGTACTATGATATAAATTCAGAATTTTGAAACAAATGTATCTTTCTTTTCAAAACAATTAGCATGGCTCACATTTGTTACTAACTTTTTAGATATTTTGAAAGTATATCACATTAAATAAGTAATTTACTGATTATAGTGATTTGTTCTAATAAAATTGCTACTGAATACTTATTTAAAAGTTCATACTTATTGTATTTGCTTAAGTATCATATTTGCTAGTGTATAAGACACCTGACCTATAAGATGCACCCCATTTTTTATAAGTTTTTAATCAACAAAACTTTATTACTGATCCTTATAATAAATTAACAGCATTTTAAATAATAATTTCTGTAATTAATAATATATTTTAAATAATACTTTTTAAGTAATACTTTCTGCATATACCCAATCTATCTGGGAAATAACACCGCTTGATCAGAAACCAGGCACTCCTCTCTCTAGCTAAATGAAGATTCCCTTGCAACTTCTAAATCAGTATCTGAGTTTTCATGCAAGAAATTATTTAGTGTATCATCTAGTGCATTACTATTGACTAACATCTTAAATAATTTAGCCACTGTTTTATATAAATCCCACTGGTTGTTTACTGTGAATTTCTTTTTGATTCTGCCAAGTTCTTTTCATTATTTGAATTGGGGTGGCAGGAAATTCCTCTCTGTAGCCTTGATTCTATTTTCTTTATCATATTTAATTACACATAACTTGTATGCTATACTAAAGCAATGCCAACATTGTTTTTAAGACATAAATTTTTAACAAATTTAAAAAAACTGAACAGTAGAAGTTTCACTGACTTAAAAGTTGTTCACAAAAACAGAAAAGTTTAAACAAATCCAGCTATGATTAAAGTCAAATCATGCACATTCACTGAACTCTAAGTAACTGTAATATTCCATATTATACAAGGAAATAAGAAAAAAATATCGTATGACTGCAAGTGGAGGAAATTTCCAAATGTGAATATAATAGAAAATTGAGTATTGGCTTATAAGATGCAACCTTTTTTTAAAAGAAAAAGTGTGTCTTATATGTGGATAAGTATGCTAATTGGAGTAAATTCTTAGGGAAAAAAGTATTGTATTTTCTTGTATAAATAATATAATAATATTTATAATACTGCATAAATTAACTATGTATGAGTATTATAATATTTAATTTCATCTATCAATGGGAGAAAAAGACTAAGAATTTCAAATTATAGAGAACTTACCAGAGGATAGTCTGAGAGACAAACAGTCAAAAAATTCCATTATAATTTGTTTGAGATAAGCAAAACATAAAAGTTGTCTGGAAGGAAAATCAGGTATTTTTCTGTTGAAAAACTTCTTAACTCTCCCTGCATCATTGCATTGCAATAGCTTAGTCATAGAATCATGTACTTCAGAATGGAAGCCTCGACCCTAGCCACTGTTGATCAGTGGGAAAGAGTGATGACCTTCCTACATTCTGCATGGAGCCTATCTTTTAAATGAGTGCTTGGAAGTTTTCACTGTTTTCTTCCTAGCAATGTAGGAATATAAGTTACCTATGAAAAGTTCTTCCAGAAGGTATATGTTGAATATTCAAATGCTTTACAGAAGTCTTATTTAGTTTTTGTTAAAAAAAAGTATGTTAGTATGCTATAACTTGTGAGAATACAATACTTAGAATCAATGAAATTTATTCAAAACTGACAGAGTAGTCAGTTTCTTTTTTATACAAAAATTGAGGCAGTTTGTTTAATAGCATCAAATGTGTTTTCATAAATAGAATTAATTTTTATGTTTACAAATATTTATTAAAAAATATGTCAAATTCCAAAATAATTAAATATTTCAGAGCAATTGCTGTGAAGAAAACTTTTTGTAGAATTTTATATATTTATTTTTTAAAATTTCAATCAAAGAACACAATGCTATTTGTTGTATTGTGATAAAGTGTGTCAAATTCATTCAGTTCTAAAAATATAGCTATGGCATATCATAGAATTGCAATGTCGAATCAATATCCATGCTTATAATAGAATTTGATTGTCTTGGGAAAGACAATCAAATTGTAAAGGAAAAATTGTAACAAAATGATTTGATACAATTTTTCCTTTTGAAGATTTATCTAGAATATGTCATCCAGAAGCCATTTTGGTATAAAAAATTTATTTTCAAAACTGTTTTAGTAAATATTGTTGATAATGCAAAAACTTGCTGTTAACAAAATTTTTTATGAATCACCTTAACTTATTAATTTGACAAATATCTCATATTTTAATTTCCTATTCTATCTTGTTATGTAATGTATTTATTAGTTCACATTGAGAAAGTAATCTGAATATATGATATTAGTATGTGATCACTTGTCTTTTTTTAATTCAAAATTAACTATTGGTTGTTTTAAGGAACATTCTTCTCTTCCATCAAATACCAGATTTGCTATATAATTCTTTATTTAATTCTCATTCACAGTTAGAATATATTTTAGAAACTTTTACTTTTTAGGAAGAGCACATAATTAAACACTACTTTGTTTTAATTATTCATGATGCACCCACTATCTAACTATTTGGCTTTTTCCAATATCAAATACCATGGAACAGTTGAAAAGTATATATTCTTTTTTGAGATTTCATTTATAATTTACTCTGTATGTTATTTGATAATTTTCTTTTACTTTGAGAAGTTAAAGAAATTTCCATTTAGGAAAGACTTTCAGTCTAGTGTAATTAGTTTTAAAAAACTTTCAGTCTAGAGTCAAGTCTAGAAAAAACGATGATTGCAGCAGTAATCTTAATACTTGAGATCATCTTAACAAAATTTTACCAGCTAATACAACTAATACTAAATGAAAATCTCACCTGTTTCTTTTCAAAATTCTTTATTAATATTTTTAGTAAACTGCTGAAATTTTCAATGTAATTTTAGTTGAACTGAATTCTATAGCATAAAAAGTATTCAAAGTTTACTGCTTATTGTATGAATTAAAGATACTATACTTTCATATGGTCCATGTTAGAAGTTATCACAAGACATAAAACTGGGCTGTGACAAAAAGCAAATATAATTAATTGAATGATATTTAACCCCCCTTCATTTTATTACCAATATCCCAGAATGAATTTTTGAGAAGGATTTCTTTTTCTTGGGAGAAAAAACAATTTTCAGGATTTCACAATGTCACTTATCAATAGTAATGATTTATTGTAATTAATATTTCAGTGTAAAGCATTCATTTATAAAAAATGTTCCATTATTTTTCTAGGGGTAATTGAATTTACACAAATGGTAAAGGCTTTAGAGGCTGAAAGTGAAGAAATTTCACAGTTGAATAATGCTTTACGAACTCATCTAATACCAGTAATGAAGTTGCCTAATTCAGAACTTGATGATGATTGAATTTCTATATTTACTTATTTATAAATGGTTTTATTTTTAGGAATTTAAATTTTTATTTTACAATAATATATCTACCTGACTTGTGCTTAATATAATGTAAAATTTCTATTTATTGCTTAAGTTTACTTATATAAATACATTAGAAACTTATTCCCCTCGAAAGTTTAAGTAAATTTTAGCATTTAATACACAAATTATATATTTATTTATTGCTAAATGGATTAATTTTATTTCATAAATTAACTATATAATTATAACTTGTTTATGCAATAGTTTTTCTAGCTTCAAATAATTTGTATTATTTCTACTTTTATATTAATCATGTTTCCTGATTGTCATTTATTTTTGTAATCAATTTCTTTTTACCATATTTGAGAGGAATTAAAAACATCCAAAATTTTGTAAATCATCTGTATGTATTTTTCATATAATAAAATTTTAACTTTTTATAATCTTTAATTGTATTTGGTGCTGTTCTTTTAAACTAATTTTAGAGAATCAAAAACTGCTTGAGAATTTTTAATGTTACAAAGTTCTTGCAATTAATATTTTAGAATCCTTTATAGAGATTGAGATTACAGAAATATTTGGAATAAAAAAAAAAGCTCAAAAAAGCCTGTAATATAACATTTCTAGTCCTTCATACATATATACAATAAATACATGAATGGAAATGTTGAGATTAATGCATTTTGAAAGGCCATTCATGTGATGTCAGAAAATATTCAAACATTTTAAGAATAAGTATGTGTTAAAGTTTAGTATTTGCTAACTGATTCATAAAATGTTCGTATGTAGAGATAGTCTAACTCTAAAAACAATGTTTAGTCAAATTGATCTGAAATTAGACATATTAAATTACTGAAATGTGAGTTATACTTTGAAAAGTAGTTAATCATTTTTATTTCATTTGTAAATTATACTGTTAGTTTCCATACTCAAAGCAGTGAAAGCTTAGAAAATATTGCAAATTATAATTTTTATTCTAATTTTTAAATTAGAAAAGTTTACACTTTTGTAGTTTAATTTATTTTACAAATTTTGAAAAGTATTGCTCCCTCCCTCAAAAGTGTTATTTGTATGTAAATTGTCGAATGTAAAATTTTTGGTTTATTAATTTAATGTACAAGAATGATTTTGCATGTTTACAATGCAACATGTACTCAGAATAATATTACTTGGTAAATTGGTTGGAATATGTTACATTCCACTAATCATGCAAAATTCTGACTATATAGGAAAATCTACATATAAAGATTTTCAAAAACTTATATATTTCTAAAATCTTGAAACTGTTACAATTTTGATTTACTATAAAAATTAGTTCATAAATCACTACTTAAATAGAAAACAGGGATTTTTTTGATCTATAGGTTTTACTTTAGTTTTGATACATTGTGAAGAGTATATTTATTTTAGTGGTTTAATTTGTTTTTTTTTCTTGTTTTTCTTTGTTTGTACTTTGTTTCTTGTATCAGTAAATGTTTTTGTTTTGTTTCTTTGTCATCTTTAACATCTTTTTACTCAACAAACTTGAGGTTTAACATTGAAGTTATGTGGAAATTTAACAACTGAAAGATGTTGTTCATAAAACTCATTTGTAAGATTTTACCCAACTTGCTTTGATTGGTTATTGGAACCTTCTTGTCTTCTTTTTTCTTAAAACATGTCTGGAAAAGCTTATAAATGAACTAACTGTTATACTAATTTGGCAAAAATTAAAATATTATCTGCAACTGATCTAAAATAGAATAATGAATCGTTAAAATGCTTCTTACCTTAATTGAAAAACATTAACATTTTTATTCTTGTAATTAGTCTAGATAATAATTATTGTATCTATAATGTTATTTTAAATAAACAAAGACGTTTTAATAGTAATGTATTACTATTAGATAATATAATTATTCAATTAATTGTATACTTTGTAATAAATTATTTTATGCACAATCTGAGCCCTAAAAACAAATGTATGATAATATTTTTGGTATAAATTGCTTAGGTTTTATTATAATAAATTGTATTTATTGTCGTTTAAATAAATTGACTTGTTTGGAAATTTTAATTTTTATGAATGTTGCAAAATATTTTCTTTCAGAATATTAATGAGAAATATGACTATGAGTGAAATATTTATATTATTCAACAGTTAAATAAAATTCATTAATATTTGTCACATTTTTAGCGATTGTTCTAAATATTTCTGCAGTAGAAAAATTTTAGTTTGTATAGTAAGTAGCAAATAAAGGTGTAAATATTAGTCTCTAATGTAGCAAATTTTTTGATTTAGCTTATATTTTCATGAATTACTGTTGTTTTTTTCTACAGAAAATTTTTATAGAATGTTTCACATATTGAGTGACTTATTCTTCTTTTAAATGTAGATTCTCATTTCATTCTTAATAGAATCATGTGACTAACATTATTTTTAATTGCAAAATAAAGTACATTTATGGATTTCTATATTTCTCGTTAGCATGAAAATCTGTTGAAATATATTTTAGTGTAAAATGCTTAACTATATCCACACCCACAAGAATAAAAATTAGGTTCTAAAAGTTATCATTACTTTTTGAAAACTATATTTCCCTATAATTGAATTAGATATCATACAATAAGTTTATTGTAAGGAGATATCCCTCACAAAGACTGTCTTAAGGCATATTCTTAAAAAAAAAAAAAAAAAAAAAAAAAAAAAAAATTGAGTACTATTTATTATACATAAGTAATGAACTAAACATTGACACAACCACTAAAATTATCGGTTTTTTCAAATAAAAAAATAATTGAAGTAGTTTGAGATATTACGAGCATTGTGTTATTCAGTGGATGACTTTTTTTCACAAGCCAGCTGTGATTTTTCTCAGGTTCTAGTTCAATCCCGTTATTTATGTCTGGTATACCAAACCGGCCACATTTATCCAAAAATACTAATTCTAATGCAAAAATTACATACATAACCATTTCACTTCAAAAATTTTTATTGTTGAACCCGATATGCTTAAAATTAAGAATTTTTTATTGGAAATAATATATAATTTATTATTGTATCATTTTTCTTCTGTCATTTCAAAGCCGAGAGTTAGTCAGTGGTTTGGCCCACTTCAATAGTTCATGTATTCAAATACCACCTTGAGCTTGGATGTTTATAGTGGTTCAGAACACAGTTTAAGCAATAGATCCAGCCTAATTAACTCTCGTGTACAAGAAATAATAATTGGGCGACAAATAACCCAATCCTTCATTTCAAAGAATGTGTCACTCTTACCCAATTCAACGTTTGTGTGTTTTCGTCCATTCATACACTTCTTAGGATTTTTATATGAGAAATTATCGGTTTCTTGAAAATGTTTCTTCTAGTCCAAGGACGAGTGTTTTTGTTGTCTCAGCAGAGTACCTTGACCTTAAGCCCATATCTTCTAATAAGAGCAAAGAATAGTTAGGAATTACTAGTATGTTAGTCTTAATTAGGTTTCCATTTATCCAGCAGTATTTTGTGTATTCTGATGTTCAGAAAACGAAGTTAACTTAATAACTACATTTAAAATAATATTTAAATGCTGTCTAGTAACTGATAGTGTCGGCTATATATATATTTAGTATAAATGGGCATACAAATATACACAAGTGATGTCAGTGGCGTACCTAGAACTATTGCCGCCCTTTCTATTATAAGTCAATCAAATAGTGGTTTTTATAAATTAATACACGTAAATAAATTATTAAGTTATTTAATCAATATTAATTAATACACAGAGTAAATTTTTTTAGACATATTTGTATGCACTCGTAAACATATTTATATAATATCTACTCTTCTAGCTTTGATACTAGAAAAATCGTGTATAATGCTCTCAAAATTTATATTATTTGTAATTTCTTGTTCTATTGACAATATCGCAAGATTTTTGTAGTCTTAATTGACTCATTGTAGAACGAAGATAATTTTTTATCAACTTCAATTTTGAGAAGCTTCTTCTATACTGCTGAATAAATTTTAGCAGATTAAGAGGGCCCTTCTCCCCGTTTTTCCAATGTTTTGCCTCTTCTTTTAGGGTAGGTACAGCCATAAAAACCTGGATCCTTTTTCTTTCAATATGGAACTGTTCTTTTACAATGTCAATCATGTCATTTATTTGACATTCAAATTCTTCATTTAGTAGGTTACACGGTATTATACACGAATATTTTCTTACAAGGCCATGTTACTGATCGAAGCGTTCTTTTATTTCCTTTATAATTCTGTCCATAGATGAAAACATTTCTCTTCGTACTTCTTCTTCTAAGGATAGCCCCACGTCTCGCGAATTTTCCCCACTCATATTTTTTCTCCTTCTAACTCGACGCTCAGTCGATATCTCCAACCCTTCAAAAAATTATTTCGGCTGCTATAACAGCGTTTTGTACTAGCGTATCTCTTTGTTCCATGAAATGTGTTTGCAAAGAATTAAGTTTTATATGGCATTGGTGGACATTTAACCCTTTTATTTGCAGGTATTTTTGAGCGTCATTAATTTTCAAAAGGACGGGTTCCCATAAATGAAGGTAACAAAGAAAAGGATTGCTTAGAATTGAGTAATATTCCAGCATCTGATCTCGTTTTACTATTTTCTTCTTCAGATGTCAATTTTTCCAAAGCGCTTAAAATGTAAAAAAAAATGTTTTTTTACTATGGTTACCACGGCAGCTCTAGCGCTCCAGCTAGTTTCTATACTGCGTTTAACACCTTGACCAGTGACAGAAAGTAAAACATTCCATCTATGAGTGGAAGAAGAAAACAACGAAAACAACTGTTCGATAGTTCCAAAAGATGTGATGGAATTGATAGCTGTAGAAGCAGCATGTAAATATGCCAGGTTTAAGGAATGATTTGTACATGCTACAAATTCTGCATTTGGATTTATTTCTTTAATACGAGTTTGAACACCGCTGTGCTTTCCTGCCATGACGGCAGTATTATCGTAAGCCTGTCCTCTGCAATTTTTTATATCTAAACCGTCATTTTCTAATTTCGTTAAAATCATATCTGTGATTTCACCAGCAGTTTTTCCTTTAGTTTCTACAAAGTCAATAAACGATTCTACACAACTTTAACTTCGCTACCATCAATAACTACATATCTAATAATTCGACTGGTTTGATCTTTGTGTGAAATGTCAGGAGTGCTGTCAAATATAATACAAAAGTATTTAGCCTGCTTTATTTGATCCATAATTGTTTTTCTGACTGCGCCTCCCAATAGCTCTATGAATTCGTTTTGAATCTTCGGCGACAAATAAGAGTTACTATATTTATTACTCATCTTAATTTTTACTACGTGTTCTCGTAATACTGGGTCGTATTTAGCCAATAAGTCAACAAGCTCAAGAAAATTACCTCTATTTTCCATTGAATCGATGTTTTCCTGATGAATACTTTCACGATGTCCTCGAAACGCCAAATTTTGTTTTGCTAAGAATCTAATTATATGAAGTATTCTTGTTAGAGTTTCCTTCCATTTTTTTATTTCTTTATCAATATTCTATTGTTGTACTTTGTCAATAGTTGCGCCACGTCCAAGTCTTATTTCTAATTCCTTCCATTTGGAATACGATTGAATGTGCAGTGGACTCACCTCATGTTGACTAATTTTGGGATTAAGTTTCCACCATTTGTTAAAACCATTTTCCGTATTAAAACCTTCTTGACAAAGATTATCAAACAGTTTGCAGCAGAAACAGTAAATACTTTTCTTCGATGGTGAATATACCATCCACGATCTTAAGAGCTTTTCACAATTTTAAAGTTTAATATTTGATTTATATAAATTATGATTAACTATTTGATTTCGAATATTATTCCTCGGTGTATATAAATGCATTTTAGTGTAAATTTTGAATTCTAATTCAAGAACAAGATAATTTTAATTTTATTGTGTTCATTAAAATTCTTTGAATTCGTAAAAGGATTTTTACGATTTTGTTCGGCTATTTTTCCTAACTAAATTTTTTGATATTAGTTTATAAATGTCACTTCTTTTGAAAAATTTATATGATTACTTTGAAGTGATATATCAATATTTTTTTAAATCATCGATTTTTCTTTTGAAAAGCAGGGCCAGTGGAAGGCGGTCTGCTAGGTCTGCAAAGCATAAGGGCGCCGGCATAAGAACTATCTTTTTCAAACAACGAAATCTAAACGAGACAAAACAAAAATACTGACGAAGTTACAATTTCAGGAATCGCAAATAGATAAATATACTCAGTCCGTTTTGAAGAATTGTATTTGGAATGATAAATTGCTTATAAACCATTTTGTTCACTCGCGATTCAATCTTTTAACAGTGAAGAGTGAAACAAATTATTAGGGTGCCAGTGCATTTGAGAAGTTTATTATAGGTAAGTATATTATATTAGGTATTATAGATATAGATGTTATTCTAAATGCTATTCAGAGTAGTAAAATGACTTTGCCGTTTTCTATACATAATATGCTATACTACTGGCCATTAAAATTGCTACAAAGGAAGAAATGCAGATAACAAAATGATATTTACTGGACAAATATATTATACTAGAAATAACTAGTGATTAAATTTTCAAAAAATTTGGCTGGATAGATCCTGAGAAATCAGTACCCAAAACAACCACCTCTGGCAGTAATAACAGCAGTTATACGCCTGGGCATTAAGTAAAACAGAGATTGGATTGCATGTACAGGTACAGATGCCCATGCAGCTTCAACACGATGCCACAGTTCATCAACCGTAGTGACTGGCGTTTGGTGACGAGCCAGTCACTCGGCAACCATTGACCAGACGTTTTCTATTGGTGAAAGATCTGGAGAACGTGCTGGCCAGGTCAACAGCCGAACATGTTCCGTATCTAGGAAGGTCCGTACAATACCGGCAACATGCGGTCGGGCATTATCCTGCTGAAACGTAGTGTTTCGCAGGGCTCGAATAAAGGGTAGAGCCACGGGTCGTAACACACCAGAAATGTAACGTGCACTGTTCAAAGTAACGTCAATGCGAACAAGAGGTGACCGAGACGTGTATCCAATGGCACGCCATACCATCACGCCAGGTGATGGGCCAGTATGACGATGACGAATGCACGCTGCCAGTGTGCGTTCACCATGATGCCGCCAAACACTGATGCGACCATCAGGATGCTGTACACAGAACCTGGATTCATCTGAAAAGATGACGTCTCGCCATTCGTGCGCCAAGGTTCGTCGTTGATCACATCATTGAATGCGCTCTTGTATATGACGCAGCGTCAAGGGAAGCCGCAGCCATGGTCTCCGAGCTAAGAGTCCATGCTGCTGCAAATGTCGTCGAACTGTTCGTGCAGACACTTGTCTTTCAAACGACCCCGTTTCTTGACTCACGGCTCGTGACGTGGTTGCACGATCCATTACGGCCATGCGGATAATATGCCTGTCTTTTCGGGTGCTAGTTGATAGGTGTCCGTTGAGATCCCACATGGCGTTCCGTATTACCGTCCTTAACCCATCGATTCCATATTCTGCTAACAGTCAACGGATCTCGACCGACGCGAGCAGCAATACTGCGATAAGATAAACCGCAATCCCGGTACGCTACAATTCGACCTTTATCAAAGTCAGAAATGTGTTGGTACGCATTTCTCCTTCTTACACGAGGCATCACAACAACTTTTCACCAGGCAACAACGTTCAAATGCAAAATGTGTATGAGGAACCGGCTGAACAATTTCCTCATTTAAACACAATGTAGGTGTCCCTACTGGCACCTGCTTTGTTTGAATGCGCTGAAAAGCTAATCATTTGCATATCACAGCACCTTCTTCCTTTCGTATAAATTTCACGTCTGTAGCATGTCGCCTTCTTGGTGGAGCAATTTTAATGGCCAGTAGTGTATTTTAAAGATGTTTTGGTGTAATTTTAATGTAAGCTATATGCTACATAATACAGTTGAAATGACTAATTTTTATTTTCAATTATGACGAAATTAGTTTCTAGAAGTTAAATAACTTAAATAGTCAAAAGCAGTCTCTTCTAGATATATCATAATGGATTTTTCTTAACGTCAAAGAAAACTGACTTTTCTTTAAAAGAACTAATATTAAAATTCAGTAAAATTTATCAGTATATTTTAGAAGCGAGTTTGATTTTCTTGTTGGGCTGTACCCATTTACGCAGCAGCAGGTCTCCAAGCTAATCAGTCTTTAGTCGCTAGAACAATGTAGATAAGGGAAGTCTGCAGCTTTATGAATATAGCCCGTTGGGCTAAAGTCTGGGCGTGACTGGCTGCAGCAATAACATCTGGCTCAGGCCGAATCAGTGTCTCGGTCTTCACGTGGAATGCCTTAGCTATGCGGCGGACCGGCCACAGTTCAAATCGATAATTTTGGCAGACTACTCATAAGTGCCACGGACTAAGGAAATCCGACTGAAGAAGCATTTCAAAGAAGAATTTGCGGTGACAGGTGAGCGCTGCTGACGCAATTTCATTTCTACCTAGTGCTCTGAATGTCATAGTAAATAATCGAGCCTACTTCGGGTAAACGACGAGAGTGACATTGGCTATCTTAACGATAGGAGTGACTTGGAAGAGTGAGCAGTTTTGCAAATTCAGCTGGGTTCACTACTGCTCTGTTTTGAGAATATATTTATCAAAATATATTACAATGTATATAATACTCAGTAAAACTAGGAGGGCTATAAATCTTCAAGGATTATAATGTTTCATGTCGTTCTGGCTAGGGCTTTTAATCTGAAGTAATTAAGTCATCCGAACCTGGTCTTGGATTTATCTTCTGGGTTTTTTTTAAACCTGGTTTTAAGTTTTGTTCACTTTGCTTTATAGTTATGGAATCATCCATAAATGGTTGCTACCTTGGTGACACCAATTGGTCTTTGGTAGTGGTGTAGCGAAGGGGGCCAAGAATGTTCATCATGCCCCTGGCACTGCTTGGAGAGTGGAGCTAAAAAGTAGGTAAATAATAGGTAAGACAAAAACAAAATTTTTCAGAAAAATTCAATTTTATTTTGATCGAAATATCAATTTTATTCGGGGAAATGCATTTTAAAATTAATAGTTATCGTGTGGATCTTGCCATAAACGAAAATCTTCCTACTTTTACATTTCCATATTAAGCTTACATAGTTTAGTTCGCATTAAAAATTATGTTCTTTGAATCGTATTTTCCACAGTCGTTTATTTTTAAAGTTTTATACTTTGCTTACGATTTTTGTGGTGCTATATTGTACTATACTATGGTGCTATTTTGTACTAGACATCTTGTACATGTGTATATAAATGATAGAAATACCTTTAATTTTTTATCTTAAAAATTCTGAAATATTGTAGACGCTTGTTTTTACGAACACTCACGATTTTACGAACTATTGGCTGGTCCCTAACAGGATCCTATAGACGCAATGATAATTTAAATTCCCATTTATTTACCAACTAAATTTTTGAAAAATGTTTCTTATGTGAACTCGCTTTTATACATTTTTGATTTTCGTTTATTTTATATCATTTAGTTCAATATTTTTTTTATTTATTTTATGGTTGAAAAACTTAGATCAATGTTATCTTTGGAGAATATTTGGAGTGGAGTGAATGTCAACTGAAACATCAAGCATTAATTAATGTAATGAATAAAAAGTAGTTTTGATTCTAAAATCGAAATTGCTGAAAACTGTAATTTGTATAGTCTTCGTGCTATCTTTGTGCCAGCCTCAACTATCATTTATCCCGGATTTTTTTTTAAAGCAATTCGTGTGGAATTTCTCTCGTCTCATCTTCCGACATTGCATATATTTCAGTGTAATCAATAGCTTTAAGTGTGTGAAAATATTGTAGGATAATTTTGGAAGTAATGATCATTTCATGGAAATCGTTTTATGCAATTCTAGGCACAATGCTCTTTTGAAAGTATGCTTGGAATGCTTGTTAGTTTAACACTCACAAACTTTCGTTTTCAGAAAGTATACATCGTTAAAAACTTTAACTTCGCTGGAAAATTTTGTGACTTGATTATGGATTAAGTTTCATTTTCTCTACCACGCGTGTATTCTTTGTGCAGCGAATTTTCAGTCAATATGAATATTTATTAATAATTATGTTTTGAAATTTAAAATAAAAAACTGCTTATTATTTAAAATATTTTATGCTTCTTATTTAAAATTATTTTAAAATATTTTATTTCATATATGAAATCAAAATATTTAAAGTCTGAGCATGTTCGAAAATAATTTTTATTTGACTTGTAAATTTATTGGTCTTATATTCAATTTAATCTGAAAAATTCTTTTTTCGAACTTTAGAAAGTCAAATGTATTAAATGTTTTCTTTTGTTTGAGTGTGCATATTATATATTACTTGATCATTATTTCTCAACTAATTATTTCAACCTATATAATAAAAACATGTTTTAGTTTAAAAGAAATCATTCTAGAGAGATATAATGAAATCAGGCATAATTATTTTGCATTGCAAAAAGTTAAAAATTTGAAATAAATTTGAATATTATAAACTTATTGAATGAAAAAGAAAAATATACTGCTTTGTAAAACAAAACATTCACAATAATTCAAAATAAAAATAAGCTCTTATTTTATATTGTAGATAATCTTCATTTTAATAAAGAAATATATTTCAAATTTCCTCTTGCTTACCTATAATTCCAGGTTTGGTTTATTTATCTTTCAATTGTCATTTTTGGCGTATGAAAGAAAGCTAATTATAGATTGGGACCTATATTTTAAAGTCTAAATTCCTGGTGATAATTTGAATTAATACTAACTATTTTGTTTAATTTTTCATATCAGTTGTAATATTACAAATTTATGTTTGGCTGAAAATATTTCTGATTTAATTATATATATAAGATGTAGAAGGAGCAATAAAAATCAAAGACAATAGTAAGAAGAAACTATATACAATTCAATACAAATAGGACAAAATCAAGAAAAACTATATAGTACAAAAAGGGAAAAAGGCATAAGGACCACGTTTTCATTAGGAGGGAGATAGTGAACTATGCAAATAGAATATTCTTTTCTGACAAGCACGAAGGACAAAAGTTTGAAAATATTCGTGCTATTCCCCCGAATAGTGTTTATATTTAACCGTTTGAGTGCGGTAGTGCTTGTTATGCGCCAAAAATGCGGAGACGCTGCTGTTGGTTAGTGTAATTTTCGCATCTATTGAGAGCAGTTGAATTCATATCAATCCCAGTTTTTATTCATTTTACTCAATTGTGATTTTTAATAATATAATAATTAAAATAAAATACAGTGGTAAGTAATAATGCAGTAGAACCGAGGGTTGTGGTACGGTAGACAAAATGAACATGCTTTGTTTATTTATTTATTTATTTGTAGCAAAAATGTACTTTTAGTTAAATTACTACGCATTTCATTCCGCACTTTTAGCATATATATAAGAAAACTCTTCAGCACTCTAACAGTTAAAGAAATACGACTATATCAAAATTGAAGTAAATAGAATCAAAGCAATACAATGAAAAATATACATCAAATACAGAAAAATATGGTTGCCAAAAGTAATAAGAAAAGTTATGAGTAAATTAAGAAAGTAATTATAATTTATATTTTTTAATGTAGATTAAAAGTATAATTATAGTGAAAGTAGGTGTTTTCGGGATTCTTGTAAGAACTTCAATGCTTCGGTGGCCTTTCCGTAATTATAAAAACTACGCATTACTTCAGTCTTACAAGCGATTCCTCACTTCCTACATACACTGATGGGAAAAATATCCCAATACCAAGAAAAAGTTGTGCTAGCGAAACGAAATTTGGCTGGCGTATTCATACATCTGAAAGATGACGTCGATTCAAATTTTGCGCTCGTCGCATCAGTGTGATGCTAGTAGCGACACAAGGAAGATGCAAATCAGGTTTGATTTAAATACGTGCTGTAACGTTCCTGAGTGTTGTTTAGCGTCGAGATTTGATGTAGTGAGTTGATGCTAGTCCACAATGCCTTTAAGAAGACGACAAAGCCATTATCAACAGCTCACTGAGTTAGAACGAGGTCGTATAATAGGCTTACGAGAGGGTGGATTTTCTTTCCGCGAGATTGCAGAAAGGCTTGGTGGGAATGCATCCACTGTGCATGAATGTTGGCTGCAGTGGTCAAAGGAAGGCACTGCCTCAAGAAGACCGGGTTCCGGGTGGCCACGTGGCCGTGTTCAGCGTATGGCCGTAGCGAGTCGTACTGCGTCCGCAGTAGAAATTCGAGCAGCAGTTGGCCCACCACAGTGATACAACGAACTGTTACCAATCTGTTACTTCAAGGACAGCTCCGAGCCAGAAGTCCTGTTGCGTGCATTCCAGTAACGCCAAATAACTGTAGTTTGCGACGTCAGCGGTGTCAGGCTAGAGTTCATTGGAGGACGGAGTGGAGATCTCTTGTGTTTTCTGATGCAAGCCGGTTCTGCCTTGGTACCAGTGATGGCCGTGTGTTGATTAGGAGGAGGCCAGGTGAGCGGCTGCAGCCATCCTGTCGGCGGCCTAGACACACTGGGCCTACACCTGGAGTTATGGTCTGGGGAACAATTTCTTATGGCAGCAGAAGCACTCTCGTAGTTATCCCACGAACCGTCACAGCAAATGTTTACGTCAGTCTGGTGATTCAACCTGTTGCTCTGCCTTTCATGAGTAACATTCCAGTAGGTGTTTTCCAACAGGGTAACGCTCAACCTCATAATGCTGTTGCAACCCAGCGTGCTCTACAGGGTGTCGACATGTACCCACCGACACGGTTTCACTATAACAACACTCCCTGTAATGTTTTAGTTGTTTTAAATAAATTGTTATTCTTTATAAGTAAGTAGTTATTATCTATTTACACAAGCAACTAATTACATCATCATTATAAATTTTAAGCAATCAATGCAGTAGTTAAATTAGAATGTGACATAAATACAAATCTATCATATTATGTTGGACTCATCTCTAAAATAATATCTTGTTAATTAGTTATTGTTAAGGTGGTAACAGAACACATTCTATTATTAATTAATGTTGCACCCATGAGAGTATTAAATGGAAACAATATTTTATATCTAGCAACATTGGATAAAAATAATTTTGTACAAGTTTCGCTTGTAACTTTATAAGATGATTTCCAATTTTATTCTTTTACATTTCAAAATTAATTTTATGCAAAATATCTTAAATGTAAGGGTGAGTAATAGAAATTTTAAAATGTGATTTTTATCCATTTCGAAAAATCATGTAACACAGCATAAAAAAAATTTTCCTCGTAAGTATTACTATAAAGTAATTCTTATAAAGAAAATTAAAAGTGTTACTTGTAATTTTCTTTATAAGAATTTTCATCTAAGTAACTTTAAAATGATATTTATTCATTTATAAAGTTAACTGATTTCGAAGACACAGGTATATAAACACAAATATTGGGCATGTAAATAAAAATCGTTAACTTTATTATCAAATGTGATAAATGGCAGTATTGAGGCATTGGCATTTATTGTAAAAAAAAAAAAAAAAAAAAAAAATTTCTAATGAAAAAGGAAAAGGGAATAAATATATACTTATATTTGTTTACGATTTGGCGGTGTTGGAGTTAAACGTAAACAGGCAAAATTTTATACTCAGAATTAATAATTAGAATTTAATATAATTAAATTCTTTTTATGTTAGGAATTCATAAAGTAGAATAAATGAAAAATATAATTTTTAAATCTGTATAAATAAATAATCTGTAGTGAAAATTCTATCACAGCTAAAATTTTTCTAATTTTCTTTTAAAAATATTTTTGAATGAAGGCATATATTTTTCTAAAAGAAAGTTTATTGCTTTATAATCACTATCCATGTCATCGAGAACAAAATAATTATTAAAAAGTAATCAACCATTAAAAACATAGTTGATTTAAGACAGTACAATGTTGGATACTGTTTCCAAATAGTGATTTTTGAAACCATCGAAGATTCATGACTTAGATGACAAAGTTTAGAGTTCAGGCACATGCGCCAATGATAGACAAGAAATCTGGCAAACACTTGTTTTGTTATTATATTTACTTAAGCCAATCATAAGCTAAGCAGTTTATTATGCTTTAAGAATAAATAATTATTGCAGCATCAAGCTCACATTATTTTAAATGAATTGTTTGATTACGTAAACTTTTTACCATTTCTAAGATGAAAATTTTCATTTCATATTAGACTAATTCGAAAGACAATTAAGTTCTAAATTAATATTTTTTTTGTTTGGTAAGGATTAATTTGTATCTCATGAAATTGAGTGAAATAAAACTTTAAATATAAAAGTTTAAGATACTGCGAATGATCTGATTTTATATTAATCTGAGTATCACAATAAACATATAAATGAAAATATTCTAAAACTAGAAATGTTAGCTTTTATTTTTTGAAATGTACAACATTTCATATTATGAAATTATGGAAAGTTCCGAAATCTAAATTAGACAGAATTTTAAATATTCATATTCATTAAAGTATTTTTAATTTGTTAAAAAAATGTATTCATTGCATTACACAAACTGAAATTTTTTAATATATAATTTCAACCAAACAAGAGAAAACTGCCTTTCTCCATCGTCTATAGGCATCGAGAAACACATTACAGAAATGCAAATAAAATTATAAAGATTAAAATAGCAAAGAATAGTTATAAATAATAGCATCGTATCAAATGACATACTTGGGCAAACCAGAATATTTACCTCTGAGGATTAGTACTTGAAAATTCTTATCCATTCTGTCTTTTGTGAAAACGTATTTTTAATATCCTCCATCTTGAACCTTCAAAATCGCAATTTTTTTCTGAATTCTTTCATAGACAATGCAAACTCCATATTTGAACTTCGGTAGTATATATTTTAGAAGATGAATTTCACTTACATTCTTGGTTTTCATATTAAAAAAATAAAATGCGATTAGTGAAACAAAGAGACTAAGAAAGGGAACAGCGAGAAAAGAAGAGTAATTGAGGAATCATTGGTCAGGGCTTGAGATGTCCCATTAAAATAGATTTGTATCATGTCTTCACAAAAAGTTTCAAAATTTTTTTTTTCTGGAAGCATATAGACATACATATATATTTAGTTTCACAAATAATTGGTCACACTCTAAAATTTGTCGAAAAGCAAATTACACTTTTTTTTTTAACAATCGGAATGAATATGAGCAATATGAATGACACTTTTGTAATCTGCGAATAATTATT
This sequence comes from Latrodectus geometricus, assembly GCA_026290005.1. Lineage (NCBI taxonomy): Eukaryota > Metazoa > Arthropoda > Arachnida > Araneae > Theridiidae > Latrodectus > Latrodectus geometricus. Next base: position 95,965 of record JAPDSC010063931.1, on the reverse strand, counting down.
TGAAAGTAAACTAATTGGATAAAAATTATGAGCCTGGAACTAAAATTTTATAAGTGATAAATTAAGGAGTTTAAAAAAAGGAATTCAACACATCTTTTTACTAAAATACACACACCAAAATTCTGAGAGTTGTTTTTCCACATTTATTGTAGCATTCTGAACAGAAAATAGCCCCCAAAAGAAAAAAAGAAATTCGGTTAAATGCCTTTTTAGGATTAAATAAGCATTCAAGAAATGATATTTTTCTAATAAATGAATAGTTATCTCAGAAAAGAAAATATTCGGAAAGTAAAATGTGCATAGATTTTGAAGTGTCCTTTTCGCAAAGCGATAAAAGAAACATTTTGGCAACCATTTTTTTCCTAAAGATAATCAAAATATTACTTTAAAATTACTTATGCTTTTAAGTTTCTCTCTTGTTGGAGTTAACGTAGAACTAACGGAGTAAGGTACCGGCAAGCAAGGCATCATTTTGGTATCCTGCTTCAACTTTAACCTAATTTCTTACCTGATTTTTATTACAAAACTAAATTATTTTATTAAATTTATTTTTTTTTACAAAATATAGTATTTACAAAATTTTTTTCTCAATATCAGATTAGTTGTTGCTAAAATTACATAAATGTGATTTGTTTTAAAAAGTTTTATATTTTTATCCAACTGGGAAAGTTGAGTTACATCAATAGTGTGCTTATGCTGTGTTTTGAGTTGTTATGAATGAAAAAATAATTTTTTTCCTCTCCCAAATATTCGATAAAAAAGGTGAATTATTTCTATAAGCTTAGATTTTTTATATAAATTTCATCTGAACACTAAGGAATAATTGATTTATCATAATGTTGGCACATACTTAACATCTGATGTTAATAATATTTCTTTTATCGTATGATTTTAATGCATCCCCCTCACACACACTCACTCACTCACACAGAGTGAAGAAATTAACAAATATTTTATTTCTACGAGATAAATAATTTTATTATTATAATTTATGTCGTAGGAATTGTCGAAATGCAAAATAATTCTTTTTAAAAACCTTTAATTAAGAGAGAAGAATAGTTTTCCATAATTTAAAATTTAAGTAGTTTGAGAGAACTTTCATGCAGTTGTGGAATTTGAAAAAAATTAAATGAATACATTTTTTTATTCTAAGCATATTTTTTCTCAGAACATTGTTCAAAATATGATTCATTTAAATAATATTTTCGTTCATAATTTGAAAAAAAATTTATAAGTTTAATCTGTATTTATTAAAATAAAAAATGATATGAAATTATGGAAATAGTTTCACACTTTATGCTTTAGTTTTTCTTTGAAATTTATCAAATTTAGATAACTCATTTAATATATATATATATATATATATATATATATATATATATATATATATATTATATATATATATATATATATATATAATTTTGTTTTTATTCATTTTAATTAATATATTATTGATATAAATAGGATTTTATAAATAAAGTAGATAAACTCTTCGCCATGATTCGAGTGTGCAAACATCTTTTTTCATATGCAATGATGGGGGAAATAGTAATATTTCATCACTGCATATGAAAAAAGATGGATTTTTGCAGATATATGCATGTCTACAAAAATCTGTTAGAACACTTTTCACCCATTATCTCAGCCCTAGATGACTGAACTATGCAGGTAGTAGTTTATTCAAAATTTTTATTTATTTAATTCCTACTATCGGTTCACACTCTATATATTTCTTATTTAAAATTTCAATTGCTTATAAAATGCGTTTTATTCTCATCCACTCAAGTAAAAATACATATTTTTAAACTTGTTGTAGATGATTCTTGATGTTAATATATTTTCAAATATTAAGTCCTTAAATAAGTTTCATTAATATTTATATGAAAGAAAAATAAACTAATGCTGTAGTGGTGCCATCTGATGGCATCAACTGTTACTATCTTCACATTTCTAATATTCTTAAGTTTATATTTTTGTATTATTTTGTAAATGACTTTATTACTTCCTGAAAATTTAATTTTGTGGTTTAGTAATAAATTAGTGAAAGGGATGGAAAGTGTATATGAGAGAGAAAGAGAGGGAGAAAGAGAATTTTTCTAATTAAAAAATATTAATGAAAATTATTCATGAAGGCCTTTCTGTAGTATAGTGAAATGAAAAATTTGTCTTGCAACAACAATGTTGGCAGACAAAGTCAGCGTAAAATATTTATGCTTTCGAATCGAATCTCGTTGGAGCATAAAAAAAAAAAAAAAAGTAAACAAAGTTGATAAGCGGGAATTTACTTTAAAAAGTTTTTTTATAGATTATTTCTTTATTTATTACAGATTTCAAGAAAATTGGTTATGACGACATTAGTTCTCTGGCCTTCCAAAACCTCTGAACAGTGCATATTAAAAATTCAAGTGCAGGGCATGAACCAAGAGGGTCAGCGTCAGAAATTTGATCTTCTTTACACAGAGGACACAAAGGAAAACTGCAAAGTTAAAACCGATACAAATACCCCAACAAACAGTTGAGTGTTTTTCAAAATTTCAGAGATGTTTTGCCAGTGAGAAATTGCAGAATTGCTTAGGGTGGGAGGTAGTAAAACTACTGTCATTTAATTTAGATTTTGTCGATTCATTTTATGAAAAAAAGTACTCTATATGTTTCTGCAGCTAAGCCATTGCAATATATAGAATCTCAATCAATGATGACGAGACAACTCTATTAATTTGGTATCTCCTGAAAACGGATCATCTGCAAAGAGTTAGATGATAACGTTGACTCTTCGACAAACAAAGTCAAATCATTTTGCGCGATCACGCCTGTAGAAAAAGAAAAAACGTTGTGGGGGAAAAACATGAATCTTATCTGAATAATAAATGCGAAACTTAAATTTTCACTTTTATTTGCTTCAAATTTGTCATCTTTGCATGTTAACAAACGTGACAAAATCAAAAATTTATTGTGAAATGTTACAGTGATGGAAAATTAAATCACTTATTTTTAATATAAATTTTCAATTAAACACGAGAGTTGATGGATATGGAATACTTCATTTCTAATATAAAATCGAATTAAATAAAGGCATTTGAAATATTTTTGCTTCAACTTGGTTACAAATATTAAAATGTTTACTAGCTTTCTGTAAAAGTTAAACTATTAAATGTTAAAAACATAATTTTTTTTTATTAAAGAACCAATGAAAATAGCATTTTTTTTACAAATTAAGTAGGCGAGTAAAAATAATTACACTACTGGTCATTAAAATTGCTACACCAAGAAGGCGACATGCTACCGACGTAAAATTTATACGAAAGGAAGAAGGTGCTGTGATATGCAAATGATTAGCTTTTCAGCGCATTCAGACAAAGCAGGCGCCAGTAGCGACACCTACATTGTGTTTAAATGAGGAAATTGTTCAGCCGGTTCCTCATACACAAATTGCATTTGAACGTTGTTGCGTCGTGAAAAGTTGTGATGCCTCGTGTAAAAAGGAGAAATGCGTACCAGCACGTTTCTGACTTTGATAAAGATCGAATTGTAGCGTACCGGGATTGCGGTTTATCTTATCGCAGTATTGCTGCTCGCGTCGGTCGAAATCCAACGACTGTTATCAGAATATGGAATCGATGGGTTCAGGACGGTAATACGTAACGCCATGGGGGATCTCAATGGCCACCTATCACTAGCAGCCGAGAAAACAGGCATATTATCCGCATGGCCGTAATGATACATGCAACCATGTTACGAGCCGTGAGTCAAGAAACAGGGTCATTTGGAAGACAACAAGCGTCTGCACGAACAGTTCGACAACGTTTGCAGCAGCATGGACTCTCAGCTTGGATACCATGGCTGAGGCTTCCCTTGACGCTGGGTCATAGACAAGAGCGCCTTCAATGGTGTGATCAATGACGAACCTGGGCGCACGAATGGCGAGACGTCATCTTTTCAGATGAATCCAGGTTCTGTGTACATCATCATGATGGTTGCATCCGTGTTTGGTGGCATCGTGGTGAACGCACACTGGCAGCGTGCATTCGTCATCGTCATACTGACCAATCACCTGGCGTGATGGTATGGGGTGCCATTGGATACACGTCTCGGTCACCCCTTGTTTGCATTAACGGTGCTTTGAACAGTGCACGTTACATTTCTGGTGTTACGACCCGTGGCTCTACCCTTTATTCGAGCCCTGCGAAACCCTACGTTTCAGCAGGATAATGCCCGACCGCATGTTGCCGGTATTGTACCGTCCTTCCTTGATACGGAACATGTTCGGCTGTTACCCTGGCCAGCACGTTCTGCAGATCTTTCACCAATAGAAAACGTCTGGTCAATGGTTGCCGAGCGACTGGCTCGTCACCAAACGCCAGTCACTACGGTTGATGAACTGTGGCATCGTGTTGAAGCTGCATGGGCATCTGTACCTGTACATGCAATCCAATCTCTGTTTAACTCAATGCCCAGGCGTATAACTGCTGTTATTACTGCCAGAGGTGGTTGTTCTGGGTACTGATTTCTCAGGATCTCTCCAGCCAATTTTTTTGAAAATTTAATCACTTATTATTTCTAATATAATATATTTGTCCAATAAATATCATTTTGTTGTCTGCCTTTCTTCCTGGTGTAGCAATTTTAATGGCCAGTAGTGTAAATTGGATAATAAGAGAAGAGAGGCTTTAATTACTAGATTTTGTTTAACTTCTTGGTCACACAACCAAGGCATTGTGAATGCAAAATGTTTTGTTATAACTTTTAGCAGCTAGATCAGCCGCTGAAAGTTGTGACGAAACCCAGAAAACTAACAAATATTTACATAAATAAAAGCGTGTAGGAACGCAATATCCATTTCACTGTTCAATAATGACCGAGATCGAAGCAAGTGGTCTTTCTACTTTGCATAGCACAGTCCTATAAATAAGCTATTTTGTTTTCTTTGTTGATCAATGGTTAACTTTGCACACAAGAGTTAATTAGACAATCCTACTGTTTAAAGTAAATTCTGAATCACTAGAAACATTCAACTCTGATTTAGGAATCGAAACAACGAACTGTTGAACTGAAATCCAGAACACTTTTCATAATTTCAACATGAATGTAATATTTTACATGCTGATATTTTTTTAATTTTGTGTGTGACTACTCATGATGGATAAGACTTACATTCTAGTTTTCTATACATTTTTAAACGTCTCCATCTGTTATTTTCTTTTAGAGGCACAAAAACGTTCAATATTTTTCTTTCGAAAAACAACAGTAGATTCTCTTGTGCTTTGTTAAGCTCCCAGCATTTAGACCCGTAAAGGGCGCCACAGGTTTTATCTAGATCTTGTATAGATTTATTTTGGTTCTTATATTAATTAGTTTAGATTTGTGTTAGATTGAGTTCCAAGTCCATAGAAACATCAATTGGCCGTAGATAACGTGTTTTTTTTATTTCAAAGATGTTTCTTCAAATATATTCAAAAAGACTCATTCCTCAATTCTGACATGTCAAAGCATATAAATGTCACTACAATGGAAAGTTCAAATATCTAAATTTAAAGAAGCTATATACAATTTTTCCACATAATTTCCAGGCCATATTAGTGGAGTCAATAAGTCTTGTCCGCAAGTGTCTTTGAGTGGGTAATAGCAAGTCAGTAATATATTCTTATACCTTTTCTACACACAGTTCAATTTCACTGACATGAAATTTAACAAACTTAGAGTATCAATTAAATTTGTGTACCCAAAATTACTAAAATTCCTTAAACTAGGTAATAGTAGGTAAACTATTTGATTATATTCCGTAAACTAAACATTTTATCCGTTGATTCTGTAGAAGATTTTAAGATAAGTGATTGACACATTTATTTTTAAAATTGATGAATTTCAGAAATGTATTTAATTCCGCAAAAGCATGTACAGTTATAAAATGTACTTTAAAAATTTAAAAGTACTGTTAAAACTATTGCTATTAAATCTCTTATACAAAGAACACTGAAATTACAAGTTTTATTGAAAAACTCAGTTGGAGAAGAAACGAATTAGTCATTGTGCATTTATTTAATGAGGTTATCGTTTGCTTTTGATCTAAAGTGATGCTATTTTTTCTTCTACCACTTGTATTTGTTGACCAACAGTGGCGCAAGAAAAAATTGAAATGTGAAGAGAACATAAATATTTACTTTGATTTGCGTTTTATTTTTTTATGCGTAGTCTCACGAAAAAAGTCCTAAATAACCAATAGTGGCCATGTTATTAGAAATAAATTTTAAGATTTTATTAACAGAATCAAATTTTATAGAAACTTTTTGATATTTGCACTTTCCCAAGTTTAAAATTGTTTCTCAACATTTTCAAATTCAAGGTTATATAATTCAAAATCTAATCAGATATTCAAAACTCAGATGTTTATTTTTCATTCAAATTTTTTTACCTTGTATTCAAGATTGTTGAAAAAAGGTTTTGAATTTAAGTTATTTGTTTTCTGTAAAAATATTGCTGTGAAAAATTTGAAAGTGCCTATTTTAAGAAGTATAAAGACAATTTTTTCTTCTTTTTTCCATTGTTATAAATGAAAGACATAACACATATGACGAATACACATATGGCGAATAATGATTTAAGTTACAGCAAAAACAAGTAAAGCTCACTTTTTAAAAATGCTTTTAATTTTTTTAAAACAGGAATAATGTTGCACAGTTGTGTTTTAGAAATAAATTTAATAAATCAACTGCACAAACCATTTTAGTAAAAAATTTCTCAAGAAAAAACAAGGTCCAGTTCTATTTTAACAAAATTCATTACGAAGCCAAAATATGCAGATATAATGGTGTTTCAATCAAATAATCATGTGTCCAATCAAAAAAATCCTTTCTTGTTATAACGATAACTTTCCAGTTAATGAACTCCAGCTTTGTTAAGTCTAGTACAACATTTTCCCTTATTTTTTTTAGTTAGATTTTAGTTTTTAAGCACATTTTTATTAAAATTATTCGAGTGCAAAATTTCATTGAAAAGCTTTTTTTTTCGATATTAAATTTACAGTGCTTGGTATGTTTTTAATTACTATTTTATTTAAAATGATCGTTAAAAATTTTGACTTTTTACTTTTCACATTAACTTGTTTGAAAGTATTTAACGTTGTAATTTATTATGATATAATAATGTTAAGGTGTTTTTTTAATATTGTAGAAATATTTATATTTTAAAAAAATTTTGAGATACTTTTTCTGACTTGGCTACTTTATTTGATTTTTAATAACAAGCAATTATTTCTTCGAAAATTATTACAATTTTTCCCGTAGTAAACACAAGATTTCTATACATTAAGTTAATATATACTAAGAAAATTTATTTCTTTACTCTGCTTCTTTCAAGTATATTGTTATATTCACATCTTGTGTATCAAACAATATATAATCAATGTGCTTAGTAACTAAGTTTCATTTTCATCAATTAATCAGTTAATTAATTAGACTAAAAGTTTTACTTATTTCAAGTAAACTAATTCAACAAAGTATATATATTTGAAAACATTTCACATATAGAACGTCATTCGAAAGATCCATTTTTCAAAATGTCGATTTGAAAGATGCACGATTCTGAGTTATTTCTTTCACAAAATTCGAATATGAAAAGATGAATATATTTTTTTAACTTTGTTATTTTCATTTTTGGCACTACAAAGCATACATTTGATAACTACTTATCGGCATTTATGAGTGTGCCATTATTATCTCATAATCGTGCCAAATAAGTCAAACACCCAGAGACTTGATCAACCACACCGAGAGGCATAATTTTAAATAGAGAACATGCCCTATTTTAATTTCCCCAATAGTCGTAAGTGAACACTGATCTTCAGTCTTTCCAGGTATTAAAACCATAATTCTCCAGTTATGAGCATAATGCCGTAGCACCAGGTTAGAACCAGTTAATGTAAACGTTTAGGATAATGACATAGAATTTTAATCCATGGTAAGGATTACTTCATATTTATTTAGCACACATATACATGTATAATATTCATTAAATAAATATAAAGATAAACGAAAAACTAGTTGAACAATAAGAATTCATTTAAAAAAAACTTTTGTCAATCAATTTGGTTAAAAGTAGTACAAGTACACGAATCCAAAGGAACTGTAATTAATAAAATATTTTTTGATATTATTATTGGGGGGCACAATTTACTTAATTATACCCCAAACAAATACTAAATTGTGATTAGAATAAATAAATTTTCAATCAATGTGTTGCTCTATTTAAAAAAAATGAATTTCCAAATATAATTAACAATAAATATCATTGAGAAGCATTGTAATACGATGATTTAGATGCAGCATAAGAAATATTTTTGCATGTTGAAATTCATATAGTCGTATGTTTCAGATATTTTTCTAAAAATGTTTTCCTAAGAATTTTATAAAACTAGCTTATAAATCATTTTAATAAGATATCAAATATTTTATTTCCCTTTTCAACATATGAAAATATATTTCAGTTGTAAATACTATCGAGGAGCCAGTTTTATTTAAAAAGTGTTAAAGTAAATCTAAAATTTTATTTACTTTAACACTTTTTAAATAAAACTGGCTCCTCGATAGTATGCATTTATATGAAATTATTTTTATGAAATTAATGGTATATTCAACCAAGGTTCTTCTGTAGGTTCAAAAAATGATTTCAGTTTGCTTTATTATAAACGAAAGAGGAGCAGAGCAAGCATTACCACTTTGCAGCAATAAAATGTTAAACTGTTATTGACGAAAAAGGGCTCTTGAAGCGAGAAATTACACTGCTGGCCACCGTTAATTCAACACCCTGAAGGAAATTTGCAAATAAAATGAAATTTACAACAAGCATAAGTGGAGGTTAACTATGTAAATGATTAAAATTTCAGCGTGGACGCACATCACTCGCACCTGTGGCGCCATTTCAAAGCGCTATTTAAGGCTTTGAGATTTTGACAATTTTAAGGTAGGCAATTGCGCTTTTCTTGTGGTCTTTTTTTTTTTTTTTTTTTTTAAAAAAACGATCAACCGATGCCTTGTAAAAAATAGCGGTCATTTTTTTGATCAGGTATCCGAGTTCGACAGACTAAGGATAGTAGCCCACCGAGATTGTGGATTATCTTTGAGGGAAATCGGTAGTAGTTTTGGACAAAACCAAATAAATGTAATATGAATATGTGATCATTGGATGCAGAAGGGTACGATGGACTGATGTGTTTGATAACATCCACTTCAGTGTACCACTTCACGTGACGACAGGAAAATTGTACGCATGGGAGTGACGGATCGCTCAGCCACATCACGAACCATAGGACAGCGCATTCAGTCTGTAATGCATCACCCAGTGTCTGCGAGTACCATTCGACGCCGTTTAAAGCAGAGTGGTCTGTCTTCAAGACGTCCATTGCTTCGTCTACCTTTGACACATAACCACAGAAGTCTCCACCACCAATGGTGCGATGAAAGAATGGAATGAAATTATCTTTACTGATGATTCACGCTTCTATCTGCAACACCATGAGGGTCGCATTCGAGTCTGGAGACAACGTGGAGAGAGGATACTGAACAGCTGCGTTTTTCACCGTCACACTGGTCCTGCACCGGGTATTATGGTATAGGGTGTTATTGGATATCACTCTCACACTCCTCTAGTACGCATTGCTCTCTTTCTCTCAGTCGACATTTGCTATGCATCTACAAAAAAACAAGGCACCCGAAGTGGTTGATTTATTTGTTCTCATAGGTAATGTTTTATACACGAAGATAAATTAAACTAGGATCTACAGTTTTAGGTGAATTTCAAATCACTACAAACATTCCTACCCGAGATGGGAAACGAACCCAAGCACAAAGCTTTTATAAACGACTATTTAAGGAGTGAGGAGATCATGATATTGAGTGGATGCACTCTTTCGACCTGAATCCTATAGAAGAACTTTGATGTCTGAGATGATGCGTGTACAAATATCAAAAACACAACCACTTTCAAATATCAAGAACACAGTCTCGGGAGCCGTCTTTCAAAGGCAATGGCGTTTACTGAAATTTACGGTGCTTGATTACCTCATTGAGCATAACAAATAGCTGTAACTTCTGCATGCAAAAAATAAGGGGTTTTTACAATTCCTACTAATGTGTGTGAATTATTATATTTATAGGCAGGACGCATCTTCTAATTAAAATCGGAGACTTGAAACTCCAAGGATTCTCCTGGTACCACCATATCCAGCGCCTACAAGTTTCAGAGGCAATGGGCAGACTGCGGCACACCATGTACCAACAGTAGAGTTGTATGTCTTCTCGAGGTGGGTGCTAGAGGTTTTTCAGATTTCCCTGTAGCTGCACGTGAATACCCACTTTCGAGCAAAGTCCCCTAGAGGACACGTAACCTCAGTCGGCACATGTAATAGTGACGTTCTCTGTGAGGGTCTCACTACGCGTCCCGGCTTTGTCATTATATATATATATATGTATATATTATAAAAACAAAAACTGTGTGGAGGAGAGCCATATCCAGCTCCGGTGTTTTCACTTAACATTTCCTCCAAAAAGAAATCAGATGGAACATTATGTAACAGCGCGCTAAGCTTTGTCCAAGCGGGACCTCGTAATTTGAGCGAGAGAGAGATAGGAGAATAAAGACGAACACGTTGATGGAAGACGATTATTAAAGATGTCTAATTGTTATTCTTCTCAATTTTGTTAATTTTACATTTAACTTTTGTTTGTCAATAATTTTTCTGTTACTATTAATTAAATTCAGTAAGCTAAAATATTAAATTAGTATGTTTTGATTTCTACTTAATCTCTATACTCCCTCATTACATGGGGGGGGGGGCGACCGATTACGAGAATTTCTTTTTCATAATATATTATACAGCAAGTGACCCTAAGGTCTTTTTAAGCAACCTAGACAACAAATGCCGATGATTAACTCCTTCAAAACAGTGGGTCAGCTTTCAACTTATTTTCTAGATTATAAGAAATATGGCTTCCTTAAATGATTTTAAGAAAACTGCTATCGCAATATCAAACAATAGCACTAAGAACATTAAAAATCTACATAAATTAATATTTGGTACAGTAGAAGGGCGAAGAAATAGAAATAATTTACGAAATTTTACTGGTTTTGATTCTGACTATCCTATTGAAGAAGCCAAAACAAAAGCCATAACTTTATTCAGTGACAATGATTTTATTTCTTTGTGTAATGTGCTTCATATTGAATTTGCATCTAATGATAAAGGTAATTGTGAATTGATTTTTGAATATCTAAGAAATTTCGATTTGTTTCGAAATGTCGAATCGGATTCCTAAAGAGGAACAGAACTAGTAGAAACTTAATAATACACTTAGAAGTCCAGTGAGTTTAAGTAACAATTCCCACTCACAGAATCGCAGTGTCAGTGGCTTTCAAAACGAAACTGTAAACAACGCCCAGACTGCAGTCATAGACAACACTTTTCCTCCATTCGGAACCAAAGATGACTCACAAAGGCAGTCTACAAATCCTTTTTCTCTCCCACGATAGGCACCAGATTCTAACTTTCTTTCACACAACACTAGTTTTGGCGGATCATTTTCTATGAAAGATTTGACACTTTACGCTCCTTTAATGGTACAGACAGTTATTTAGCCGAACCTTATATACAAGATTTAAATGATAATTTTTGTTTTTGTTTATTTATTAAAAATGATAAAAAAAATTTTTTTTGTTAAAAATGTTTAACTGGTACTGCAAAAACTCTTGTTCAGAGTATACATGGTTTGTTTACATGGAAAATTTTAAAAGAAACTTTATTGTTTGAATTTAAAACGAAAGTTAACAGTAAACAAATTCACACTATGCTTCAAGAACGTACTTTACGAAAAGGTGAATCTCTTTTTGAATATTTTGTATGCATGCGCGAAATTGCTTCTCGAGTTACAATAGATGAAGAATCTTTAATTGATTACATTAAAAATGATATACCTGATAACTCAAGTAACAAAATTGTATTATATGGTACTCAAAATATTTCCCTGATTTTAAAGAAAAATTAAAAATTTATGAAAAAAATTTACGTTTCTAAAAAAACAGAAATTTTATGATCGAAAAAATTACAATCACAGCAATCGTGATTTAAATAAAGGCAATATTAGAGTTACTCATAATAATCAAAATATGTTGAATATATCTCCAATAATTTGTTTTAATTGTGGAAAGAAGGTCATAAGTCTTCACGGTGTTTACATTAAGAAGGAGGATTGAAATGTTTTCAGTGTAATAATTCTGGTCATAAGGCCAAGGACTGTACTAATACTCAGTTAACTACAACAAAAATATCCAAAAATTCTGTTGAGCATATTTAGACAGATTATGATGTTTCACCTTAAATAAAACCCATGCACATTCCAATTACTTTATGCAACTTCAAAATAAATGCACTATTAGATACGGGTAGTGAAGCTTCTATGGTAAAATATTCAATATATAAGCAAATTGGTCTCCCTATTGTTTTTACTGGAATAGGATATTAAAATTAAATCAATGGGATACAGATTTAATTCAAATAAAGGATTCCTCATTCTCTATAAATATTCACGAAACTCCAGATGATTGCATTTCTGTAAATGCAATTATTAGAACAGATTGCATCTACCAAGGTTAATTTCACATAGGTAAAAATGGTATTCATTTGGTTAATAATCAAAACTTTCTTGTTAATATAATTAATGTTTTCGATGAGATGGATACAATCGAACTCAACTTATCGAGAACAAATTAAGAAAATAATTAACAATTATAAGCCAAACAAAACTAAGACTACAGATGTTTCAATGAATCTAATTCTCCGATTCAATACCGGTAAATCAGCGTCCACGAACAAACAGAACAATGGTTAAAAGATGGTGTTATTAAAGTACTTCCGATTATGCAGCTCCAGCGGTTCTGTGCAAAAAGAAAAACGGTAAACATAGATTATGTATTGATTACCGACAATTAACAAAAAAATAATTTGAAATAGATTCCCCCTTATTGAAGATGTACTTGATCACTTAGAAGATTATTGAAGATGTACTTGATTGTTTCGTAAACTATTTAATGGTGGTACAATAATAGTATACCTAGATGATGTTATAATACCATCTCAAAATGAAGCCGAAGGTATTAAAAAATTAGAACGAGTTCTTAAAGTTGCTTCAGAGTATGGTTTGAGCTTAATTTTGATAAATGCAGTTTCCTTCAACGCAAAATTGAATTTCTTGGCTACGTTATTCAGAATGGAACTATTCAACTTTCTATTTTTTTCCATTGCCGTTCAAAGTTTCCCTAAACCTGATTTAAAGCAGATTCAGAATTTCCTTGGATTAACTAGATATTTTCGAAAATGCATTTCTGATTATTTACGCATTGCTAAACCCTTAAGTGACCTCCTTCGCACTAACCAAGAGTTTAAATTTGATACCGAACAAATAAATGCATACCAAGAATTGAAAAACATTGTGTCTCCTAAATCAAACTTACACATCTATCGACCAGGTTCACAGTTAGAATTGAATACTGAGCCAGCTCACTAGGTTTCGGAGCTGTGCTATTTTAAAAAGGAAGTAATGAAAAATTTCACCCCATTTACTATTTGAGCCGAAAGACTTCTCCTCAACAATCCAATATTCCAGCTACGAACTAGAAGTCATTGCGATTATAGAAGCTGGGAAAAATTCATTGTTTGCTTACTAGGTAATAAATTTAAAATTGTTACAGATTGTTTTGCGTTTAAATCTTTCTTTTCTATAGTTCGTTTAACTCCAAAAATTGCTAGATGGGCAAAGATCCTTGCAGATTTTTGATTACGAAATAATTCCTAGATCTGGTAAGCAAATGCCTCATGTTGATGCCCTCAGTCGTAACATTGTATATTTTATTACACCTCAAACAGAAATGACATTAAAAATTGAACGAGCCCATCTACAGAGAATAACATTCAAACACTTAAAACTTTATGCCAAACAAATAACACGAATGCCTAAAGGCAACGAACTTTTAGTTGTTCTTCAAGCTATGGAAAATGATATTAGACACGCTCATAATAATGGATACTTTTCTGCTGCACAAACACAATCAAATTTACAAAGTGATTTTTATATTTCTAATCGGTGACCTAAAATTGAAAATATAATAGCTAATTAAGTACACTGTATTTTATATAATAAGACATGAGGAAAAGCTGAAGGTTATCTTCACCAAATACTTGAAGGTAACGTTCCTTTAGACACTTTTCACATAGATTTTCTTGGTGCACTTTCCTCTTCAAATAAAAAGTATCAATACATATTTTCTATATTTGATGCATTCATAAAGTTTACATGACTTTATTCTGTTAAATCAACAGCAAATGATGCAATACAAAAATTGAAAATTCTTCAAACAAATTTTGGGAATCCTTCTTGAATGATTTCTGATAAAGGTTCAGCATTTACTTCTAAAGATTTTGCAGGTTATTGTTCTGAGCAAGGAATTGAGCATATAACTATAACTACTGGTCTTGCTCGAGGTAATGGACAAAAAGAATGCATCCATAGAATCATTATTCCCATCCTTGCCAAAATTTCTGCAGATGATCCCACAAAATGGTTTACATATATCCCAGATGTCCAACGAATTCTGAATAGTGCTACGACTACCAGTACAAAATATTCCCTGTCGAACTCATGATTGGAGTGAAATGAAAAATAAAGAGGATTATCGAATAAAGAAACTACTCGAAAAAAGAGTACTAAGCAGGCACGATAAAAAACAAAAAGGAACTTCGAGGAGAAGCTAAAAAGAATTACCCTGAAACAACAACAAAACCAACGCCAATTTAATCGGAAGCGGAAGTCACCTCAAACATATAAAATCGGAGATGTAGTTGCAATACAAAGAACCCAGATCGGTACAAGATTAAAATTACGGGCAAAATTTTTCAGCCCATACAAAATAACTTCAGTTAAAGAACGAGATCATTATGAAGTTGTCAGAATCGGAAACCATGAAGGCCCGAATAACACATCAACTGCCGCTGAAAATATGAACCCCTGGAACTAAATGGATAACGACGATTTTACAGAAACATTTGTTCGAAGAGTCCTTGGTAAAATACATTTATATTACCTAGTAATATTAAAGAAATTACATAATTTAGGATTCACAAAATGTCTAAAACAATCTTAATAAGAATAACTTTTGTTCTAGATGATTTTCTTAAGTTTGTAAACTTTTGTTCTATCAGTAAGCTCTATGCATGTTTAAAAAAATTTTATTTTAATGTACAAGTGTTTCGAGATTTTAACGTACAAATTCGAAAAATCAGTACTAAATAGAAGCATAAAAAAGTTATAATTCATTAGAAAATTATTTTATTGAAAAAATGCGTGTGAGAATACTATACAACAAATGTACTACTTTTGCATTACTTTTAGAGAAACATTAAGTGATGTATCTATAAGTTCTCTCTCGCTCAATACATAAAATCTCTATGAAATTCTAACTTGTCTAACATTTCTGTAGCCATTTATTTCCATACAACGAGCCAAGTGAAATACAAATTTACATGCTCCAACTTTTCTTGAGCAATGTGGACAGTTTACAGTAAGTTTCCATAAACGCTTATATGAGGTAATTCTTTGTCCAAATATATCTACAGAAGAATGTCTTTCATCCATTCTTTGGCGATTTCTTTTGCTTACACTGCTATATGAATTCTTCACAGAAGTTAAGGAATTACAACGTTGTTCTGGAATAGGTGGAAAAACATCTTCCCATCGTTTTTGAATCTTAAAATTATTTTCTACAAAAACAAGTCTTGACGAATTACTACTTGATCCTTCTTTTTCTTTATCAGTACTTTGCTCAAAAGAGTCTTCAACAATTTTGGAAGCTGGAGCCATATTTCTCCAAGTTGTTACCTTAGGTTCTTCTATATGGATTTCATCCAAATCATTAAAGTAATTTTCCGAATGGAAGTATATATATAAATTTTGGTTGATGTATACAAAGTGAATTCTTTTTTAATCTAAAGGTTGAGAAATAAGAAAAAATTTAATATTTTAAAGAATATGCTAATGTTTATTTACTGTAATTTTAGATTTTTACTAAAATATTTTGAAAATTTAAGAACATTAATAACATTAGTATAGTAAAAGCTGAAAATGTTATAAAAAATTTTGAAGTTATTTATTTAAGAAACTTTTGGAAACAGCAAGACTAAAATTTTTGATGAAAAACTTTAATTTGTAGCGCAAAATAGACATGGCTGAAAAGATAAAATTAATGGGAAATTAAATATACTTATGGGGAATGGGTATAGAAGAAACTACAGTGGGTAAAAAAAGTTTCCGTACGGCCACTAGAATTAAGAATAAATTAACATAATTTGTAAAGTACTTTATTTTTCTGTTAAATACTGCCTATATGTGATTAGTCAAAGTCTACAGTAAGCAGTTTTTATAAATTTTCATTTGTACAAAACGAGAAAAACATATTATTTTCAATATCTAAAGTAAATTTAAAATTGAAGTGCAAAAAAAGTTTCCGTACGTGTTATGCAAATTCTTTCTGACGTGTTTAAAATAGGCCCGCAGTAAATCTTTGACGTTAGAAAGTTAATCACTGATAAGGAAACAACATATCGACAGTTTTGAGTTCAAGTTTCTTTCTTGTCGTCTCAAAATGGAAGTTCCAAGAGCTATTTGGGAGTTAGAGATTAAATTGCAAAAACATGGATTATCCATGAAAAGGATTAGTGAACTGATTAAAAAATCAAATTCTACTGTGCAATATATCATTGAAAGATATCATAAACTTCATTCATTTGAGGATAGAGATCGATCCGGGAGGCCGCCATAATTAAATCGCATGCATAAAAGAAACATCATTCGCCAAGTTCAAGAAAATCCACGAATTAGTGCACCGAAGTTGGCAGCTGATTTAATGGTTAGCTACAACATTGAAGTCTCAACTCAAACCGTGAGAAATGTCATTAAAAAAAAGTAGTTATCATGGACGTGCGGCACAGAAGAAACCCATTATAAGTTTGCGCAACAGGAAAAAGAGCCTTGAGTTTTCAAAGGAGCATGTAAGTAAGCCATTATATTTTTGGGAATCCATTCTTTTTAGTTATGAATAAAAATTTAACATTCATGGTCAGATGGCAAGGTTATAGTGTGGAGAAATCCAAATTAACAAATACTAACTAAGAACTTGTGCGGAACTGTGAAGCATGGTGGTGGTGGTATTGTGGTGTGGGGGTGTATGAATACTTCTGGAGAAGGAAACTTGCATTTCATAGAAGGAAATATGTATCGATACGGATATCTGGATATTCTTAAACAAAATGTGTTAACCAGCGCAAAGAAACTATCTCTTGGAACAGGATTTACTTTCCAGCAGGACAACGATCCAAAACACACTTCTAAGATTTTCCAAGAGTGGTGCCTTTACCATGTGCAGCAACAACTTCATAACTCTCCACAATCACCCAATTTGAACCCCATCGAACATTTGCAGGAAGAAATTGGGAGACAACTCAAAAAATATGACATAAAAAGCAAACTTGACCTGAAGAGGGCCATTAGTAGTATTTGGTCTACTATTTCTCCGGAAATAACAAAAATCTTGTAGGGGTAATGCCCCAACGTCTAAGAGAGGTGATAAAGGTTACAAGAGGGCTCACTGATCATTAAATGTACTTTTCTGCAATGTATTTTGCATTTTTGTAATCATTTTATGTATACTAGGGCATCGTACGGAGACTTTTGTTTCTATGTTTACGGAATTTTTTTTAGTTTTTACGATTTATTATTTAGTTTGGTCAGTATTATCAATCTTTTAATATGAATAAGTATTACATAATATTACTTTTAATTCATTTCTTTGTTTTCATTTTTATCATTATGAATTTTGGGTGACACATTAAACTTTGATTTGCATTCGTATCTGCGTACGGAGACTTTTTTTACCCACTGTATATTAATCACCAATTCAAAACTATCCAAGTTCATTAGAACGTCAAACCATCAATTTCAAAATAATCTCATACTTATAATTATCCCCAATTGTACCATGATGTGCGTATCAAGGTCTTTTTTTTTTATAAATTTATAGACTATCTTCCATTTCTTAAAATCATGCCAACATTTATGCAACGAAATTAAGTCGTGTTTTATTAGAGAGACTGGGAAACAATCTCGTTTTTCAGCTTACAATAGAAGCCGTCAGAATCGACAGAAGTACCTAAAATGTCAGGATTGGTTTGTTGGTCAAAGGTCATTTTTTGCACACGATGGCTTATTAGACCAGGACCAACTGCTTAAAGTGAATTCCGAACAAATACAAATATTCCATCACAAGATGGGATTTGTAACTACAAACTGTTGATCCGAAGACAAGAGCGTTAATCATTCGGTACCAGCTTGGCCTAAAATATCAGGTATACTATATTCAAATACTTTGAAATCCAGTGAAGCTTCAATTGCCAACAGTTTGTTCATTTTCAGAATGAATTTAATAGCCAATCCTGAGGGAAATGTGAGAAAGGCAATTCCACAAGATGACAAGCAAATGTTGCTGAATAAATAACGTATCAATAGAAAATTTTACTTTCAATATGTCATCTAGACTTCCCCTCTCCAGCTTGTCCCCAATACCAACACTTTTTACAACAGATATGACAATAGTTGGTTGGTTGGTTGATTTTAATGGCGCAAGGTCCACAGATATGACAATAGATTATAGCAGATATTAATACAACAGTAACCAAACATTCACATATTAAATTTAGTAATTTAAATCTAAACTATGCTCAAATAAACAGTGAAGTAAATAATCACATCTCAATTAACAAGCTATGTCAAGATTAATAAAATAAACAAGTCTTATACAAGAACCATATGGTTTCCGAAATCAAATAAAAAGTCTACTTTCATTCACACAATTCAAACGAACACAGAAAGCACGCAAATAACAACACAATTATTTATCGTATCAGTCAACGAATTACACAATCCTGACGGAAAAAATATACACTAGTTATCATAAACTAAGGAAAAATAAAAAATCACATTCCTGGAATCAAATGATCCTCCAGATGACACTGCAAATATATAAGGGGAAAAACAACAAGGAGTAAAACACAAATATAGAACAAAATTCTCTGAGAAGAAACAAATGCTATATACAGTTTCATATCTTAGATCTAAAATGAAGAAATGAGTCAATCTTTTTCTTTTAGCTTTAATTTGATCAATTCGTCTGCAGACGTTATTCTTCTGTAATTCGTCTTTAACACGACTCCAACTTACTTAACGTCTTTGTCTTTTCACATATTATACCATGATTTTAGAAACACTAAATAAAATTAAAGTTTTTCTAAAGAAAGCTCTAAAAGAATGTCAGTCTGGTTGATCCGTTCAACTTGTCTGTTGCTCTCGGCAGGCTAGTCGTTACTAAATGATGTTTTATATTTTCTTTTGAGCAATATTTATCAATTTCACCAGAGGTAAAAACTGGACCTCTATCACAAATTATTTGGAAAGGATTTCCAAAAATGTCTTTTAGAGTTTCTTACTTTGATATAACTTCAGTAGATGTCTGAAAAATAGACATAGAACTTGTAAACGTCATATATTGTTAAAACATGCGTATGATTTCCATGAGTAATCTCTAAATTCTAAATATGTGTGTGTACATAATAAAATTAAATTTCTCTAAATATATATATATATAATTATGTCTTCTTCATGCAATGGGTGAATGTAGATTGTCTTCCTTTTTTTCCTCTTTTGTGATTCACAAGAATACAGCGGAAGCAGTTAGATATAATATTTTCTACTAAGTTTGGGAATGAAAAAAAAATAGTCTTCGTTTTTCTCTGTATATTTAATTCCAATATAACCTTTTTCATGGTTACTTCTTATAATTTCCATCTGTATACTTCTAAACAGAACCACTAATTCTTTACCATCATTAAATTTATACAGAATCCCGTTTTTACCGAAATAGTCTTCATAAGAGAAATTTTAATTATTTTGTCAATTTTATTTCATTATCTTTATCTAAGGTTGTTTTAATTTCAGTAAGATACACTGGTTATCATAAATTACGGAAAAATCATAAAAACAACGTAACACAAAATGTTATGTGTGGAATTTAATGAAACTTATACACGTTATTTAACACATAGGAAGGTACAAAATAGAATAAAAAGAAATCACCAAATAATCATGGTGTTATAAAAATTAGCATACGTATATAATGAACAAATAGGGGGTTGTAAGTTTGGTATAGGAAAAGTACCTTTAATATTGGGCATGATCTCCCGAGAAAAAATATAGTATATCCAGCGATTTGTGATACTTTCAGTTATGCGGTCTATTAATTGTATAGGAAGTGTGAGCTACTTCTCTTCCAAAGAAGTTCAAAGCGGGGCAGGTCTTAGGGGGTTTGAGAGCAGCTACATGTCGTCCTAGAGCACCCCAAACATTGCTCAATTGCCTTAATGTCTGGTAATCCTGCATGAGCTCGATTGTTTCCTGCTCAAGATAAGATTAGCCTCCACTATACAAGCACTCGAATTATCGTCTTGCAGCACAAAAGCATCACTTATTGCCCCGGCATAAGGGCGCACATAAACATTCAGGATATTATGTCTACAGGTGAAACAATTATTTTCACGGCAAAAAAAGGGATGCCTGTGCGTCTACCAAAAAGATAGTACACCAAGCGCAGATGTTGCCTGATGCGTATGCATCTCTTTTAAGGATGTTTGATAAAAACGAGTTCACACTTCAAATGAAAATACGACTACTATCACTTTTGAAGCTAAACCTGGACTCACCCGTATAGAGAACAGCCCTCCATTAATCACGTGTCCAGTAGATATGTTGACATGCCCATTGCAAATATTCTCGTCTATGTCGTGAAATAAGCAATTCAGCCATCTAGACACTTCTGACTATGTCTTGCTTCTCTCTAATCTCCCATAGCTCGCCATCGAAATTGCTCGGTCAAATGATCCCAGGAGGTCATTGTTACCATCTCGCTATATCAGATTTTTAATCTCAGACAAGCAGCGACAACTGCCTCCTTGATTTCAGACATCCATGCTCTGTGCAAATGCCTTATTCCGATAGCACCGCCATTATTTTGCAGAATGTAATATTGTTCAGCTTCATTTCCTTACCAACATATTCAAATTCATTGAGATTGGTTTGCTTTTAGGAGATTTATTTTGTGGATTTTTCCTTAATTTTTGATAACCATTGTAATTGTTATCTTATTTGATATAAATTTTCAACCAATAGTTATAAATTCTTACTTATCTCGATAAAGAATTTTAGCAACTACTACAAATTTTACAAAATTTCATCTTGAACCACACTATAATTTTGGAGTCGTGATTTCAATGCACTGCACCCTATGAAACTATCTCAAACGATAATATAATTTTTACTAGAAAAACTTTTCCCCACAGCATCATTTAAATATATCAATAGCTTATTAACATATACAGATTCAACTGGTATTGGTTGCCTGACTTTACTATCCTCAGTGATTACAATGCCCAACTTGAACAAGGAATTTCAGCAGACAATCTTATCCAAGTATGGTTGCTTATAATTACAGCATATCTTTCAACCGAAGACTTTTTATTAACATTATACTAAATACAAAAATTGACAGGTCTATAAACGTTAATTTTCTATGTAAAAATACAAACATACTTATTGTTGTTGTTGTTGTGTGCCAGCCAGGCCGGCAATATGGGGTGCGCTGCTCCACTAACATACTTATTAAAAATAATCATTAAGATTTCAGAAAGACTTAGAAGAAAAAAAATACATATTTTTCTTTCTTTCATAGTATAAAAAGAGATTCCATTATATTTCTTTATTCAATGAATAATTTTTTTTAACCAAAAAAGCTATTGATGTCATTTCATGTTCATATAAAAAGTAAAATAATTTGTAGAAGGAAAAAAAAAATTGAGTTCTGCATGCAGATCACCCTGACTATATTGAAATAAGCAAGAAAAGTTCTTAAATTGACCGGGAAACAAAACAAGATTTTTTAATTAGATATTATATTCAAACATTAAAAATAATTAATATTTCAACAAGATTCCATTAAGTCTCGTATATAAAATCATACTTTCAACATAGCACTACTGATGACAGATTTAAGAATATTTTAATAAGAATGATTTATAAATAAAAATTTTTTAAATAATCATTACAAAACTTGTAATATTTACTGATAAATTAGTATGTTTTCCTGTAATTTAAATAAGAAATATTGAGATGAAATTTCAATACTGAAGTAAAATATGTATTGCACAAACATATTTAAAAATAGAATTAAGAAGGAAAATACAAAACTTCAGTTTTACAAATACTACCTCTTGTGACATTGTTCTAAATGTTTTCGTTCAAAGTGCACTTTGTTTAAAGTGCACTTTTTATATGAAATGACGAAAACAAGTTTTTGAAGCAAAACAGAAAACTATAAATTACATAAAAAAAAAATGTTAATTTTGGCAGTTTGTTGGTTGGTTAGGTGGGTTTTCTGCCGCAAGGTTCAAAAAGGACAAGCTGCGCCGTTAATTTTGGCAGGAATTACAATATTTTTAAAAAAGTAACTTTGAATATTTTAATGAATTTGTAAAGATATTGAGTTTTAAATGGTTTTCTTTCAATACATAATATTTATTATAGTTAAATACTTAGGAACTCTTACTATTCTGTTTCTAAAGGTTCTTGGAAAATAATATTAATAGTTGCACTGTAAGTAATTTCTCAATAGTTTAATTTTAAAAGTACACATTTTCTCTTAAGTAAAAAGAATTGACATAAAAAAAAAGTTATCTTGCTAATGGATACAGTTTGTAACAACTTAACAAATTAAACACTTTAGAAAACTAAGTATGAATTTATAATGAAGAAAACATGAATGTGTATATTGTCAGTCATGAAATAATTCGTGGTACTACTGATTAAATACAAATTCATAATTTTTATTACTTTGACAAGTGTTTTTTTTTCTCAGTACGGTACAATATTAATTAACTTCCATACTAAAAGACAGCATAACAGGCATTCTTTTGCATTAAAATTTTGCTTCACTTTGCCTCATATGAAAATTAAAACTATTCATTAAATGAAACATGTGGTCAGTAGTTTTTGTTTTCTCAAAATTCCAAATATTCCCCGAAATTTCAGAGTAAATTCCGAGCTTCAAAATTTCCGTTATTTTTACATCCTTAACTGAAATTTAAAAAAAAAAAAAGAAGAATTGGACATACAATATACATATATATCTCGTCTCACATTCTCAGCACAAATTACTTATAAACGCTTATAACTTCCCCTCACTCTCTCAATCTCAAATATTTCATCGCCACATAAGATCCCCAAAACTACAACTAAAAGTCTCATTTAAGGTAAATTTTCTACTTATGATATCAAGGTACATTTACATTACACATTTGACAGAAAGCACAGTACAAGAGCATCTAACAGCAACAGAAATTCTTTCAAAAAAGTATTCAAGATATAACTCACAACAGTATTAAATAAAAAAAAAAAAACTCGTAAATATATAAGTAAATTCACTACCAAAATTTTCTTCTCGAAGGTACTTCATGTATTTTAAACATGCTCTCGTTGACTATCTACTATTCTCCCACATCAGAATAAAGTAAGGACAAACTGATTGGTTTTACTGCATCAAGGTTATGGCATTAGTATTCTAATGATTATACTCACGCGCGACAGATACCTTTATTACCCAATACATTTTTCTGACACCATGTTGGGGAATGCCTAGAACTGTGTTTCTTGGCATTTTAATTACCTCCCGAGAGGAATTTACTCGAATAACACCAGGAAATAATCCAGAAAAACTTCCAAGCACCCACCCCAACAGAAGTGCATGCATAAGTCAGAAACATAACATCTCCCGTTGTTCAACAGTGTGTGGAATTGAACCAAGAAGCTTTCGCTCCGAAGAGTAAAGACCCACTCCTAAGTGACGGCGACTCTTCAATTCAATACACTTTGCAACTTTAAGGAACTATTTGAATACACATTATATATGTAATCATCCTTACGTGCAACCATTGAC
The DNA here is from genome assembly GCA_026290005.1 of Latrodectus geometricus. Lineage (NCBI taxonomy): Eukaryota > Metazoa > Arthropoda > Arachnida > Araneae > Theridiidae > Latrodectus > Latrodectus geometricus. The sequence continues at coordinate 71,836 of JAPDSC010063931.1, read as the reverse complement.
TTACAGCAGTTTGGTTTAATTTGTTGCTTAACAATCATTTTGCACACGAGGGCTAATTAGATCAGGCCCTACAGTTTAAAGTGGATTATGAGATACTACAAATATTCAAGCTCCATGGTGGGATTCGAACACACAAACTGCTGAACCGAAGGTAAGAGCGATAACCAGTCGGCTTAACATAAAGAAGTCATTTTATTCTAGTAGTGGGGTAGCCTGATTTTTTCATTTATTATTTGAATGAGGGTTGAAAATATTTTTTCAAAAACTTATCGCTATTACTTATGGTTATATACACATCTTCAGCACCTCAAAGTATACGAGTTCACTCTTTCCTGTTTGAAATATTTTTAGTTGATTTCACTTTTAGGAATCATTTATACATGAGAAACTCTAAAGAATAAATTAAAAAAAATAAGTACTATAAGTACTACCATTCAAATTATAATATTGTTCTAAAAGCTCTTTTCTGTAAAGTGGCATTCGTAATTTTTTTTGCTAAATTCAGTAAATGTTCATAGTTTCTATAAAAAGATTTTAACTCAACATTCTAAGGGTGAAGAACGATGTCTTTTTAAGTACGTATGTTACATTAGTTATACTTGGTAGTGAAAACGCTATGACACACTGCCAATTTATAGATTCCTTACATACACAAGTTAACTAACAACATTGAATCTCATATACTCTCAAACAAGTGATATTCTACTTAAAGACGGTAAGAGCTTATTTACACAATGTGTCCGTCCTTATGATCCAAAATTTTAGGGAATATTTCAAAATATGGAGATATATCAGATATATACGACATTAATTCGATATTTACTTAAATTCTATTGCTTGCACCATTACATTATTTGCATTCTTTATTACTCAGTCTCGAATGAGGGCAATCAAAGCCTATACGTGAAAGAACAATCATTCAGTGGAAAAAACAACACAAATGTATGAAGTGACTAAACACACACATGCCTAGTGAGACAAAAAATATGCTTTAAGATGCAAATGTATACGTAGTTTATTCTTACAAAAGTATAATCATAAACTCATCAATATTTTACTTTGTAGTGTTACAGTTTAAATTATCATGTCCAAAGAAATCAAACTCAGTAATTTTAACTTAAAACCATTTATTTATTAGTTTGTGTGTGTGTGATGGATCTAAAAATTAAAATATTCATTATCTTACAATATCTCATTGAATACTCATAGATGATTCTACGAGGGAGTTTTATAAAAATTTCTTAAACTGTGATTTTGAATCTTGAAATAAGATTTGTTTATAATCAGTTTTAAATATTGAAGTATCCGACGATAAATAAAATGTTTGAAATCAACAATAGTGATGCTTTAGTCAACAAAGTTTCCTCGAATAAAATTACCAGTTAGTTAACGACGAGCGATTGTTTTGAAAATTCATTTGGCAATACAGGGAAACCTAAATTTTACTTTTCTCAAGGGACTGGGGGGAAAAAACTGAAAATATTGGAAAACATAAAATGCGGGAAATGCATAGAATGCAAAAATCAAATAGAAAAATACTAAAGGTAGTAAATATGACACTTTCAAAAGGTATAATATCTATATTTAACGAAAAGAACATAGTTATATATACCATTTTAAGATCATTTTAACACATTTAGTTTGAATCCTGGCGTTCAAGATGAAAATAGTCCGTAATAGTGGATTGTTTTTTATTCTTTGAGTTCAAAGTGAATGCAGCATCTTCTAGGATTGGCAAGTTTTTTTTCTGGTTTAATAAGAAAGAAAATGGTTTTTCAATATTTGTAAGCTCTTCATTGCAATATTGAAAGAAAAGACTGGCTGTGTTTTCGGTTCTTCTTGTTGATCTTAATCGGCTGATGAAAAGTCCTTGACTTCGTCTACGGATGGAACAGTAGCTCTTTCAGCTTCATATGTTGCTAAGTTTTCCTCGATGTAATCGTCGAAGTTATAGATATTAACTGTTTCGTTATCCTCCTCCGAGTCCACCGTAGCCGGTTTTCTGGCTGTTCCCAGTTCATTAGACGCAACGAATTCGCTTTTTTCAAAACAATGGGAAATGCACTATTGTGTAATGTTTCTCAACAACGCAGAAATAAAATGCATAGCCTCTAGAACACTTAGTTTTAGCTTGCCGGCGTCATTTAGGTTCCCATTTTCTACTTCAGCTATAGCTTTTCCAACAAGTTGTTTTCTATAATAAAGTTTGAAAGATTGAATAATGCCGAGATCACAAGGCTGCAGTTTGCTTGTACAATTTGCCGCCTTGTTCGAAAACACGATACTCACATTAGACAGTTGCAAATACAGATGTGCAGTACATTGATCAATGAAAAAAATTACTTTACGATTCTGCTACTTCATTTATTTGTTTAGTTAGTACAAAAAATCTTCGAAAAGGTCTTGGGTTATCCAGGCTTTTTTGTTTTCTTCGTACTTTCTCGGAAAATTTCATGTTTTTGAAGCATCGTGGATTGAGCGACTTTTCGAAAACAAGGCCATCAGAATTACAGATCAGTAAAACCGTAAGACGTAATTTGGACATCTTCCCTCCATGGCAAGAGTCTGCTTTAACAACGTAACTTTTATCCGATAGGAGGTTAAAGAAAAGTCCTGTCTCGTCCGCATTGAATAAGTCTTTTAGTTTGTATCCTTTGGTCAAATTTAGTAGATTTTCTTCCATTCTTCTATTGTAGCTTCATCTACACTTAATAATTCGCCCGAAAGCGATCTATACACAAGATTATGTCCTTTCAGTCATTTGAAACTGTGATGGTAAAAGTCTTTCAAACTACCAAGATACCGGCGATTTCTAGAGCCTTTTCTATTAGTATCGTGCCATTTATAGAGACATTCGCGGTACGAGCTACTTTAAACCACTTTAATAAGATACTTTCCAGCTCGTCGTACGGCGATTTTTTCAATGTTTTCTATTTCTTGGAATTTTTTTCATCCACTTCATCGATATTTTCTTCAATGTATTCTTTTTTCTGTAGTATGGATTGCAGGGTTGTTACGGGAATTACTTGTGATTCAGCAAACGTTACCTTGGTTCCGTTGATTTGTACCTTAGTACGTATGGTTCCGTGATTTGCTTAATAATTTCGGCTTTCTCAGCAACAGAAAAAATTTTTGATTTATTTACTAATCACCTCGGCTCGAAAAGGTTAGAAATGCAACCATCGCGTGCTAAACAGCAACTGAATGTTGTCCAGCGTTATACATTGGATTTCAGAAATGCGATTAGATGCCGGTTTGCAGTTTTTCAGAGGTACTTAGATCTCACGATCTTTAACCCTCTATCTAGAGCTGGAAAGAAGACTGGTGTATATAGCTGTAATCTGTACTGGCAGAAAAGTAGATTGTGCTTTAAAGAGGTGGGACTTATGAAATTTTAAAATTTTTTGAATTCCAGTGTTAAGTAAAATATAATACATTTTAAAGGAGGAAATTAGTAAAGAATTAGTTAAATTAAGCTTAGGGGACGTCTGATCACTATTATTGATGTTTAATTATTTTTAGGGACTATTTAATATTGTTAATGAGGATGAAGAGTTTATCTAATGAACTTTCTGGTTTTCGAAGTTCATTCAGCAGATCACTTGCAGAAATTCCTTTGAAGATTAATTTAATTTCCTGGAGGAATTGCATTAAATCAGAAAATTCATTTCCTGAGTCATTATCTTCAGTTTCACAGATATTTTCCTTGAGGGGTGGGGGGAACAATATTGTTCTGAACATTATTTGCATATGAGAATCTTGACCTAATTGGGCTGGATTTAAGGAGATTTTTTTTTATCCTGCTGGGGAAATGTTCTCCTAGGTTTAAGGAATGCAGTGCATCCCTTATAGCTAGCGGGTTGAGTCCCATTACAATTACAGCATTTGGGAGTTTCCATCCAATTGTGCACTTTCTAGTATTATGAGGTATGCACATTTGACACAGCGAGGTGTGATATGGCACGTTTTTGTAGAGTGGTTAAATCATTGGCAATTGAAGCATTGCATCACTGAATTGGGTCCTCCGTAATGGTCGAATTTGATGCCAGAAATGTGGCAAAGAGAATTGATGTTGTAGACGCTGGCGCCATCTGTCGATTTTTGATTTGATTTGTGGAGTTTAATGGCGCAAGGTCCGATTACGGACAAACTACGACAGACTTTGGTTCAGTATAATTTTACTAGGTTATAAAAACACTGGTAAAATGTAAAAGGTGTTAAAATTAAATTGTCAGAAGATAAAAATTATATATTGTTTAATAAACCTATGACACGTAAAAAGGAAAATATATTAGGATTTGGGTTTAGACCAATTTAAATTTCCAAATTTAAAGGTATAGAGCTAAAAAACAATGAACGATAGTCTTTAAAATCAGGACATCAGATTAAAATAAGATAAATAGAATATGCAACATTGCATTTTATACAATGTGGTGGATATTCTTTGAAAAGTAAGTGTTTGTGAGTAAATGTGATGGGAATTGGTTTAGCATTAACACAGGATCCTTAAGAGTTTTCTTGGGTTTTTTTAAAGTCTCCTCAGAGACTTTCTTCGCGCGTTATTTGGGACGCTCAGTGTTTTCTATTTCAGTTCCTACATTAGGTACAACATTTGCAGTATTTACATTAATTGCCTCAACAGCTTGGAAAGATGCCAAATCAGGAACAGAATAGTCACCTGTGATTGAACGTTTATCTCTTTCTCTGGAGTTGAGCATATTTAATATTGTCGTCTGGGCCTCCTGTAGCATTAACTTGATAACTGGATTCGTACAGTTATCTACGTTTAAACTTATGGCGAGATTTCTGTAGTGTTGTATTTCACTCATGATTTGTCAATATTAGTAGCACAGAAAAGCGTTTTTTTGCCATCAATGAGATTATGGCTGATCAGAGTCAGGAGAGGTTCTCCAGAGCAGGTTTTGAGGACAGAGCACAAAGTGCATTCTTCTTTAACCGAGATAAATCCCTTAAAATGAAGTCAGAAAATAATGGATTTCAGACTTATCTGAAAACGTATAAAAGGGCAAGGATCCCTCCTCCTCCCCCAACGAAAGAAAAGATATCACCCCACCTGATTGGTAACTGGAGTCTCTTTCCCTGTCCATTTCAATCCTATACCAAAGAAGTGTGTTGCTTCTATTTTGCTCCTCCGCCAATAGTATATTCAGGAAGTACAGTTTGCAAAATGCGTTTTTGTTTTCATAGATTAAATTTCAACAGCGTGGATAAGCTTAAAATAAGCACAGAAGGAGAAATATTGCTTACTTTCGTGCTCGGGCGAACATTTCTTTTTTTCCCTTTCCAGGGAAAACAAAAAATGCGGGAAATTCCATAACAAACTGACAATCCGGGTTAAATTAACATTATAAGTATAAGAAAAAACTAGGACCTGATGGATAAAACGTAAAATGCTGGAAAAACGCAGATTCAGAGGACATAAAATCGGGGTTTTACTGTATTAACATGAATTGCTTTTCATAATGCTTGCTAAAAATCAAACTTTTAGGTACTTAATTTTGTTAAGATAAATTTTGTTCCCCATATGGGATATACGGTTCAAAACACAGATCAATAGATAACATTACTTTAAAATAGGCATTTTGTTTGTCACTCAACTGTCACTTTTTCAGTTGCTAATTGGGCCAAATCTTAAATTTTAAAGTGGATTATGAACTACAAGAAATATATCCATACTTGAAAGGAGATTCAAATCTATGAACGATAACTTCAAACTGGAGCAATAACTCTTCCATTACCAACTTGGCATAAATGAAAATTGAAATGAGTGTGTAATTGCAGTTTGCATAATTTAAATTTTTACGCACAAATGTCTTCTAGATGGTTGACTAGCTTAAGGTTTCTATGACACCAATTCTATTGTGATTTCTCAAATAGTTTTTAATGAAATGTTAAAATGTTTCGTGATCCATACTATCTAAGAAAATAAGCTCACTAATACTGTTGACCTAAATAATAACGGATCCCCGCCCCCACAATTGACAGCAACAATTTGAATTTTATGTTATGCATACAATAAACGTCTATTGATCCAAATTCACAGAGCAGAGTTCACTTCTGTTAAAAAGATTACTTTCTTCTAAGAATTTTAACTTCATGTGGGTGTATTTTTCAAATTGCAGGCAATACATTTGGTAACTTTATACTAATGAAAAGTTTTTTCTCAGTTTTACTGCTGTATTTAACTCGAGCATATTACTTACAGTTTGCAAGGAGATATTTCAACTGATTGATATGGGTATTTCTTTATTAGTTTGCTCACGAGACTATTTCTAGCAGCACACGAGGTAGTTAGACCGGGACGTTAGTATGAATTCCGAACTACAAACATACAAACTTGAAATGGGAATTGAACCCATGAACAGTTGAATCGAAAACTATAGCGTTAACCATTCGGCTGGATATTTTTGGAAACATTGATTCAAGTTTAAACTTTAATACCTTTACTATTTCCAATCTCGAATCAAAACTCCTATCCAACTCTTTTCAAGCTTGCTTTCCACTATTCTATATTTCTTAAATTTTCTATTTTTCGAGCTTACATACTCGATGTTTTCTAATTCTTTTGACAATTTTTGTCAGCCGATATGTTGGTATTTAATTTTCTTAACACTAGTGTACTTACTTGTTTTGAGTTAGGGACAGAGAGCTTAAGATAGCAAATTTTAAAGCAATAAGGAAATCTGTAGATTGACATCATACGAAACAGGACCCACGAACAGTTATTGAATTATAAAAGGAAAGTTTAAGGAATTTAAGTTAAAAAATTTTAAAATCGAAAGAATAAAACTCCAAAATATCTTCTATGCAATGATTTTAATATATTTTTATTATTAATGTTAAATAATAAGTGTGTAATTAATGCAATTTTGCATACTTTTAAATCTAGTTTATTTCATTCGGTACTAAATTTTCAGTAGTCTTTTTATGAAAACAAATTAAAGGCATTCTTTAGTACATTTCTTTGAATTATAACACAAAATATAATTAGATTAGGACCTACAAAAAAATAAATTCTGAAAATTAAAAATAAATTCTCAAAATAAAAATAAATTCTGAAAAATAAAATTTATTTTAAAATAAATTTTGAACCATTACAAACACCCACACCCAAGGTGATAAGTTTTGTTTCTTCCTTGTCGCTTAACAGTAATTTTCGTGCACGAACGCTTGAGGTGGTAATTGAACCCCATGAACTGTTGAGTCGAAAGTCAGAAAGTAAAACATGGGTTAGTATTCATTTCAATAGCACGGTATGTTAAGCAATTTTTAATGGATAGAAAAGCCCAAACCATTCGATATATAATGCTTTATTTTGCCGGAAGTAAAAGCTTTGAAATAAAACTTTATTACAAGTATCTGTTGTTAATTAAATCTTGAAATTTCAAAGAGAAATTTTCAGGAAAATCAGCCAATACATTTTTGATCTTCGTTTTATTTAATTATATGTATTGATATGGTATATATCAGCAACTGAAATATTTATAATGTAGAATATATATAGAAGTACTTTTACTTCTATTTTCTTACATTTTCAACACAATATGTAAGAAAATAGACGAAATTCAAAATTTTTGTTGAATCAGAAAAACTATCAAGCACATACAT
>JAPDSC010063931.1:25742-63807 GCA_026290005.1 Latrodectus geometricus | reverse complement strand
CTGAATTAAAATAAATTTATTTTGAAAATGATAATGTATGTCAAATTCTACAAGCGAAAATTATATAAGTAAATTCCTCTTTAGATAAGCTGGATTTTATTATGCAATTCGTTTCTTATTTTTTACTTAAGTGCTACTGATGTTATGAATCCCTAGATTGTGTTCTAAAATAGTTTTAAGAAGGAAAAGTAGATAAAGTTGAGATAATTGACACAAAAATGCTTAAAGACTGAATTTTATTGCTTAATATGGAATGAACATGATGAAATTCGTATGAGTGTTATTAATTATTTTTTTATGATAATAATTCAGGATTTTCAAAAAGAGCTAACGAAAAATTTAAAAAAAAAAATTAAAAATTGATGCTTAGACTAATACTTAAAACTATATCTCACAGAAACATTGCATAGAAGATATTAAATTGTTTCATCACACCAAATAATTCACTAATAATTTAATATAAGTTAACATAATGGAAATGATATATATATATATATATATATATATATATATATATATATATATATTAATGATAAATTACATATTTATAGATCTATAGCAAAATTAATAAAGTAAATTATAACAGTAAATGCTATACATTTTTTCAAAAAGTAATTCAAATTAGAAAATTTAATTTTTTTTTTATCAAAATAAAATACTTACAAATTTGAGATTTAAATATTTGAATGTAAATTTACTTTTATAAATTAGTTACTTAACAATTTTTTTTAATAAGAAGCGTAATACTTTAGTACTCTGAAGCTTATACAGACAATCGAAAACAACAGATGTACTTCTTTTTAATAGATTAATTAAACTATCACAATACGTTTCCCACGGCATACTTCTGCCTACCGAAGCCATTAAATGCTGCCAACCACCTCCTAATTTTGAACCACTTTTATGTGACATAGTCGACATTTGAACTGGCACCCGTCTCTCCACGACACGTTACATATATAGAGGAAAACTAGATACTGTAAAACTTTTAATGTCCATAGACCCTCTCAACATGATTGTCTTCGATTGAGTTTGGTATCGTGTCCTCTACCTCCTGGCTATGATAACAACGGCTTTTTCGATACCAGGCTACTGCTTCATTTCAATTTTAAAATGAAACAGGGATGTGAAAATATTTAAATTTAATCCGCAAAATAAGCTATGCATTTTTTTACAATTGGTAGAACACTGTCGATAATATGTGATAATATTCATTACATCTCTTATAACCATTTGCTGCAAAGTAATATTGTTAAGCTAGCTTTAAATCAGATATTCGTATAAGCAACTGAGTGGGCTCTATTATTTACTCTCGCAAAAATACACATGTATCAAATAAATGAAAAAAATGCTGTATAAAAATTACATTAAAATAATATTAGAATTCATAAAACAGACATGCAAAAAAATGTTTTTTAAACTTCCCTTTACACTGTTAATAATATCACTAATTCTATGAGTATACACTCTACACTTATAACTGCTTCATTTATACACTGCAGGTCACCCAAATTGCAACACCAAGAAAGACAAAAGATATAACAACAAAATTTATTTTGTAGATAGTATGTTGAACAAATATCAAATGATTAAATTTATAGACTTCTATGAAGTGCGGTTCCTATCAAAATCAGTAGCCAGAGTAACTGCCATTGAAGGAGATCATTGCTGCGACACACCTCGACATTGATTCAAAGAGACTTTGGATGTGTTCTTGGGGTACAGCAGACCAAGTAGCTTCCACACTTTGTCAAAGTTGATCTGGTGTGGCAGCTGGGGATATCATCTGGGCTGATCATTGAGCAACCATGGACCACATGTTTTCTATCGGCAAAAGATTCGGAGAACGAGCCTGCCGGGGAAGCAATTCAATCTGGCGATTGACGAAGAACCCTTTGAACCTTGCGTACCACTTGTGATCGCTCATTATTCTGTTGAAATATGGCTGTGGTCAAGCCCTGAAGGTAGGGATGGACAACTTGCTCCAAAAATTCGGAGATGTAGTGGTGGCTGTTTAAAGTACAGGCAATGTGTACTAGAGGAGTGCGAGACTAATATCTAGTACCGCCCTATACCATAATATCCGGTACAGAACCAGTGTGGTGGTGAATAACGCAGCTGTTCTGCATTCTTTCTCCACGGTGTCTCCAGACTCGAATGCGACTCTCATGGTGTTGCAGATAGAAGCTTGAATCGTCACTGTAAAGATATTTTCATTCCATTTTTTCATCCACATCCTTCTTTCATTGCAGCATTGGCGGTGGAGACGTCTGTGGTTATGCGTCAAGGGTAGACGAAGCATTGGACGTTTTGCAGACAGACCACTCTGCATTAAACATCGAATGGTACTCGCAGAGACTGGATGATGCATTCCGGACTGAATGAGCAGTGCTATGGTTTGTGATGTATCGGAGTCATCCGTCACTGCCATGTGCACAATTTGCCAGTCATAATGTGAAGTGGTGCACTGAGGTGGATGCGGTCGAACACGTCGGTCCATCATACACCTCTGCATCCAACGGTTATATCATTACAATTATTTGGTTTCTTCGAACACGGCTGCCGGTTTCTCAGAAAGATAATCCACAATCTTAGGAGGCCACTCTCCTTCCTTTGTCGAACTTAGATACTTGATCAAAAAATGATCACTGTTTTCTACGAGGCTTCGATTAATCGTTTTTTGAAAAAACTACAAGAAATCAAGATATCGCCAAGTAAAAAAAAAATACTTCGAAGAAAAAGCAACGAGCTAAAAATGTTTTGACAGAACAGTTTAAAAGGAAAAAGAAAGTCTCAGCTTTCATCTAATATTTGAGCTTCTACGGGGAGACCCAGGATCGTATTAGAGCAGCTGGGAGCTTTTTCTTGAAGTTAGTGGGATTTGTCTTGATTTTCAGTTTTAGCATTTTGCTGACTGCTTTATTTAATTTTGGATCACGGGGATGCAGATACAACATGTTTGACATAATTAAAAGTTCAGAAAACCATGTTATGACAACTGATAAGTTTTTTTCCTTGCTCAAGTTTTCCTGAGGTGGCATTGGGGAACGTGTAGGTGTGAATAAGTGCAACAAAATATCTTACTGGGGTCGTTGTACTTTTAAAAGAAATGCTGATAAATTTGGCACTAGGGGATTTAGCATTTTGAAGCCGGAATACAGTTTTGATTGACAATGATTCATACAGAAGCAGAATGATACTGTGTATGTTTTATAAATGGTTATCATTTTAGAAAATAATAGAGAAAAGTGAACATTTTACGTTGCAAGATCTTTTATGTAATATACTTTTTTTGGGATTCTCATTAGTCACTCATAAATATTCGGTTTAAGAAAGATATTGGTTTATTTCATTCTTACATTTCTTAAGAACACTTTTACATAATTAGTCTTGAAAAAATATGACTGAAATAAAAATTTACATATATGAATTGCCTTGTATGAGAAGAAAATAATATAGTTCATTCAAGAATCTTAACTTTTCTATAATTCGGGAAATGTTGTATTTCATATACGAAATTCATTTAAATTCATGAGACTAGTATCAATACGTGATTCAATTAATCTGTATGTAGTGTTTATGAATACAAACACGCAAATTTAGTAAATCTCAATCTGTTGGGCAATTTATAATTATTTTATATTGTATTTTCTTGGTTCCGGATAAAACATAATTCTCTTATATAATCTGTACATTTCTGTTAGGAAATTCAATCATTCTATGTGAAAAATCAATTAATAGCCTACGGTCTCTTTTGTAGGCACATTAATTTTTAAATTTCATTACTAAACAAATAGATAAAAAATGTAAAATTAACTGAAAATAATATTCATTTTATTACATAAATTAATGACAATAAAAATACTTTCATTATTTTATAGGTAGTAAGCTCTGTCTGTACTTTATTAAAAAAATTCTATTCTTAGAGTTCCATTTTAAGGATTTTACATTACGATGACTTCATCAAATATAATGGGATTTTTTCTACACACTGTACACATAATGTTAGAATAAGGAAGATTACATGTTACTAAATATGTATTTTTAAAGTAAAATGTTATACCTAGAAAAAAAATTTGGCACCGAATAGGGAATGAACTAATCGATGAATTTTGTATTAAGACATTGTATAACAATTACCACATTTTTCCGTCAGACAGAACTTTGCATAGATAATGGACTATATATATATATCGAAAGGGAAACTTTTAAACTTGAGAAACTAGCACGCATCAGAAAGTAATCATTTTGGGAGGCGAACATTCAGAAAGTCAAATACAATATCCTTCTCCTATTGTTCAATAGGGCTTGCTTTGATCCAGGAAAATTTCAGCGTTCTATAATTCTCGATATTTACTTTTTGTCAATCAAATTATAAAAAATTTGAATTAAATTAGTAATTTGGTGCTTGATAACGAAGAAGAAAAAATTGGCTAGAATTGGGTTTGAAAATCTTTATAAGAATCAGTATTATCTGTCAGAGTTATACTTATTATTTTATTCTCGGTTTAATTAATAAGGTAATCTGCATTAAAAATTTATTTAAAATTTACTAAAGTAACAATAGCAGAGATATCAAGAATACCTGTTTAACAAATATTGTTATTATCATTTTTGTGTAAAGATTTGTGGAATTTTATGCTATTGAATTCAACTATGTTTTCGGAGCGAAAAAATAATTTTCTGTGATAAAATAGTTAAAAATCTACCTTGTATGTGCTTAATATTACATAGAGTCTCTAAACTGAAGCTAATTTTTCTAGGTTTAAAGACATTTTCTCTTTTATGAATTCGAATCAGAATAAATTTATGGCTTTTAATTTCCAAGATTTCAACTTGATTTTAAAGTTTTTGAGTGAAATAAATTGGAAAGATAGGACAACACACTATAGTTACAGAAATGAGATATTATTTTTAACGAAAAAAATTAACGATTATAATTTATAAAAGCACTTTTTCATTTAACTTTACCTATTTCTTAATAAATTGTCTGGAATTTTTTAAAACTTATGAATATTTTAATAAGAACCTACATGGTACATAAGAACATTTCGAAAATGAATAATAATAATTTTATATAAACTTTCATTACCCTCTTATTTAACAGTGATGCTTAGATAAGTAATCCTTGAAGAAACCTTATTAGAATAGTATTAACTAGATTTTTTTTATTTAGAAATAAACATTGGCTTTATGTCTTATTTCGAAAACTGTAATATTTGTTCAGTGTAGTGATAAGTTTGTTGTGTATAATCGTAAATTTGTTTAAAACAAAACTCCATCCTTTTTAGAACTAAAACATAATATTTGTAACAGGATGCAATCTATATTTAGTAATATTTATCATATAAATCCATATGAATTCATTTAAATATGGAGTAATTTTATTTTCTAAATTATCAACATTTTCACCTCATTATTATGACAAAATCTTTGTGAAAGAGACTTTCAGAACAAAATACAAATATTATTCTGAAAACATATTTATTCATGTATAATTAATTTATATTTAGATTTCAATACAATTTCACCATAAAAAATTATAGATAATCTGTAATACTGCATAATTATTCTGTTCAATGATAGTATTAAAATATAATTATTTAGTCAGAAAAGTCCTATTTTGTCTAGTATCAATAAACCTGATGATTTATGTACCCCAACATTATAATCAATGATAATGAGATAAAATTACTATGAAAATTATCCTTACTATGCGAGTTTTTTCTTATTTATATTTGTTATAATTTTGGAATTATAATGTTATATTTTAAGCGATTCTGACTAAATAATTTAAATTAAAAATACTTAAGATTCTAAAATGTTTAGTGTTTATAAGTTATCATATATTTGGGTTAGAATAAACCTCAGAATTCATGGATTAATTAAAGCGTTAACTTACAACATATGGATTTTCACAATGAAGCAACTTACAGACTTACTTTACTTAGTAGACTTAGAAATCTTTTTTTCGATAATGTATAATTAATTCCATGTGTAAAGATCATTTTAAAAATATTTTAATCACAAATGCTCTATAGATATTGACAAATTATGTTTTCACTGCTTTTGAAGGTGGTATTTTGGCACAAAAGTTATTAAACAAAATTTAAGAAAATTGTGTGAAGATTGAAAACTTTTCAAGGTCTATACAGAACTAAATAACTTCATATTACTGTTTTATGTGTATGTTTAACTGCAAGTTTATTATCTATAACAATATTAAAGTAAATTCAGTAGTTAGTTTTAGTTATTTGTGTCTATTTATAAAAGAGTACAGGTGTTTAAACAAGATAATTTTACACGCGATTAATAACTATATAATTCTATATAATATACTTCAATTTTTGCTTAAAAAATCAAATATGTATAAGAAGTAATTTAAACATGCTTACATTTAGCTTTATTATTTTCTGCTTGATTAGTATCCTTGACCATGTTATTGAATTTGTCTTCAAATGAAATTGAAATGATAATATTTCTTCTTTTGATTATAAAGTTTATCAACAATTAACTTTTCTAGATAAAGTGCATTATATTTTATGTTTTTCTTTTATGAATCTACATCAAGTAATTAGCTGGATAACTATTTTATACACACCTATAATCATAATTCGAATAACAAAAATATTTTGCTCAAGCTTAATTGAATTTCACTTGGTTCAAAATTATTTAGTCTTTTTGATATTTTATTTCTGCATCACTATAAGAAATCTTATGTTTTACAGATGTCATTGACATTTTGATAAATTGATGATTTTAAACTTTTAAAGAAAGTTCTGAAATTATTTACTCTTAAGAACAAAATTTAATTAAAATAATAAAAATCTTGAATTTTTGACTGTATTAAAAATGTTAAATTGCATATTATTCTTATTGATATTTATGACAAAAATTTTGCTGTAAACAAATTAATATTTTAAAATTCTGATACTTCATTATAGTTCCTAATTTTTTTGAATTGCTATGTGTTGTTTATAATACTTACAACAAAATTAATAGCATAAGAAAATGAATTAAATGTTCATGCAATACTTTATTAAGTAACAATGCTCTAGTAAATTTCCTTAAAAACTTAACGATCCGAAAAGAACTTTTAAAAGTTAAGTAAGTTAGGAAGAGTGAGAAAGTTTTACACGAAAAGTTTTAAATTCTTCTTAAGAAGCTTTAAAATGATATTTTCAGTTGAAACGCCTTTAAAATATTTCCGTTTGAAATAAAATTTTGCTGTATTTATGTTCACTTATTTATGTATCTGATTCTCATTATGTATAATTTTCTTATCTATAATAAGTATTCACATATTTAATTTTAATTTAGCTTTTTTAATTAAAATTATACTCGTATATATTTAATCCACGTTAGGGTAAGCATTGAAATTTTATAAAATGTATTGTTTTTCTCGAAATATTCATAAATTACATTCAGTAAGACACAAAAATGTTTTTTTTTCATGAAAAAGTAATTTATTTAAGAAATAAAAGGGCGTGTATCTGCACCATTAACCAAATGCTTTAGTTGAAACATTGTATTATAATCCAATTTTTAAATTATTTATGGAAATTTTCCAAACAAATTTCGGATGTAAACTTGCTTAGCTTTGGAAGCACAAATAAATAGTACTGTGTTTGTGCATTTTATATTGCCTACAGGCGTTTTTAAATTTCACTAATATTATGTGGTTCATATAAATATGTTATTTTTCTGATAGAGCTGTGGATGATGAATGATCTTTATAATGATGTGCCATTTGTAATATATTTTGATCAGGTAAATTTTCTAGCATTCAGAATTTAACAGGTCAATGGCTATTTAAGACTAAAGTCAATAATTTTATATTAAAAGGAATTATAGTTTGCTCTTTTACGTTAATAGAACATGAATTTGCTATAACGTTATGAGCGATATTTGTAAATTATGAATTCGTAAATTTAAAAAAAATCACAATTTTCAACCAAAATTCTGAATTCTTGCTTAAGAAATGGGCTTTCAACCTTAGTAGATTTTTCATACTTTCGTCCAATGGTGTGTTAATACAGCATTAAATTTGAATAAAAAGTTGAAAATTTTTAATGCCATTTCTTTTAATTTTTCGTTTACATAACTCACAAAAGGAATTCATTATAAAATCTTTAATCATTAATTTCAAAGTGAAATAATTATGCATTCTTAAAATGTTGAATTTATTAGTAATGATTTCAAGTTAAAAAACTATTATATTTTGAAATTGTTTTTAAGAAAACGTGTATTCCGATTGAATTACTAGTATTTTACTGATGTGGTCAGAATCTTTAAAACAGGAAAAAAATAAAATAAGGTATAAATATACATCACAGTGTTAAGAAAAATATTTATTGAAATGCTGCGTTTAGTCACTTTAGAACAAAATTGTGGTTTAATATATATATTGAAATAAAATAAGCACTTACATTTTATCGTTTGAACATATAATTATTTACATATTTATATTTGAATTAAAAATATATTCACTTTTTGACTTCTGGCAATCACGCTTATTAGTGTGCCTATTTCTGCTTACTGTTAAGTCAAGTAGGTAATTTGTTTACTTTGTATCCATAGTTATCATAATTTTTACTGGAATTTCTATATAATCTTTTTGTTCTGTCATACAGATGCATTTTGCATGGCTTTTTGATGGGCAAATTTTGCATTATATTGGGATAAAATTTTATTTTTTGTTTTTGTCTTTAAAAACCATACTATGTACTTATTCATATTGTTAGTGTTTCTTGGTGTTGCAAGCTATTCAAAAACTAATTTTCTTCATCACATATTTGCATTCATTTTGTATTTGTTTTACATCCATAAACTGTGTATATTGTGTCTCGGTTTGTATTTGTAAAATATTTAAATTGTTTATATTTCAGTGATAGTTCAGTTTTCTTCGTACTAGCTGATTTACCAGCTTTGTATAAGAGTTTGTAATTTTTTTATTTTTATTGCTGCTTTACACACGCCCGCGCACACTCAACACACATATACAAAATTCTTGAGGATTACATTGATTTTAATTAAAGTATTCAAAATATTTCATGAAATAATTGATAAAATATGTGCTTTCTTTTTGATTTCTTATCAAGGTAAATGTAGATAATCATTTGTGATATTTTCTCAAATATACTTGCTAAAACTCTGTCCAATACATATAACTAATGAAAGATTATGACAGAATTTTTTATTAACTAAGTAAAACTCTAATGTAGTAATAACTTATAAAATTTAATACTCCAATGATTTTAGAACTTTAAAATTAGCATTTATTTCATATTAATATATTAATTTTATATTTAATTTAATTTAATATTAATATATTAATTTTAGAATTAACATGTCGTTGCGAAAAAAACGTATCCTGATGAACATTTTTATAGATTTCAATTTAGGAATTTTGGTAAATGAATTGATGTTTGCACTTATTAATTTAGATCAAGTTAATATTTATCTGAAAAAATATCCAATATTTCGAGAAGTTTTTAAACTTTAACAATATGAAAAATAAAAGACAAATGATTTTTATTTTTTTTTTTATATTTTAAAGAGGACCATTGTGCAACGAATGTAACTATATTTCATTGAAATATTTCAAAATTAAATTTTTTATGATATATTAAAATCACAAACAAAACATATAAACATACATTTGTATTGTGTAGCACAAACCAATTGCATAACATGCTAATGTAAGTTTGAACTCACTAATTGTTTTTGATTATCCTTTTACTTCAATGTCTTTTTATAAAATTTTTATTGAATTTGAACGTTGAGAATCTTAAGAATTTAAATCTCAATATCATTTAATAATCTATCATTATTTGTACAGCATTTACATTTCAAACTTATTGTGAGCTGTTGGGATTATATGAACTACAATTTAAAAGCAGTTTTCCTAGCGAGTCTATAAAGAGATTTGATAAGTAAATTTGTTTGAATTAAGAGAGTCTCCTGTTCTTAGCTACGTCAACAACAAGAAAATTTATATATTTGAGAAGCCTTAACGAATAAAAAGCTGCTGTATACACATAAATATCTATTAAATTTTAATGACTTATAATTTGAGATTTGAGGAACTGAATGATTTTCTGCTGTGCGATAAATTCGACCTTTTATAATTCCAGCTCCTTGAAGGTAGGTAGTGTTTACGCTTTCACGCTGTTTGTTATTAGATTAACTTCTAAAATATCAAAAGATAAAAATTTTTTTTCTTGATTTATGTTTTGGTATCTTTCTATATGCCTCATATGTATTTTTTAGTTGCCCTTTATTTCCAGTTTATATTAATATTGATAAAACATTAAAGAAAGAGATACAACTAAAATTCTTCTCTGAAGTTAAAGCCACTGAAAAAGAAATATATATATATTATCTAGAGCGTTTAAAATGCTATTAGACAGACAAAAATAATAAAAGTGTTACTGTCTAGGATATTATAGATGCATTTATTCAGTAGAACCTCTTGTTGAATGTTTGATAAGATGTAATTGTATACTATGTGAAATGTGTGTTTACGATTTTAATTTGAAAATAAGAAGAAAGAGTTTTATTAATATTTTAAAATAAGAAGCTCAAAATAAATAGTTTAAAATAAATAGTTTGAAAGTAAACAATCTCTCAAATTTGGGTTGAATTCGTTCTCATTCATTCTATAGTCAAATTCAAGATAACATTCCTGAACTATTAACTGAATGTTACTGATAACCTACTGCTCATATGCTACTTAAGTTTAAAAGTAAGATGTATTTTATAAATTGCATTCTAATGATATTTTGACATTGTATTTTCACGATACTAAAACGTGACTGTCAAAATTGAAGATTATTGCATTTTCATTCAAATATTCTAAAATTATAACCATGTTAATTAATTTTTTGAAATTAATAATATATATCATTTCAATATTTTTGGTCCTAACTAGCTTTTGCTTTTAGTTTTGCTGTGTGTGTGATCCTAATTTTTTACAATCTATAAAAATAACGAGAAAATTGTTTGTTTTAAAATGCTGCTTTGTAAATTTTTTGTGCTATATACTTTATAATTATTTAATAATACATGTATTTATCATTTTGTCTAAAATATATAAGAACACATTTAAGAAAATTAAAATGAATTTAATTTTTGAAAATGTCTATTAAACCAATCGATTTCTAAGTTTTGTCGTATGTTTACTTTTTTATAAGGTATTGATAAAGCTATGAAGCATTTTAAAAAATTTATATCTGTGATGAATAAAACTAATTCTTCTTCTCAAATATTCTTTTTTAGTTATAAAAGTACTACTTTATAAATTTTGAGGTTTAGTACCAAAATGCATATTTCTATGAAAACTAGCTAAATTATTTTTAAAAAGAACTATACGTTAGGATATATATTAGAATGATTTTTATGAAATCCTACATCTGTAATCCTTTCAAATATTTAAAGTTAAAATCGTGTTGATTGTGTTTCCGCTGTATATAACAGTAACCAATAAGCACAATCGAATGTTTTATTAGCAGACAGTTGAAAAATAATAACAGTAAACTTTTCAGGTTTGTATTCAAGAGAAGTTTAATATCAAAGGCTAAATAACACTTTTTTAAAAATAATAGTAAAGTAACATTCTTAAATTACTAATTAAGAATAATTGAACATTTTGTATTGGATTAATTTGCGCTATGCTTCAGTTCTATTTTTGAATTACCCATTGTTATTTGCAATACTTTTCAATAAACATTTATATTTAAATTTTAATGGTTAAAATTTATCTAAATAAATTATAGCAAATTTTAATCAAATAAGCTTCCAGCTTCGAAATGCATTTTAAAAATGTGTTATTTTATTCCATAAAAGTCTTCTTAAACAAGTTTCTTTTTCTTTTGAGAAAATAAAAGTATTTTCTTAAGCTAGTTTTTCGCTCAAAAGCTTTTACATTGAATCTTAATTATCATCAAATAAATAATAAATAATAAGTAATATTATTTACTAAGTAATAATATAGGAAAAGTTTAACATATTAAGGGTAAATTACTTTATGGAACCATCTTTATTCTTTTTAATAGAAGCACAATTAAATCTTCTATAATGTTCTCACAAATGTTTCCTGGTTTTTACTCTGAAATCTATTCTCTAATTTTAACATTTTGGCAACTCGCCACTCCTTTTTCTTTTGAAACATCAAACAAAATGTTCTGGCTAATATTATTGATTAATTTCGAAATTTGAGGAAGGAACTTCCTTGAAGAAGAATAGCAAATTAATTCGTGAGGAAAAGAAAAAAATAAATGAAATTACTTTTTACGTCACTAACGTTGATTTATTTTTGTAACATAAAATGTCTTTTACTTATACCAAGTATTCTGTTGAGTCATTTAAAGATATTCAAAGTTTATGATATTTTTTCTTTAAGAACTTCTGGTATTTTATAACAATAAATTATTGATGAAAGCAATATATAAACTTTTATAACATTGAATACAAAATATAAATAAACTATAAAAAGTTATTTATTTCGAAAGTTAATAAGTTTAATGGCCTATATTTCATTTTATTTATTTATGCAGTTTTCATAAAATGAAATTTTCTAAATAATTTTAACTATAATTCATTCTGAAATATTCTTGCTTCTAAATTCATTTTTAAAACTGAGGGAATAGAATTCACTAGATATGAATGCAACTCAATAAATACTATAGGTAATCAATAAGGTCTGTGAAATAATAAATGATAATCTCACAACGAATGGTAATAGGGTTTTAAAATATTTATGGTTAACAAGCTCTGCAATGCTTATTAATTATAATAAATATAAGGATATTTTCTTCACTTGTTTTGTGTTGCTGTTTCTGCTGTATTAAAATTGTAGCTTCGAGAACTTGTTACGTGCACTCGTCCTATTATCTGTAACAGGTATTTGTTGGGCTCAAACTAAATTTATTATCACAGAACATAAATATAAAAAATTTAACAAATCCAATATTGGATTGATTATGGGCATGGGCACCAAAATCCTTCATCAGTTGCCTGGTCAAATTGTCGTACATCATCCTCAAAACTATAAAAGTATATATCTCAAAATTATATCACAGTTCTGTACCATAATTATCTCAATATTTCCAAAAGCAAGAAAAGCGTTTGAATCGAGTGAAATTTGATCAAAACAGTAATTATTCACAAAATGGATCGATTGAATATGAAAAGCAAAATCTTATATTGGATCACAATAGTGTTGAATGTATGAGCTAAATCAATTATTTTTAAGCGGAAGTAAAATCAAATAACCAAATTAACAGACATGATTGAAATTAATAGGTCACTTAATTATTAATTTTATGCAATGATTTGTTAACTTTTATCTGTGAGCTAATACTTATTATTTTATTTTTATGGATAATCTAATCATTTTGGTGCTATTGCTATAATTGTCTGATGAATCCTTATGTAACTTTTAACAATGTCAACCAATATCTTGACAAGCTTAACAGTACTTTTAATTGAGAAGGATTCTCTTGCATACAATGTTCATCTCCTCTACGAATGCATTATTTTAAAGTTATAATGTTTTTCTTTATTGAGCGAACATCCATTTTATTTAGAAATAAATTTAAAATAGAAATGAATTTAAAATATTTATTCTGCTTTCAAACAAGTCTCTCAAATATGAGCGCTATTCAGTATCAGAGAGGTAATATTTCGTTAACTGCGTTTTAAGAATTTATGCATTTTCGTAGGGAATATTTAGACTGCTGTGTATGATAATTTATCTTCTGATGCTTTTTAAAATATCATGATATAATATTTAAAAAAATTTACGGAGTGAAAATTATATATACAATACTTATATTTGAAACAGAAATAAATAACTAGAACCGAACTTTATTCAATTAATATTTTATGCAACTTCTGTTTGAACATGAAATTTTTTGCTGTAGTTAATAATGTTTTCCCACTGAATTATGCCTGCTTGGTACTTGGAAATATTAATCACAAATACTAAAAGCAGCAGAATATATTTTAATTGTGTAGGACCTAGCACTTCCTGAATTACACCTGAATTAATCTGCCCAGTTGCGAAGTGTCTTTTAACACCATAATTTTTTGCCTTTAATTATAATACCGGAGCCTATAGTTTGAAATGGATTCTGAACCAATACCAACACCCAGCATTGAGACTTAAACCCACTAGCTGTTGAACGGAAGGCCAGAATGCTAATCATTCGGCTGACCTAAAGGCACGCGATGAGTGTAAGAAATATTACATGATTTTTTTCAAGATCGAGTAATATTTCTTTTTAAACATAATAAATAATGAAATGATATTTTAATACGTATTGGTACTAGGAATTAGAACTTAACCGGTTAAAAATATATAGACTAGACATAGTCAACTTAGAAGTAATTTGAAGTGATAGTTATGTTTTTCTTAAGTTTCATAAGACGTAATAAGTTTACAGAATTCTGATAACGTTTAATTAAAACAGAGGGACTTATGACAAAATTTTGAGTTTCATTCTTATTTTATGTAAAAATATATGCGATACAATCAATTTAGAAAATAAAATTACGCCTCGATTTTTTTCCATTGCACATATCCTGTTGGAAAAATGACTGCGAAACATTTTTTTTTATAATCAACTCATATTTTTAAAAGTGTAAGGTCTTATTAAGGTAAAATGTTGCTTTACGTTATTTTTTGTGGTTTAACTGCTCTTAAAAGCATTGTGAATAAGATTGGTTTGTAGCCTATTCAAACTCATTCGAGATCAGTTTGGATAATTTTTTTTAACTTGGCAATATCTCATATCTTTTTTTATTCATAAATTTACATTTTATATTTCTGAATTTTATAGAAAATTAACCGAGTAGATTTTTCATTAGATACACAGAAACAATAAATTTAGAAAATTTTGTTACTTAGAAAGTTATTGTGCAAAATAATTCTTATAAATTATATTTAGAAATTAAGTATTATCACAAGCTACATTAAGTTTAAATTTCAAAACTAAAAGTAAAAAATCATTTCTGTTAAAAAATTTTGTCAACTTTATATGATTGAGAAGCTAATATACGAGAAAAGATAATAACAAATCAATTTAAGAGCTATTTGTCCAAATTTTTATAATATGGAAGAAGTACACGCTTAAAGATAATTTTAATTGTTTTTAAATTTATATTTAAAGAGTGAAAAATTTGAGAATACATATATAGAGAGAGATTTGGTTTCTTTTTTCTTTGTATAGAAATCTGTTGGCTATTTTTAAGTGAAATGAACTTATCACAAAAGCAAATCTTTTGTGTGAAAACTAATTTTCTCGACTCAGTATAAAGCAAATTTTGAATTAAAATTTCAGTAATTGACTTAATGTTTCTTAGTGGTTGGGACAACAATTCTGAGGCTTAAAAGTGAATTAATTAAAAGGATGGGGGATAGTTAATTAATATTATGCCAAAAAATAGGATAAAGAATAGATTTCGTTAATGTTATACGTTTATTGAAACACGTGAGAAGAAAATAAAGATTAATAACACACAAGTAAAATTATGATGAGGCATGCCGTAATTTTACGATGGGAGGAAAATATAATCTCGTTTTTGTTCGTATATTTCACCTGTATATATAATATATATGCATAATAAACATATAGTTTAATGTACGTATTTCTAAAAAATAGCAATTTCTTTTCTTAAAAGTTAAATAAAGTAGCTTGTTACTTTTATATATTACTATAGTAAAAATATATATTTGTTACTTCAGCGAGTAAAATTTTCTGAAACTTTTATTTTTTAACATTTTATGTAACATTTCAAATGCCATGGAAGTTAGTTCATGAGAATTATTTTTAAAAATTTAAAAAAAGCTTAGTTTATATATTAGCAAAAACGCAACAGTTTATCCAAAATTTTTCTGGAGATGTATTTTAGGAAAATAATAGCTTTTCCTTAAAAAAATTAAAATACTTTAGGAATTTCAACCCATAGTGATGACTTCCTGTCAAAATAAAAAAAATAATTGCAATTTAGAGGAAAAATAACTCAAAAAATTTAATTTGGTATTTTTTAAGCATAAATTAATGCTTAAAAAATACCTAATTAAATTTTTGACGTTTTCAATTTTTGAACTTTTTCTGCTTCAATTAAGTTTAATAGTGCGCTTATGAATTTTTATTTTAAAGAAAAAAAAGGAAAATTAAAGCAAAGCAAATATGGTTCATAACTACTGAAACTAATAATAAAAATAATGTAATTTAAGTATTACTAAAAATGTATCTTTTACCCTTAAAATTTTTATGAGTCTAAAACTTATGTTATTAGTCATAAATGTTTTACATCAGGATTTAAGATACCAATTTATATAACAGAATATTATATAAAAAGTAATATCTTTTGGTTATAAACATTTTCATTGTCACTTTTTACATCTTTTGCCTTATGCTTTTTAAGTTGATTTAATTTTATATTTTTGTTATAATACTTGTTTACGTTTTATAAATTTGACTTTGTGTTTTTGTCTTCGAATATCTACTCGCATTTATTAAAATTGATGCGAAATTAATTAAATATTAGTAAAATAAAATCAGAGAAATAAGAAACTAAAGCATATAGTTTGTAAATTATAGAAATAAAATAAACCATAGATAAATTAGTGTAAAAGACAAAATATCGTACATTGATACAGCAAAAGACAGTTTAAATTTCAATAATATATTTTTCTGAAAACACTTTAAATCTATTTTGGTCATAATCTATAGTCAATATAATATTTTAGATATAACGAACTCACATAGTAAGCCCAATAATAGAAATAGATAAAGGATGTTTTTAGCATCAAAATTTTGAGAGAGATTAGTTTTAATTAAGTTAATTTTGGGAGAGATAAAATTTTTCTGGGAAATGCACATGAAATTAAAAGTTATTTAAATATTTGTGAATATCTTAAATATCTGTCACTACAGATAATACGCGGGCATGGTGACTGAATATCCTTGATTTGTGAAAAGTGTTTCATTTAAGTCTTTATTTAAATAATTTAAATGATTATATATTTCTGCTTAAAATTGATAGAAAATGTACTTGGGGTTATAATAACTATAGAACCTATTTTTTGTTATAAATGTTAATGGGTTGTTTTTGAGGATAGTTTTTCTATGCTATGCTAATGATGAGTTACTTATCTATATATTGTTTCCTTTCCTGTACTTCATTATCTAGTCATTGCTATCTCCGATCATTTACCTTAAACCTTTTGGTCTATATATAACAATGTCTATAAAGTCTGGTCTGCATGTATATAAAAATGTCTGCTGAATGCCACTGTTCAAATTCCATCAATCGCACAATTTGAGTGACATAATTTGATATACTCATTTAACTAATCTAGCATATGTTTGAATTTTATTATTTAATGATCAATATCAGTTGGATTTTGAGATTAAGCGGTTAAAGTTGTAGGGATAATTATATGTATTAGGTATGATATAGTTATATTTAAAGACAAAAATGTACCAAAGTATGTAAAATATGAGCATAAAATAAAAAAAAGAAGTTACTTTTGACAAAATCATTTTACAAATTAAGATTTTTGAACATAAAATAAATATTTTTTTAACTTACGTAATAACGATTTTTTTAAATGAAGAAATATTAAAAAAGTGTATTTTATAGTTCATAGAAATTTTATAATAGTTTGAATAAAATTATCAGTTCTTTACAAAATATATTCAAGTATTTTAATATTAAAGAATTAAAATAATTCTTTTTGTGTACTCCATTCTAGTATTTTTAATTGGGGTACTATTAATCAAAAAGCATAAAAGCAATATTTTTATTAAATTAGATACATTCTTTTAATATAAATTCTGCTGTTATTTAGATACATTACTTTAACCCATAACTGTTTTATGGATGTCTTATAGATCGTTAAAAGAAAAATAATCTAAAAAAGAAGTTTACAAACAAAGCAATCTTCTATTTTTTATATTTCTATTAAAGAGAAAAATTATGAGTTAATGACACATTTTTATTTTCTTTCCAAACAACTTTTTATGGGCATCTATAATTTATGTATGGCAACATAAATTTTAAACAAAAATTGTATTTTATTGAATGCAGCTGCAGAAAAATTCTTTCAACGCTTTTTTCTTCGAATAATATTTTTATGTGTAATTTTTCACGAAACATTTACTCTACAAACGTAATGTTATTCCTTTGAACATTTAGTTAATGTATTTTCTATTGAGAAATTTTTTAATACTAAAATTTTTATTTAAATGTATAATATTGTTATTTATATTATATTATTTATTAGTTATATTATTTATGATTAAAAAGGTGACAAAAAGCATTTTGTTTTAGAACTGATTGATTTCTTTTAACAAAAATAAAAAAAAAATAAAATAAATCATTTTCATTTTATTAAAATGTGTATTCAATTTAAGTAAATATTGAATAATAAATTCTCTAAGATATTATTTTTTAACTAATCTTATTTATAATAAATAATATCTAGATTAAGGATTACTATTACAGCATAAATTAAAGTCACATTCAATTAATTATACAAATGAATGATTATTTTAGTAGTTAAATTATTCAAAAAGTTTTATCATCAAATAGAATAAGTCTCTTACGATGAATTTTGAAGGACACTTTGTGATGAGTGAAAGCAGGTCATTTTGGTCATTTTAGGGTTTCATTTTGTTATTCAAATAATTGTCTTAATCAAGTAATGGTATTTTTTAAAATGTTTTGAATCTCAGATAGAAACACTAATGTAGCGTTTTCGTCGTCTGTGTACGTTCCAAATATTTCTCGTCGTGGTCAAATGAAACATTTACGGTAAATGTGTCGTTGTAATCAATGCAAAGTTTATTCAGTTTGTAATTACTAATGAAGGTTTTCTTTTGTTAGTTTTTTTCAATGTATTTTGTGTTTCGGAAATTTTTTAATGATTGAGTTGTTGCATGTCAAATTTGTTGAACTTTAGGAAATTCAGAAGTAAGAATGTATATATTCTGCAGTAAATTCATTTCATATGACACAAGATTGAAAAGATTTAAAACTTTGCTTTCCAAATAAAAACAATTTTAAAATATTTAGACAAATCCCGAATAATAAAAACTTTAGGGAAGTAATTTCGACATTTTTGGTTTAAAAATTAATGTATAAATGAAAGAATTATGCTTTTATAACCGTAATCATGAAAAAGTTAAAATATTTCTCTAACAGTATAGTATTAAATATTTATGAACATTTTTAAGCCTTTTAGTATTTTTTTACTTATTACTTTAGAAATTTCAAAGTACATGTCTTTTCGCTCACCCTGCCTTAAAACTTTTTCTCAAAGTTGTATTTACACTCTTTTTGAAAAAGTTAAATGAAATTTGTTGAGTACATTCTTGGAAATTCAAACTTTATTTAATTATGCATTTCAACTGTAAAACATAGCCTATGGTGGCCCAAGGCCAACAGTGCTATATCTATTTTCTTGTCCGAGAATCCTGGGGTGTGAAGCACATGTCTTGATCAGCCTACTTTCTACAGCAAAGCCCCCAGCGTTTAGTTTCCAATCATGCTTAGTATTCAGTTTTGTCGATAAATATATAGTACTCTCATACCACTAAAGGTATGAGAGACTGTTCGCCTTGCCCAGCCCGGGAATTAAACCTCAAACCAGGTTTCACACTCACGCAATATGAATATCAAGCTTTCTTGGGAACTAAACAATGGGTTACCGCATTAGGCTGACCACATAACCGGGACACAGGCTTCCACAGGACACAGGGGGGGGGCTTCGGTCATAAAATCAGATATGGGCATTCTAAACTTTGCACACAGAGTTTAGTTTAGTTGAATAAATATATTTCTGAATTTTTTTGTGATTATGTATTCACTATTAAAAAACTAACGAAATTAATTGAAGCGCTTAAAGTACTATTATTTTAAACATGCATTATAGTAAGAATTATTATAAACATTTTGTATAATTTAGTTTTACTAGAATTTCAAACTACATCTTTTTCATTAGTAGTGTTTAACACAGTGTCATGTTGTTTGTGATTTCTTATAATGTTTGATAGGTATATTTTATTTGTATTGACCTTATTTTTAACTTTAGGATGTAGCAAAGATTATTGCATATTTTCAATTTTAGTAGTATATTTGTTGCAAATTTTTATATGAAGTTTATATATAAAATATATATAATATATTATGTTTTATAATAAATTTTGAATCTTCGTTAAAACATTTTTTATGAAGTAAGGTTTTTATCTGCTTTTAACTCATGCTATATAAATAGAGTTCGCAGTTATTATTTAGTGTTTAGAAAAATGAAGCAGACAAAAATGAATTTTGCCCAATTAGCTGAACTGAGACCTTGGATTCTGAAATAGTAGTAGTTTCTGAGTCTTGAATTATAAATGCTGTTTGTGATGTTATAAATAAATGTTAAAATTTTGAGATTATTTTTTTAGAACAAAACTAATAAGATTTAGTAAAGTACTGAAATTGTTTCTTCGTAAAACTTTCGTTTCTTCAGCGTTGTGAGGATATTTTAGATTGAAGTAACTGAATTGAAGAATAATCTTAGTTTACTCTTTTGTCTTAAAAAGAAGCAAGACAATTCCTATGAAAAAAAAAACATTAGTGTAATTAAATGTTTTACAAATTTATACAATAATATTGAAGTTTTACACTATTCAAGTTTTAATATGTGTATATTTATTAATGCATCAAATTTATATAGCATATAAATGATCCAAGAGAAATATATGTACAAGTCATGATAGTTTTATCATAATAACAAACAGTTTACTATTAATTATAGTTTTGAAAAGGTTAAGCAGAAATGTGGAATATAATATTTGGAAATTATAATTTGTAATTTGGAAAAATCTGCATTTCACAATTTGCAGTCACATTCTATTTTGGTCATATTACTTAAATGAGTAAAATTACTTTATATATAAAAAAACAATAAGAATGAAATACTCTTAGCCCAAAAATTTATATGTGTATTCTAATGTTTTTTTATTTGTATGTAAATTCCTTCTTTAATAAAATATGCATTTTTTTTAACAGATTAACAAAATGAAGGCCCTCCAATTGATTATCATACATTTACTTTTAATTATTGCTTACGTATCATGTCGAGTAATAGTTATCCGAAAAGGAAATACTCATTTGTGGAATGAATATAAGGTAAAGTAAAATCACACATGCTTCTATTATATTTATTTCCATACAATGTCCATTTATTAATTTTTAAACAAAATTAAATGGTAAAAAATAATATAAAATAAAAATTGATGGTAAAAGATAGAAATATGTGATTACTAAAAGACAGGAATTTTTAAAAAATTGCAAAATTTAGAGTCAAATTGCAAAATTCTTTTGCCTATTATCTAAACACACGTAAATTTTTGTAATTTTTAGTTATTATTTTGACATATCTTATCTTTTAAAGAATATAAATTTTCTCTCTCTCTCTCTGTATATATATATATATATATATTATTTTTGAAAACTAAAAAAAAAAAAATGATTCTGTTGAAATAAAATCGTTCGGAACTAAGAAACAATCTATGTAGTTTTTCTCTGACATGGAAATTATATTCAAATACAAGTATTAATAGCATATGAAATTTAGGGATTAGTGATATTCTGAAATGTATTGTGAAAAGGAAAATAAATATTTATGTAAATTTTTTTGTTACTTTAAACAGAAATTTAGCACAGATTCAGAATTAGAGGTTGTGATCTAAAATATAGTGAAAGAAGTATCACAAAAATTACTTTCATAAAAGTATGGAAATGAATGTAATTTATGACATGTAACAAACTGCGCCTGTCATAATAAATACTTGGTGTATCCTAGATATGAGTAATCAGAATCGATTTCCACAATAATCAAACGGTATTTATATCAGTGCGATTTTGGTTAAATGTTTGAAAATTTGGTTAAAGCTTAGATTTCTTTATGAAAACAGGCCTTGTTAGTACTATTAAAGCATGAAACTCAAATCAAGAACGAATATTTTTAAAAAAATTTATATATTCGTTTTTTGATTTCTTTTAAAAAATTTAATATAATGCGCAAATTTTGGTTCTCGGCTTTTGTATCAGATCGCAATATATTAGGATGTAAAAAGCTCAGAATTGTTTTAGGCACATTGTTCGGTAAGCAGTTATAACAATAAATACTGAAAGAAATTTTCTAAATCACTATCAGTACAAGGTTGATTTAAATGTTGGTTGACAAAGAATTAACAACATTACTTTTAGATAAGAAACAACAAACTTACTTTCATATATGTTCTTTTTTTCCATGAAATCATAATTATAGGTTCAGTTATTTCTATGATATTCCTTTCTTTCTATGTTTCGTATACCATAGGGAAATTTTATTGAAATCAAATCATGATCTTTTTTTTTTATTAATCTCTTTTTCATAATTTTTCTTAATAAATAAATATTGTTCATAGTAAATCATTCAGAAGTTTATCTCATAATTCGTCTAGATTAAAAGTAAATTAAACTTAAGATTCCTTTTAAAAAAGTAGTACGATTTTTTTAAAAAGAAGTCCTAGAAGATCTTAAACTTTAAAATTGATAGTTGTCAAGAAATTAGTTTAGGTTAGGTTAAATAAATTCCATAATAAAACACCGAAATTATTTCCTTACTACATCAATAAGTTTGATTTAATTTATTGTTTTCTTATTATGAATAAGAGGATTTAAAATGAAAGAATTTTTTGATTTATTATGAAGAATAGCAAAATAAGCAGTTATTAAAGTGAGAATAATTTTTATTTAAATAGTAAATATTAGTATTCTATTTTATTTATGTTCTTTATGAAAAATAATATTTTATTTTATTTTAGAGTTTCTTTAATAAAGATTATCCAGATCATGAAGAAGAGATAAGAAAATCAATTTGGGAATCAATTTTGAGTGTTCTTTTTCATCACAATGTCCGGTTTCATTTAGGAAATGAAAGCTATCACGTTGGTTTAAATGAATTTTCCGATATGGCAAGTATTTTGTATTAATAAATTAATTTTTGAAGGTTTAATTAATTTAGAACTGATGTTTTGAGTGTATGTTTTGACTTTGAACGAATTTTTGTACTTTTAAAACACAATTTCAATTATGTAGATACCATTAGCTTATTCTATTGAAATTTTTCTAATATGGTATGCTCCTATTGGAAAAACTTAGAATCTAATATATTGTACATTATTTTACGTCGTTAACGATTATCTGTTGAAGAGGGGATCTAAGAAATATCTTACTAAATACCTTGAGGCAATTTCTTAAAATTTAAAAATATTGTGAAATGCAAAGTTGGATGAACTTAGAGCATTCTTTCATCTCCTTAAGAGCTATTAATAGGCTTATTGTGGTGACCGTTTGCTCCCGGGGGGTAGTGGATGATGTATGACATGAGATTTCACTCCAAGTAGGGCCACCCTAGGCATGAAACGTACTCCAATTTTCCCATCTAACAATAACAGACAATGGTGCTAAATCAGTTTTCTACCATCGGGTGCACCTGACCTTCTCCAGTTCCCCTTACTTTTTACCATGACCTTTATTTCTTCTCGAAATCATACTGCATCTCTCGTCGAGCAGAATAAACAGGGCATGTTCAGAGCTTAGGCACAGGCTCCTGTCCGAAAAATCAGCGACAATCTCCACCCAAGTTTCATTCCCTCAAAATATTGCAATGAAATATTGATGGATTGTCTACTCCGGAATAGATCAAACTAGATCAGTTACCTGATTTGGATTATTTATATGATGTCCAAATAATTGTCTTACAGGAGACTAAGTTGCTAAGTTGAAGGAACACTCATTTTCGAAAGTTAAAGTCTTATATCCTTTAAGCAGATTGGCAGCAAAATGATGGTGGATGATTGGTTTTACTTTTAAGAGATCTTAAATATAAAAGTACAAAAAACGAGCCTCCATTAAATTCTAGCCTTGAAATTCAGGGTATTTATATTCCGTGGAGGGATGAATTTATGCACATTTATAATGCTTATCAATATCCTCCTGATCAAAACTTTGTTTGACATTCTCAGCAAGAAGTGTATTCTACTTGGAGGTCTAAATGCTAAAAATGCTTCTTGCGGATGGTAACAACCAGAGTGGCTGTGATTTCTCGTTTATTCTAGATGATAACACCTTCATGTTGCTCAATGATGTTTCTGGCACAGATGCCTCTTTTGACTATAATACAAATGAAGCTCTAGATGTTTCTGCAGTAAGATCTGACCTGTACTCTTTCTGCAGCAAGAGATTTTTGGATAGTGTGAGTAGTGATCATTTCCCTGTTTTAATCGAAATTAACAAAAGACAACGTTCTTTCTATTGTCCAAGAAATTATTGGCATTTTAAGAAAGCTAACAGGGAGTGCTTTAGTGTTCTCCCTGAAAATGCCTTTACTGATTTTATTGTTCCTGATGACATTGACGTGTACTTGTTTCTTTTTAGGAAAGCCATATTACATGTTGCTAGAAAATCCCTTCCTACGGGAAATTTTAAGCATCGTATACCCTTCTACCTTCATCGATGTTTCTCCTTAAAATAGCTTATTGACAAGAGAACAAAGTTACATTGGGATTTTATTCAATTCAAGGAATCTACTCTAAGGTCTGAACTTAACAAGGTAAATGCCGAGATTAAGAGTGTTTACAGGCTATCCAAGTGAAATGGGTGGATCGATCTCCACATCCAGCTGGATACTAGAATTCCGGGGATAAAGCTCTGAAAACTTGTAAGAAACTTAAGCAGAGACCTGCCGTACTGAGAGAAGAATACAATACTATTTTGGACAAACATGAATGTACCTTTTGGTATTCATGTTTATCCAAAATATGAAATATAAAATTTCGTTATGATAGGGCAGGTACTGACATTTTGGGAGAGCACTATAGTGAGACCAGTAGATTGTTTTTATTGACGATAAGATTGTGGAAGAACACCTTCTAAAAGAATTATCCATGGTTGCTGTAGCTTGGTGGGTGGTCTAACTGCTTTCAGGACACCCCTGCTTTCAAGAACTTCAGATGGCTGTTGGGATCCAGAATCCTACTAAATCACCTGGACCTGATGGCATTCATGGCCAGATATTGAAGCACCTGAGTCAAAGCGAAAAGAAGAGATTCTTGGATATCATGAATCATTCTTGAAGTTGTGACAGGTTTCCTCGGGATTAGAAAAACGCTCTTATCGTACCAATTAGAAATCCTGAAGAGCCAGCTGTACAGGTTTTCCGTAGGTTTCAGCAGGCTACAGGTCCATTGCATTGATTTGTATCTCATGTAAAATCATGGAAGGCTTGTATCTGGCTAAACTTAAATATCACATTGATTCAAATGATATGTTTCTTGTGAAACAGTATGGTCTTAGACGTGGCTTCGATACCGTTGATCAAATCTTGTATTTTATCAAATGTATCAGAAATTCAGAAAATATGAAGTCAGAAAATCACTACATTGTTGCTTTTCTAAACCTTACTAACGCCAGAGTCTGGTGCAACAAGAAAATTGTAAGGCTGCACGATAATTTTGGTGTAAACAGTATCATGCTTCTTTGGATTTCGGACTTTTTACATAGTAGACATAATATGGTTAAAGTTGGTGACACTATTTCTAAATATTTTCAACTTTATCAAGGAGTAACATCGGGCTTCCGTATTAAGCTCAACTCCTTTTGCTTTATTTCTGGCTGGCATAGAGAAAACCACAGGGTAATATCTAGGGAAAAAAAGCATCGGCATTTGTGCAGATGATATTACCCTGTGATCTCTTCAGGCACCAATATAAATTCTTTGAAGGTGACTCTTAATCAGTTTCTTTCTAGTATTGGTTCTTTCACAGCTGACCACAGGTTATCTTTTAGGGCTTCCAAATCTGTGGCTCCTTTTTTACTACAAATAGACATTTATATAGATTTAAGCATCACTTATTTATAAAGGGTCTTCCCCTGACTTATGAGAAAAATCCCAAATATCTCTCCTAACCAAGATATCAAGTGCTTACTAGGAGTTCAGTTGTAAATTGCATTTGAGTAACTTGATGGAGAAAAGAGAAAATGATTCAATATTTCGAAATATTTATCGAGTATTGTATCTGCAGGTGCTGTTGCAGCCGTTCTCAGAACTACTTGCATCTCTTTGGTCAGATCGATCTTGGAATATGGATGCCAGATACTTTTCTGTTCTTCTGTCACAAATTTTGAGTGGTTAGAAAGAGTTCAACTGAGTGCTGGAAAGATTATTACAGGCCTGCAAAATAGTTGCCCCAAGGAGATAGTTCTCATTTAATCTGACTTTCAACCGCTGTACGTGGATAGAGAGAAGCTTTTAACAAAAAATATTTCAATAAGCTTATCAGTTATAGGGCACTTCACATGACTGTAAATTACCTTAAATCCTGTCAAAATAATCAAACAAAAAAAACTTTTTTTCGTTTCCTCTATCAATGGATTTTCTAGCCGACAGTGTTGAACTTTCCCCCATTAAGACTTCTCTTAAACCTTCTTGTGACCTTTATCATGTATTTTTTCATACCGAACTATTGTCCTACGTAAGTAAAAATACTCATACCCCGTATTGTTTGAGACAGTTAGGCTTGGCGATTATTGGCAGCATCCCTGGTTGGTTGGTTGGATTTTCTGGCGCAAGGTCCAAAAAGGACAAGCTGCGCCAAAATTTTGTTTGTGTAAATTATTCAGTAATTGTAGAAAACCCAAGCAACATTAAAATCGAGTTAAAATACAAAAAACAGTGTAAAAATAATCAGTTTAAAATCCAGTATAAATATAAAAAAAAACAAATGAAAATACAATTTTAAAATTTAAATAAAATCCAGGAAACCTATTGCCCTTAAAAAGGCAAAAAAGTTTCAGTGGAGTGACTCCCTCACTAAATCATACATGGTTAAAAGGTCAGTTTAAAAAAATTTAAAACGGTAAAGGTTGAAATCTGGACATGAAATTAAAATAGTAGAAACAGTATATGGTTTATCACACGTTTCACAACATGGATTTAGTTCACTTAAAAACAAATGTTTATGTGTGAAACGTGTGTGTCCGATATGAAGGCGAGTTAAACGAACATCCGCACTTCGTAATGGTAAAACTGATGATGGAATGAGATATGGAAAAATGGCAGGCAATATGTTGAAGACCTGCATACTCCATGACTCCTGCCAGAGAGAATTTACAAATATTTCTACAACCCTTCTCACGTCGAAAAGAGGGAAAGATGAATGGAATAAAGACTATGCTGCTTTAGTAGCAGCATCTGCCTGTTCATTTCCTTTTAGACCTTTCGGACTCGGGATCCAACAGAAAATGATGTCATAACCCTTGTCAGCAAGGGAATCCAATGCTGCGAAAATCTTGGACAAAACAGGATGACTGTTATTGGAATTTTTCAAAGCTTCTAATACACTCAATAATGTCACTATATATGCAGATTTTATAAAATTCTTCTGTATTCACTAGCTGAAGGGCTGGAAGAATGGCCGTAGCTTCAGTCGTAAAGATGGAGCAGGACGTATGGAGGCTGTAACTATGATTGGTGTTAGTTAACAATATGCCCCAGCAAACATGTCCTGCAGTTTTAAATCCATCCGTGAATACAGGCATGTATGAAGAATACTGACAGTGATGAGGTAGGTAAAGCTGTTGAAAAACAGTTGAAGTTGTGTCCGATTTTCTCATATGAGCAAAAGTATTGATAATATTAATTTGTGGATCATACCAAGAAGAATGTGAATGGAAGTCCATGTTAGTAAAATGGACATCATATAGTTCTATCAAAAAAAGTTGAGCTTTATTTCGACTGAGAAAAAATTGGATGCTATATGGTCGAGCATCATATAATCTCTTTAATGCAGGAGTAGAAGCCAAGGAACGTATAGGATGATTCCATCAGACATAACCTTAGCTTAGTAATTAAGAGACAGCTGTATTCGTCTCAGGTCTAAAGGCAATTGTTGGCAAATCACATAAAGACTCTGGACAGGTGATGTGCGAAATGCTCCTGAACATATCCTCAAAGCAGAGTGATGCGCAGTGTCTAGTCTGCGTAAAACAGAAGACCTAGCAGATCCATACACACCACTTCCGTAGTCAATAACGAGACAAAATGAGTGCTTAATAGATTCGAAGGAGTGACAAGCAATCAGCACCCCAAGATGTATTTGATAATACCTTGACAATATTAAGCAATCGCCTGCACTTTTTCCGCAATTGTAAAACATGTGGAAGAAAGGTCAACTTTCGGTCGAATATCACCAAGGAATTTAATCTCATTGACTACAGGCATTGGAGAAATGTTTAGGTATATAACAGGATCATTATGAATGCTGGTCTTCTTGAAAAAATGGACACAGCAGCTCTTGCTAGGAGATAATGTAAAGCCATTCTCTGCACACCATGCAGCTATTTTATTGACAGATGTTTGTACTTGTCTCTCAATTAATCGCATGTTTGATCCTTGGCAAGATATTTGCAGGTCATCCACATACATAGTGCCATTAACAGAAGGTGAAAGGTGATGAAGAGTGCTACTTATGTATAAGTTAAAAAGTGTAACACCTAAAATGGAACCTTGAGGTACACCCTCATATTGGATAAAAGTATTGGATGCAGAAGTTCCAATACGTTCTTTAAAATTATGGGAGCGTAGAAAGTTTTGTAGAAATGTCGGGAGATTACCCCGAAAGCTAAAATCATATATTGAACGGAGAATTCCATATCGCCATGTACGGTCGTATGCTTTCTTCGATGTCGAAGAAGATGGAAATCATATGGTTCCTCCGCACAAAAGCATTGCTGATTTGGGTTTCCAGATATGTTACGTTTTCAAGAATAGTTCTTCCTTTACGGAATCCACTCTGATTGACATGCATACATTTATTTTCTTTTAAGACATACACTAGATGGGCGTTGACCATATGTTCGATAGTCTTACAAAGGCAACTCGTCAGAGCTATATGTCGGTAATTTGAAGGTTCTCAAGGATTCTTGTCAGACTTAAGGACAGTAATCACTATTGCTTCGTTCCAAAGTAGTGGGAACCCATTTTCAGTCCAGATCCTATTGAACAAAAGCAATAAGTTCGAAAGGGAATCTGGAGTTAAATGTTGAAGCATAAGGGAGCTAATTCCATCAGGTCCTAAATTGGTATTATTGGCCTGTTGTAAAGCTTTCTTCAGTTCTAACATTCCAAACTCGCAGTGGTAAGGTAAGGCTTGTCCCTGGTTTAAACGAATTAGTATTTTCTCAGCACGACTCTTAATCCTTAAAAACGAATTACTGTAAGAGTTGGTGCTCAAGACACTAGCAAAACTTTCACCAAGGACATTAGCTGTTTCCCTTGAAGAAGAATTTATAGCAGTTCCGGTTTTTAATATGGGAATGTGAAATTCTTTATAAATTCCATTGACTGTTTTTACTCTTCTCCACAACTGCTTACTGTATATGGAAGAATTTATTGAAGGCACATAGTAGGACCAGGATTCCTTCTTACTTCTACGACGAGCTCTGTGAGCTTATGCTTTTACTTTCTTAAAGGCAATAAGATTCTCAGTTGTGGGGTATCTCCTAAACAACCCTCATAACTTCCTCTATTTCTTATAAATGATCCGATATTCTTCATTCCACCAAGGTTAGCTCCGCCTGTGTGTTTTAGAGGAACTTTTAGGAATTGTAATATCAGCTGCATGTATAATTGTTTCGGTGACCCTTTGAATGGCCTCATTTATATTTCGGATCATGACCATAGTATCGTCAACAACTGCCAATTGTGTAAACAGCGTCCAATCTGCCCGACTATACACGTAAGTAGGTACACGTTGCTGCACGTGTACACTACTGATCATGGCACACTACTACCTCCAGTCTGGAAGATGACGAGTAGGAAATGGTCGCTGTTATGCAGACCATTCCCTACAAACAATTTTAACAAGGGCAGAAGTGAAGGAGAACAAATGGCCAGATCTAGCGAATGAAATGTTCTTGTGGGTACGTGGAAATAAGTTTTCTCATCGGTATTTATCAGACAGAGACAGTAATCAGTGATAAACTGTTCTATCTGACGACCGCGAGAATTTATATCATCACTTCCCCCAAAGTATTATGGCCGTTCAAGTCATGGAGTAACAAAATGAACTGGGCAGCTGATCTACTAATGCTACTAATGCAGCCTGGCAGATGACATCATGTGGTAGTAAATACAAACAACAGACTGTAATCAAACATGTTGTGTGAATTCTCCCATCTACAGCCTGTAGAGTAGTATTTAATGGATGGACAGTGCTGGGGAAGTTATTGGATGTTAGTATACAAGCACCACCAGACACTGCACCATCGTCACCATAATCTTTTCTAAAGCAATTAAATCCACACATGTCTATGTTATTTGAAGATTTCAGGAAGGTTTTCTGAAGTGCTAAACATGCAGGATTATGTGCTGAAATCACATAGACTTGATGTCATCTAAAGGAGATCGCAAACCATGGGAGTTATAAGGAATAAAGGAAGTCATTATTTAAACTGAAAATCTCCTTTCCCGTAGCTGGAGGGTGGATCTTCTGTTAACTCCCCGAACGACATATCATCGTCCGAGGGATACAGAGATACAGCATCAACCTCGAGGATCATGGCTTTACGGGTGGAGAGGGAAGACTTGCGTGAGCCCTCCTTTGAAGTTCTTAATTTGAAAGCCTTCATAGCTTTAGATTTTACACTAGGAGCGTTTCTGAGTATATTAGATGATTTTGGCTTTGGGGTAGATACTTCAGGTAATTTTATAAGGGGAAGAGAAAATTCCTCAGGTTGAGTGCTAATGGATTTCAAGACCTTTCTAGCCGCAGTTGCATAACTCATTCCAGCTTGAGGAGTGCGGGAGGAAACTATTCGTCGTGCCTCAGGATAAGAACATTTGTTTTTTTATTTTAATCGTGGTGATCTTTTTTTCCCAGTAGCCATTGAGGACTACTTCGAGAGTAGGAAGGGTGGTCACCGTGACAATTGATACACGACTCCTTCTGTGTGCAGTTTAAAATATCTTGATCAACTACCCCGCAGTGAGCGCAGGTAAGTTTACCCCTGCAAGCACTCTTCGAGTGTACAAAGCGCTGCCACTGGAAGCATCGCAGTGGATTTGGTATGTATCGCTGAACGGATAAATTCATGTAAGCCACTTTAATCTGCTGTGGAAGGTCTAGCATCGCAAAAGTCAAGATGAGATGTTTAGTATCAATGATCTTTCCATCCCTTCTGATTGTTATGCGTTTAACGTCACAGACCTATGGCTTTGAAGATTTTCAAGAATCTCACCCATCGGCGTCGTTAACAAATCACTGGATGATACAACACCACTAGAAAAATTCAGATTTCCATGAGGCGTGACAGTAATCTCCATATTTCCCAATAGTTCCATATCTGCAATGAAGGTTGATTGCTTTTCTGATGTAACCTCAACTAGAAGGTCACCAGAGAGCTTATTTTGTATCTATTTTACTTCCTCCACATAACCCGATATTCCCTTAGAAATTAGAAAAGGAGACACAGAAGAAAGTGTGCCCTCCTTCCTTTTAACAATAAAAAATTTCACATTGGTTTTATTCAATTGGTGCTCATGCAGGAGAAAAGATTGCTTTTTATCCATTTATTTCAAATAAATATTTAGGATCTGACGGCACTACCCACCACCAAGTCCAACAAGGGGATGCAGACCAGCTGCACCAGTGCTAGCAATATCCTATACGCTGACAGTACATCCCTGAGATTACCTCCATCCTTAACGAGCCATCCAGCAGATGTACCAATTCCTTTATCCATAAAGCCGATTGTTGTGCTGAGGACCACAACACACCTCCCGTTTACCTGAAGCAGAGACCAAAGTAATATATTGGTCTCTGGGGGCCTAATTTACCAGGACCCTCTTTTCCAGGGACACGGGTCTCCCCGCACGGCAAACATGTGGGTGATTTAGTCCCCAAGAGAAGCTAATAGCAACAATGCGGTGACAGCTGCTCTAGGGAAGCCCTCAACCTCGGAAGAGGCAATCACAATGAGGGAGAAGAGGAAGAAAAAGCAGAAGAAAAGAGAAGAGAAGAAAGGAAAGAAAAAGACAGATCACTGGGGTATCTCGGGATTGTGACACCCGTGTTTACTTAAAGAAAGTAAACCCTCTGAGGGGGTAGCATCCCTGAGGATGCCTGATGGGATTAAGGATGTGCATCATGGTGCATGTAGTGTTGTCTTCATTTTCTATCCTAGTGACCTGGAGGAGGAGATTTCTTTTGGAAATCCTCAGGTTTTCACGGTGAGTTGCTCACAATAGAGGCAGGTTTGCTTGCCATCTTGAATGGTGCTTCATTTGCTGATGTCTGGATTGTCACGAACAGTTGCAGCGTTATCCAGTACTTGTTTGCGTAATGGCATGTTGGTGGTATGGTTGAGATCTCCGTTCTTGGTCTGCTCGTGCAACTTTCTCGTACCCACTGCATACATTTGCAATGGATCACCTCTCATATTAATATCCATGGAAATAAGAGGGAGGTTGTCATAATTAAAAGTAGAGCTCTCCTTCTCCAACTAATGCTGCTCTCACCTAACTGAGTCACATTCGAAAACGAGGTGTCCGGGTTATCTGGCGCATTCCACCTCCTCATCATTGGTACTCTAATGGTGGTCCTAATGATTCTGTTGCTTTCAAGGATTCTAGAGCTGACCACACTATATATTCTAGATTTTCTGATGACCATCTTCGTGGTCATTATGGCAAACGTATGCTTATCTTACCTGTTGTATAAATCTGGTGTCAATCAGGCTAGCTCTCAACACCTTTTTTGTATCTGGGATTTATTAAGGAGAATTTCCTTACGAATTCTCTGTTTCTTGATTTTGTGAGGATTGAGGGTCTCGTGAATCATCTAATGTAGCATTACTACGCCAGATGTTATCAGAAACAACAACTCACAACAGAGTGTTCTTTTCTTTTAATTTTTCTTTCTAAATTTTTTTTACTTTTCAGAGAAACAAGTGTATATTCTTAGACCCCATAAGTTTTGTAAAGAATACACGATCTGTTTCATGAATTATATTTTATGGAATCAAAAATGAAATCGAACGCTACAGCTTTGTACTTGTTGCAAAATGACATGGTAAATAAAAATCCTTAAGTAATAGATAAATTTGTTACATTAAATTTCATTTCTTCCTCTTATGACTGTATAAATGGAATGCAAATTGCAAACCACAGCTTTTTAATAGTGAAAATAAGTTATAAGAAAAATTAATAACTTTCGTTTTTAAATGATTATTTGGACATATGACTATATAACTGGTAGCTGAATGACAATTGCTCTATTCTTCAATTCAGTGTTTCATGGGATCGATTCCTTCTTCCGATGTAAATGCTTATAATTGTTCTAAACAAGTTTTAGGTGAGAGGCTCCGGGTGAATTAGCTTTTATATGCAAAACGTGATTGTAGAACGGTCATTTAACCAAATTTGGCTAATAAACAATGGAAGAATTAAAATAAGATTTTCTTAAAAATAAAGAGGCATTAAAAAATAAATTATAGATAAAAAAATTTGAAAAATAGGTATCCGAGCCTATTAATATATATAAAGATGTCCTTAAGCAACTTACATAAAAAGTTTTGTACCTATCAAGAAATTTGATAAATTTTTCATTTTTAAGAAGGATATTATAATAACATTGATGTGTGAAAACATTATCAGAACATATTAGTCATAAATATTCATATTATGAACCCAAACTCTATTGAAGCAATTCACATTATGTGCAGGGGTATTACAAACAAATATAAAACCTAAACATAGTACCACAAATTTTTATGACGCTCAACTGGAAGCTGTTCCACAATCAACTTTCTAGCTTATTTTTTGATCCATGTTTATTTTGGTTGCAGAGAAGAGTTGATTCTATCGATACATTCGTTTTAGAGTGTATGTGTTTGGATTCCAATCCATAAAATTTTCAATACTTCGAGTGAGAATATTCAATGGAATGATGAAACATTAACGAATTGAAGCGGGGGCTGCGAGTTTACTTTGCAATGCAAGATCATTAATGTCAAGTTTTCACTCATAAATTGAATTATTTGTGTCGAAAAGTTTCAATACAATTAAAAAATGAGAATCAATTTTTGCATGATTCATAATATAAATGGGAATTATTGATTTATAACACACACACATGCGCGCGTGGAAATTGTTCCTTACCTTCTACATTTCTTAAGCATTTCAAGTAATTATCCTTTTTTCATGTTGCAGACACCCGACAATATTCAAGATTCTAAAAAAGAATTCCATTTTGTTAACTATAACTAACATGTATTTCAATATATTTTTTCTAATAACCGGATATTTTATCATAGTATTATACATAACCATGCATGTCTTTCGTGCTTTTCAAATTTCGTAGGTTTGATTCCCATTTAGGTGTGAGCGATAGTATTGGTACAGAACTGTTAACTTTAATCTGTAATTATTGGTCTAATTAGCCTTCGTGTAAAAACTTAATGTAAAATGACAAAACAAATTAAACTTGTTTCATCAAATGCAATGATTCAATGAATAAGGTCTATTTTAAAATGCCCATATTTCAGCTTAATTTTTTTTATAAATGCTGCAGATGCCTTTTGCTTATCTGATACTTCAAGATGCAAATTTCATTCAAAATCATGCATTAAAATAAAAATTTAGAATTCTTTTTAAATTCAGAATGATATAAATTAATATTTATACAAATCTACATTGTGTCGTTAAAATGCATTATTTTCATTGGCAGAAACGAATTAATTGGTAAATGGTATAATCGAATAGAAGACAAAAATATGAAAAATTTAAATATTAGTTTTTTTGAAAAAATGGGCACTAAATTCCTTATAAGTTGTCTTAAAATCAATCTCAGAATTATTTCAGGATAATTTTTTATTTACCCAATATCTAAGTTTACAAACTACATAAATATGGGAATTATTTTATCTACTTTACAAATTAAAGTAATGCTTTGTTACATATTTTAGCCAATCAAAAGTTATTTGGTGATATATATAAGCTTGTCAACACATTTTGCTCATTAAAAATTTAAAATATTTAAGAATTTTAAAGGTATGTATTCCTTCAAAAAGTCCTTTTAATCAAAAAACCTTTTATGAATGAAATCATCATCCAACAATATACATTTATCTTTTATGAAATGCATTCTTTCCACTATTAATGAAAAATGTATAAAGTTATAAATCAAATTCACAACTTGAATAATTCTGGAAGTTGAAATTAAAAAAGATGGAGTACACTGTTTACTCCTTTTCATATTTCTGCGCATCCCTATTGAGAGAGAAAGTGATGTCGCCGTAAAATAGCGTTTTGAACAAAAGGGCTTTATGAACCGGTACCAACAGCCTAAAGCGGATTCCAGGTCACTGTACCTGGTTTCGAACTGTTGAGTTGAAGGACAAAATGCTAACCATTCGACTCATTCAGCTCAGATCTTAAGGAATTTTTAGATGATTATTTTTTGATCTTTACTTAAGTACCTTCGTTCTTTTTCAAAATTTTTTATATGAAACGTTAAAAATTGTTATTTCATGAAAAATTGTTATTATGTTTATACAAACATAAGTTAATTGTTATTTCAAGTTATGCTTGTACAAACATAATTTGAAATTTGATGTTTGAAAAATCAAGTTTACAGAGGGTGTGTTGTTATAAATTTAATTAAAAATTTAATTGGATTGCTTAACCAAACAATTAATATAAATATATTTAGATTCTTCCCTTTTATTTAACCATAAAACAAATTTTTGCTAGTTGTTCTTGGTTACATTTCCTAAATTATTTCACTTGAATAAATAGTGGTGAGAGAAAGAGAGACTTTGAAAATAATTTCAATTATTTTAAGAAAAAAAAAAAAACATGCGAATTTTTTTTAAAAAAAATCTTATTTTTGTTACTGTTTTATAAGTTTACTGAACACTTATGTAAGATAAAAACAGGAACTTCAAGATTTAAAATATTTATTCGGCTTAATTGAAATATGTTTAATTTCTTGGTTTAAAATAAAACTGAAAGTAGTGTATGGTATTCATAAATATACTAAACTCTGACATTTGTATATAGGTGCACATTTTAACAAGATTATTAAGTTTAACTGCAGATATAAATACCTGATATTTTTCCAATACAGTGAAAGCTGTAATGCGTCGGAGATTTATTTAAGTTTTTAAAAATTTTCTTTATATTTCTGTATTAGCTTATTTTATGTAACTAATTTTTTTTTTATCCATTTAATTTTTAAAAATGTTCATGGAGATAATATAAGAGTAAATCATACTTTCTTTCAAATATATTCCAATTCGTTATTTTTTATATAGTTACTTCAAATCCGTGAAGAAATACGTGTCTGTCTAAAAACTTTTCAATTTTAAAT
Source organism: Latrodectus geometricus (assembly GCA_026290005.1). Taxonomy (NCBI): domain Eukaryota; kingdom Metazoa; phylum Arthropoda; class Arachnida; order Araneae; family Theridiidae; genus Latrodectus; species Latrodectus geometricus. The sequence goes on along the minus strand of JAPDSC010063931.1, from coordinate 27,325 downwards.
TATTTACTGTTTGGAAAAGCTTCTCTGAATATAAAAAAAAACTAGTTTTAGAATGTAGTAGCAACGCCTTAAGAATTCAGGTGATGAGAGGACACTTTCACTTTCGAGTGACCTGAAGGTACCCCTAAAAAGGGCCTCTTCTGAAGAATGGGGTGAAATGATTTATGACGTCACATCTCTCTATAGTTCCCTGTTTGTACTTGATTTCGAATTTGAATAGTGAATTGCTTGACTTTCCAATTTTTTTTTCTGGTTAGACATATTGATACAATCAAGTTTATTAGAAACTATAGAAGGACTTAAGTACTGAAAGTAATTAGTTGATTAATTCAAAGCCTTTTCCCATTCCCAGGAAACTTTTTCTTGGCAGTTAAAACAGTTTCTCCAAAAATAAAAACATATCCTTAAATTATTAAGGAAAGTGCACGTCAGATATTTCTCACGTCGATATTATCTCATAGTATATATTCGTAAAAATACTTATTTTATATTCTACTCAATGTTTTTCACATATTAAATGGGTTTGAAGTAAAAATCTTAAGCCATGGACCGAAATCTGTTTGACTGATAGATATTATCAGAAAGCCATGTAAGCAAATGACAGAGAATTGACTAACCACATGATATTTGCTTTGAGAAATATATCATTTTTTTTTTTACATATTTTAGCAGGTTTTGATTTTTAGACACTGTCATAGTATATTTATATATTTCATCTATATATATCTAACTGATATTGTTAATAAGTAAATTTATTAAAATATCCTAGACAATTCGTTTTTCGATGAAATGAATTAGAAAATGGAAATTCATCACATTTGGTTAGAGTATGAGAAATGTAGCATTATTGTAATTTATTTTTAAAAATGAATTTAGTGGTAGAAATATGTTTTTAAAATCGATATTTTTTAGACTTAATTGTCGTGAGGCAATTTTGTTCGAAAACTCATTTGATGAATGACGAAATATTTACTTTGATATGCGTTAAAGCAGCTTATTGGATACATTGGTACAGTAAAAGAAAGAAAAAACATATAGTTGCTGTGTGTGGTTTTGCACATTTATTTAACTTGTGGTTTTAAGCGACAAAAACATTGCTATTATTTCTAATTTAGAATTATGGAGTAAAAATGACAAAATTGAAAAAATAAAATAATAATATTCTTAACAGCTATTCTGTTTTTAAAAATTAGAAATTGTATCTCTAGTTCCCTTTTTGAACAAAAATAGATAATCCTGTATTACTGGTCTTATTTCGTAAATTATAACATGTAAAATTTTGGAATTTTTATAAGGTTTGGGTTACGTTAAAATAATTGACAATGAATTAAGTTTTATATTTTTGTTAAGGAATTTCAGTAATTTTATGATAATAGCAGCTAAAATTACTAGTTTTAGTTATTTGAATATTTTAAGAAATTAATATTCCATTTATTTCTTAAATTTAATTCCTTTCATTTTCAGTTGCGTCTGCTAAGAATTATTTTAAGACTCATAGTTATTTGCATGTAAAAACACTTTCTTATAGAATCCCCAATATATATATATATATATATATATATATATATATATATATATATATA
>JAPDSC010063931.1:0-25732 GCA_026290005.1 Latrodectus geometricus | reverse complement strand
ATATATATATATATATATATATATATATATATATATATATATATATAACTGGCACGAATTCTAATCTACATAATTGCTTGAAAAACAAACTACAAATATACACAATTATTCTAATATTTGTTGATATTTATGATCTTCCTTCAGTAAAGATTTCGTAAAGTTTATATTTCTCATCATTTAACAAGATTTATACGATTTCGTTCGAGAAAATGCTGCAATGGAGAAATTTCCGTTCAAAAGTTTTAAAGAATTTAACCTGAATTCTAACTTTTAAACAAAAGTCCTTAAAATTATAAGTATGATACTATTGTGATCTTATCTTACTTAAATGTATCTTACTCATTGTACAATATGTAAATTAAATATAGAGAAATTGTTTTAGATTATAAGATGCAATTTGGCCAAAAAACCAATCATTTGACAACTTGACCAAGAATTTTGTAAGCATCAGTATTGTTTGATAGTTCATTTGAAAGGGATTCGAGATTTGCTTTGAAAGCAACTCATCAGTATTAGTCACTTGAGCAAAGATAAAGTATGAGTTGTATTAAAAGTTTTGAAAATAAATAAAACTTTTGTTTTATATTAAAAATGAAAGATAATACTATTATGTTTTTAGAAATTTTAAGTATGACATTTTTTTCTTTAAAGCATTTTTTAGCTGAGGAAATCGATATCATTCAAAATAAATAATTGAGACCAAGAACAATTTAAGTCATTCTTTAGAATTAATATTTCGAGTCTATGTTTAAAAATGATTCATTAATAAAGAATTGAAACATTTTCCTAAATAATTTTTTAAAAATAATTGTTTAAGCAAAGATAACGCATATAAATAATTTGAAAAACATTTTCTTAATATTAAAACATGTTTATGAAAAATTATTATTATTCTAAATAGTATTAAAAATACTTTTAGAAATTAGAACAAAGAAATACGAATATTCTATAATGATTATGAAACAGCAATTAGGAAACTCTTTTACCAAAAGATATGTGGCCCATCTTTTCAGTTAATAAAACAGCTGAATAGTTAATACTTCAGCAGCGCGTAGACCTAAATTTCTACTTGGATATGGAGATTTATAGTGATTCGAAATCTATTTTAAACTATAGATACCAAATGAGTTGGGATCTCATGTACAAAAAGTGTGACCATTGCAGAACATATAAGCCAACTTGGGTAGTTTAGATTACTCTACATGAAATTTTACACTATTAATTCATCAGTTCTAATGTAACAATTTCAATTAATTGGAGAAAGTTATAAAAATTGTTACTTTGAAGAGAGTAGAAATTTTAAATTGTATGAAAATTGTGTATATATATTCCATATAAATTTATATACAAACAAATATCGAATGCAAATATGTATACCATATATAAAAAATATATTACAGGTAAATATCCTTAAAATTTACATTTAAGTCGTTTTCAAATGCTACTGAAAATACGTAAAATTATATCACAAAAAAGTTACTAACTTAAATATTCTTTTAATTCTTACCTTTACTTTTTAAACTTCGTAAATATGTGAAAGTGAACTATATGTGTATGTTTTATAATTAATTTCATTCTTTAACTTCTGCAGGAACACGAGGATTTTCAGAAGCAGGTAACTGGGTTAGTAAGTGAAATAAATTGCAATAATAAGAGTATGATATATAAGCCACCAGCTACTGCATATATTCCAGATTATTTAAATTGGTACGAAAGAGGCTACGTTACAGAAGTATTAAATCAGGTAAACATATAATTTATGAGTATAATATATATATATATATATATATATATATATATATATATTTTACATGCCAATTTTTAATAATTTTCTAAACATTGATATTGAGAACAATGTTTTCTCTATTGTTCTTTTCCCGTAAAAGAAATCAAAACTCAATTTCAAAACATAGTATTAGCTTATTAGGGAAAAAATTTGCTGAAAGTCCTTGATTATGAAAAGCAAATGGTTATTCTTAATTTTCAGAATTAAGTTTCTCATACTTGAGATCTCTTTAAATTAAAATTCTTAATTAGATAGTTAGTTTTTCGAAAGCGTTTTTATGTTTGCAATTTATTTCAATATATTTCCTTTTTTCCATAAATAAATATATGCCACTTGTACTTACTCTAATTGTAATTTAATCAACTTAAGGCTTGTCTCTCTCTCCGTACACCAATCACATACTTTTGAGCGACAAAGAAATTAAATCAAAGTTTAGTTTGAGCTTTATAAAAGTTTTAAGTTTTTATGTTATAATAGCAGCTGGTGATTCTTCATTTTTAGACATGCTGTTTATTTTAACATTATTAATTTTAATGTTTCTCTGTTTATATAAATCTAATAGGTAGAGTACACTTTTTAATTTACACAAATGAATTTAATAATAAGATTTTCTTATAGGTAACTTTTTTGAAACTTTGACTTTATATAATCCATATTTCATATGATTTCTGAAATTTCATACATCCAAAAAGTTTGAAATTCTAGGGTAATGCATCAAAAATATTCTAAAAATAATTCAATGGCATTAGTTAATGAAAGTCTAAAAATTAAAATTTCAAAATTATGTGCCGGCGTTTTCTGTTTTAAAACGGTAATTATACTTTCTATTATAAGAATATTTGATTGAAAAAATAGAAATCTAATGAATAAAACAATATATAAGGAAAATATTAAGCATTTTAAGTTACTGAGAGGTAGTTGCATATACCAATTTTAAAGTTAAACTATTTGAATAAAATATATTTAAATCTAAACAGACGCCATATAATTTATACTTTCTGCTTAAATTTATGTACAAATTATTTCCACACTCTCATGAGATAATTTTGGGTTTAATATGAACTAAGAGAATTCCTTTACTTTGTGGATTAACCCATGAAAACTTTGTCATAATTAGTTAATTAGTATAAAAACATGCGTTTTTAATATAAAATATACTATAGTATGTTTAAAGTTATTTTTATATCCATCTAGTAGTATCTACACAAAGCATTCACTATTGAATAAATTATATATCGACAATGAAAAAATATAACTCATAAATGATATTCCCTTATATTATTGTACTATCTTAACTGTAAGAAATTTATGAATACAAAAATTGTCCAGCAAATAATTAAATTTGAATTGATTTTCAGAGCTACTTGTTTTGAACTACAACTTAACTTGAAAATATTCAGATGGAAATGAAAACATCAAGTGCATATGTATACTTGTTAAGGAACAATGCTTGTTTTTAATATGCATGCTTTAAAATGGGAATTATTGAGCTTATTATTTTAAATATTTTTAAGGGTTATAATTGTAATAAATCCTGTGTTACAAAATTGAATACATATTGTTGATTAAAAATGTGGTGATAGTTATGTATTTATGTTAAGTATACATTCTTATGATATATTAAAAAGAGAATATTAGATCTAACTACACTTTAAAAAAATTTGAATGATTTTCAATAGTTGAGAAACATGAAAAATAAGTTACTATGTATTAGATTTATAAATATTGGTTTTGCCAAATTTCTTAGTTATTTTAAATCAAACAATGGTATTTGTAGAGAGGACTCCATTTAGCAAAAATGTCATAACCTTGAAAATCAACTTATTGACTAATATTCAGGTGTGTCAGAGTTCAGGTCATCATCAATCTGCATTATATAAATGTATCAATCTGCATTATGAAAAAGCCAATAATATATTGTTAATTTAATTGGGAGACTTATCAATAAAATGAATAAGTTGCTGATGTTATGTCCAGGAAAACATTTTCTACTTGTGTTTACATAAAAATAAAATATGAATTAAGTTTAAACACAAAAATAAAAAATAAAATAAATGCTCCCATGTTTCAATTACACGGATGTTTGTATCAACGATTATTTTGTGAAGACTTCCTGAATTTGAACTGCATTATTTAATAATTTAAAACTTTTATAAGAAAAAGTATTCATTAATTTGTTTTGTTGCTAGCAAATATTGCATATACATATGGTTATTTACAGACAAGTATAATTCTCTGATATTTACTTAAAGTTGTTAAAATTTGGTAAGTCAGTGAAAGTTTATTTCTATACACACACACATTGATGTTTTCTTTCTTAGCAAATTTCATAACGTTAATTTTTTAAAGACCAAATTAGGAAAACTGGAAATTTCTAAGTAAAAAATCAGCGATTAAAAACTTGACTAAAAAACTGAAAAATCAGTGCTGTAGTCAGATGTCATGGATGTTATATTTAATAATAAAAAGTTATTTAATGTTAATGATATTCAACTATTCATATTCGTAACATAGTAAATATTTTAAGTAAATTTCTGATCTTACATTGTTTTATCAGGGAAAGTGTGGGGCTTGTTGGGCCTTTTGTTCTGTAGCCTCTTTAGAAGGTCAACATAAAAGAATGACAGGAAAACTAGTGAAGCTCAGTGAGCAAAATCTAATTGATTGTTCTCATTCAGCAGGTAATTCTTATAAAATTTTATGCAATTTATTAGTTAAAAATTATAAAAACATTAATATTATAATGCATTTGATACTATTATGATAATAAGAAATTTATGAGATGATTTTCTGATGACTCAATAAGCTCTGTTCAGCATTGACTATTGATTAAATACATTTTAACCTATCACTCTTAGATAACGAGAAATTCTTTAAGATTGAAAATTTTTAGCTTAATTGGACTTGAGAATTAAAAAAATCTTGATGAGGATAAATGTATGTTTGACAAATGCATTTGCATGCTTGATATATAGCTAGAGATAACAAGCGAATAATCATTTAATTTCGGGTTATATTCTAATTTTATACATCATTTTGTAGTAATATGTAAGGATTTTACTTTTTTAATGGTTTATAATTAACTTTTTTATAACCCATATTTTTAAGTATGGAATTATTTAATATTTGATGTAAAACAGTAAAGTTTAAAAACGCTTTGTATTCCATATTTGATAGAACTAAGATTATAAATTATTTGAAAAATTACAACTTAGAGCTTAATGTCTTTTATTAGAATAATGCCACATTGAAATGCTCAAGAAAAATTAAAAAGGACGAGATCTTGAGCATATAATGTTAAAATGTTCATTTAAACTTTATTCTTTTAAATTCAATTTGCGGAATTTGATTATTAACCGACAATAACTACGAAAATATCTGTAGCACAAAAATACATACAGATGAATTTTATATCTAAAATAGTTTTTTTTTTGTTGCTGCAGAATAAAACAACTTTTGCAATAAAAGTATCAATACCTGTTTTAATAAGTAAGTTTCAAGAGGTTGCTCATAAATTATTTTACACTTGTGTTATATATATTAAGTTCAGATGGAAAATTCAAATCATTTAGAGAAGAGAGCATTAAATGATGTATATTTTTAGTGTTATTTTTAAAGTATAATATTAATCCATTCAACTGATTTTATTAGATTTTTAATGATTTCATTTCTAAGATTACCTTTACTAATTGCTAAACATTTATATTTATATGTGGAACTAGGCTAATAACGTTTTACTCACAATTGTTTTTAGACTAATTCTGAATTTAAAACTAGTTTTAGTACGTTTATTGTATATTTTGGAAAGGAAATTTTTTGGAGTTAAAAAATTGGAAATGTCCCAATGATATTCAACTATTCATATTCGTAAGAATGTGGAAGAATTAATTAAAATTGCTTCATTTTTTCAAATAAATATACTGTCCTATTAAAAAAGTACAAATATTCTCAGTTATAGACATTTCTGTCGATAAGGGATCAACAACATATTAAATAAGTGTTTGCAAACAAATATTTTCACATTAACGGTATTATGAAAAGCTAAAAGCTATTTGAAGCTAAAATAAACGTTTATATAAATTCAAATCTAAGACGATACAAATTTTCATAAAAATCACTTTCCTTCATCGAGTTATACTAAAATTAATTCCCTTTACAGAAAATTAAAAAAAAAATGAAATGGAAACATTCTATATTATAGTTAAAATAAAAGTATATTTAATATTAGAAATAAAGCCAAATACATTTGTACGAAATAACATATACATTCTGCGTGTTTAGATGTTGAAAAGGGAGAAAAAAGAAGTTACCAATCGTAACTTCATTATCAGCTTTGTAATGTAAACTTATATAAAAAGAAATGGTTAAGCAACATGAACAATTCAAATGTTCAGACGTAATGTTCATAATGCAAAGTCAAAATGTTTAAACTAAATTTATTCATACATTTTTTAGCTGGCATCCCTACAAGTACAGACGAGTTAGTAGCCGAATGGTTAGTATTCCGCCCTTCGATTTAACAGTTCATGAATTCGAGTTCTACTTTGAGCTTGAGTGTTTGTAGTGGTTCGGAATCTACTTTAAATCGTAGGTCCCGATCAAAGTAGCTCTCATGTGTAAAAAATGACTCTTAAGTCACAAAAACCAAACTCTATCAATACAATGCGACCTAGGCCAAATTCAAGTTAAAACTCCTAACAAATTTAAGTCGTTTAAAATTAAATAAAAATTTTCATATTTTAAGCGATACGTAAAAGCTGAACTTTCTCAAAACACTTAAGAGGGACTTTAGATTTAATAGACACAAAAAAACTTTTGCACATGTAAAACTTAACCAATAAAGTTATAATTATTTTGCATAGAAATAAAATAAATTGCATACATTAATATTTTTTCCTTTACAACAAAAATAAATAATTGCATCAAGTCTGGAAAAGTTTCATTTGAATTTGAGCACAGGAACATATTTCTAATCGAATCATTTTCAATCAAAAGTTCTTTTTTTATGTTGTTTTGCAGTAAATAATTTGGGCAAACCTATACAGATCGATTTCTTAAAAAATATTTTTGATAAATTTAAAATATTTCACTTAGCGAAAAATCTCTCATTATTCAAATAAAAAAATATTGAAATGTGGCTTATAACGATATATTTCTATATTTTCACACAACATTCGAGGATTTTAATTCAAATTTCATTAAAACGATAAAAATTATTACATTTATCAGAAAAGTTTCGTATACATTAAGACTTTATTAACAGATAACCATCCTTTATCAAGTACTAATTATATTTATTTTTTAATTGTCAGCATCATGTTTTTAATTTTGTTTTTCAAATTTTCTAAAAATCGTATTAAATTTGGTTTAAAAACTGCACACCACAAAAAAATTTTTTTGAAAATATTTTCTAAATAAGTAAATTCCCTGAATACTTGAGTGCAGTTCTTACAAATAATATGTAATCAATTTACATAATAATTTACTGTTATTAGAATAATTTAAACCTTTCAAGACAAAAAATAAGAGGAAATATTCATTTAATTTGTAGTTGAACTCGAGATTTAAGTGATTTTCTCAAATTGTACATTTGCGGCTGGGAAAAAAATTAACGGAGAAAAATATTCTTAAATATGAATTCCCATTTGATGCATTCTCTTGAAGTTCAGAAAGTATTCACTCTCTGTTTGTCTGGAGACTCATTAATATATATATATATATAGGAAATTTAAGGGGGTTTAGAGGGGGTTTTACTTTTAATACGATAATGTAGGCTCATATATAATAATGAATTCATAAATTTCTAGAAAAACGTATACAATATAAAAACAAAACATGAATTAAATAACAGTTATTGAAATGTTTTATATGATTAAAAAAACTTTAGTTTCTTAATTTTTTCTTAAAGAAAAATAATTTCATAGACTTTTTCATGATGCGTGCAATTCTTACAAATGCTGTAGATGTGTCTGTAGATACTATGTAATTAGTTTCGATAATAATTCACAGAGTTTTATATAATTATATGATTCTTTTCAAACAATTTAAATACATAGTATTGTATAATAGCACTTAATATATAATAATCAATTTAATTTTCTTAACTTTATTTTACTATTTATGTTTTTGAAGATTTATCACTTTAGGCTCCGGATTTTATGAAATTAATAATTTTGCTTATTATGAAAGTTTTCGAGAAACTGAGTTTTGTATAAAATTCTGAGAATATAAAACTGATTTTGTGTTGTTAGTTTTTCTATCAATAAATTATAGCAGAGTCTTGCATTTAGATAAATTATTATTTTTTAAAAATGTAATTTAAATAATTTTCTCGTATCTTTTACACAAGTAATTTTCTCCCATAGACAAAATGTTTTACTTTTAATAGGTAACAAAGGATGTGAAGGAGGACAGATGTGCCGTGCATTTGAATACGCAACCGATGCTGGAGGAGTTGACACCGAAGAATCATACCCTTTTGCAAAAGAAGTAAGAAAAATACATCAGTTGCAATAACCACAAAGCAATAAAATTCTATAAAGTATTTCATTTATTCTGTCAATATTAATTCCCAATGTAGCATGTATTTAAAACAAATCTGTTTTCATTTGAATTATTTTTCGAATTCTTTAATTTTATTGAATTTTTTAGTAATGTGATACACTATAAATTAGGTTGTTTAATAAAATCTACACCACTGTTAGTGTTTAGATACAAGTTTAGTTATATTAACTGTAATTCGTTTTTATAAAAAACCATCATCGTTTATTATTTTACAATATTTCCGTTAAATATATTACTCGTTCTATTACACTCTAAAATGTCAATAAACAAAACATATACATGACATTTCATTTGCGAATTAAGAATAACTTATTTTTATACAATAACTTTAACAAAAAGTAAAGCAAAATGCAGTCTCAATCTTGGTTTCTTTACATTTCCCATTTCTATAATTCATTTACTAGAGAAACAATTTGTTCTAATTCGAACTTTAAAAGTCTCCCAAAGATTTCCTAATAAATTTTGCACCTTTCCATTCGTAACAGTATGAGGAAATATGAAATTTTATAATGCTAAAATTAAGGATAATTTAAAACGAAGAAAAGAGTATTGACAGGAAACAGTAACGATTTAGGGAAATTGGTAGGATAATAAGATTCATCAAATAAAAAAAGATTGTGAGATATTATCTTTTTACAGACAGGTACATGTAAATTTAGCCCGTCCAACGTAGGTTCTAAGGTAGGCGGCTATCTTGAAATTCCATATGGTGATGAGGATGCTTTATTGAAGGCACTTGTTTTAATTGGACCCATTGCTGCTGGTGTGGATGGGAGTCAACAAACCTTTCGTCATTATAAGTAATTATTTTTCACTTTTAATCTTTTGAAAATTTTTAAAATTTTCTAAACTTTTCTTTATAGTGTTTAGTGTAAAAACACACAAGAGTTATTTATTATAACCAGAGTTTTATTAATCATTATTAAAAATAGTATTAAGGAAATTAAAATAAGAATTAAGGAAAAATTTTGAGTTTTAAATTGTTTACTCAAAAATTTAAATTTAAATTTTAAATATATGCGCTTGTCTTTATCTACAAATTCTTAAGTTTTCCTTTAAAATTTTGAATATTAAAATTGATCCTATATCATTTTGTTTTTAAATAGCATACATGTCTCTTAATCATAATTTTTAAGGTTGTGATCTGTATAAAACTAAGCCAAGAAAAGATAGATAATATTAAAATATCCTGATCAAAATCATCAAATAAAGTATCATAATTGTTTTAATTATCTGCTGTATAATAAGAGCTAATCAATTGCTAGTAAAAGTAGGAATTTATTTAAAAATAATTTAATGTTGATTTAAATAAAGATTTTAACACTTATTTTCTGGTTGAAATATTTAATTCTACTTTAATATTAGAGGTGGAATTTATGATGATGAAAATTGTAATAACAAAACTTTAAATCATGCGGTTACAATTATTGGATATGGAACTGAAGCTGGCAAAGATTACTGGCTTGTTAAAAACAGGTATGTTTATCTGATATTATTTACCTTAAATATAATAGTAGAATTATATTTATGGACACAAAAGTAAGTGTAAGCATTTTTTGCCTGTCAAATTGTAGTGTCAGCATAGAGGACTAGCCATACAATTAAATTAGTTTGAGGAATAGTTTTATGAAATGCAAGAGAAATTATGTTTTGAATTTATAAAGAAAAAAGAAGAAATAAAAATCTTTATTATGTTAAGAAATAATAGAAAACAACAACTGTTATTTATATTTTATGTTTTCATGCATTTTTATGACACAATAGAGATAAAACTAAATCTATAAATTACAGCTTGGATTATAATTCGAAGAATGTCTCTAAGATCTGTTATTAACATTATAAGAAGATTGCAAAATTTATCTACAATTATGTTTTAGTTTAGGCGTGAATATGACTATTGCTTGTATAATAAATCGACAGCTGCTGTTAAAAACTTAAAAATTCATAGTTATAAAATAAATATTTTTTGCAACCATTCACTGAAATGTTTTAGTCGAAAGCTTTGATATTAATAGATAAGGAAATAACGCTTGTTATGAGAAAAGTTTTCTAGTTTTGAATGCATAAAATATTGAATGTGATGTTTGACACTGCAATTCCTTTTGATAAAACTATTGTCATTGATATGATAAAAAGATAGACAAAATTCAGTCTCAAAGATGTTATGGTGCATCAGGATTAACTTAAGATGAAAATTTATTTAAGATCTAGAATTTTCTTTCTAAATTCATTTATATAGTTGTATATTGAACGGAAAAAGTAGAAATAAAATAAGAAGCCAAAGAAAAACCGTAACTTTGGAATTATCTAAGTTATTAAGTGATATGTTTGAAAGTGAATTTGGGAACTGCTAATGTAAATCATACTAAAATTCTAAATTATGCCACTTATGATAGTGAATATTGATTTTTTTTATGTGAACATTTATTAATTTCTTCAGCTATTTAAGAATATTATTAGATTATCTGGATAAATTTTTTCCTTTTTAGATTGTATAAGAATCCCTAAAAATTTAACATTTAACTTTGTTTCATCTAGTTTTTCCTTGGGCTAAATAAGGTTTTAAGGTATAGTTAAATTTATATAAAAGAATGATGTCATATGATTTTTTTAATCAAAACTTAATTCAAAATCGATTCAGTAAAGATCAATAATTTTTTAGATAAATAATTTCTTATTTATAAAAATACTCCTTTAGGTATATAGAAGTGCTCTAGGATTCTATGAAATATTCGGTTTAACTTTTTATTGGATTGACAATTATAATATAAAAAAGATAATTTTTGTAGTCTCGATATATTTTAAAGTTGAAGAATGTAATCCTTCATACCGAAATTTGGTTGTAAATAATTTAACATCAATAATAATTTTACTGAAATTTACAATAATTAAATTGAGATAAACTGATATATCTTGATAATTTACGCTCATTATTATCGAAATATTTTAAGGAGTTGTATGCGTGTGTGGGAGGTTATATTAACCTTTTTTCCAATTCATTCAAACATTTTCTAATGTTTGAGCTGGCTTATGAGCTTTCGAGTGAAATGCAATTAAAGCTATTTTTTTTCATGGCTTAAAATCATTAAATATTTTCCCATTTCGTTGCTCTATCAATTTTTATCCTTTGTGCATTTAGGATCTTCAACAATTATTACAAACAATTCTTTGTTTGCAGTCACTGACATTACACAATAATTGAAACAAAATCTAATTCTTACCATTTCTTTTAAACTAACGTATATGTTATGGTCAAACAACACATTATGTTTAGGATGTAAATAAAAGGGTAATATGATTTATATATATATATATATATATATATATATATATATATAAACTTACATTTTATTTCAATTTTTAAATGATGCTTTTTATATATAGACTTCAATTCTAGAATTCTCTCTCACAGCACCATATGTATATTTGTATGTATAATAATCTAAATTTAATTAATCTAAGTAAATTTCTGACACACATTTTTTATTTGTTTTTCAAATTTAACTTTTTGATTTTATAAAAATCAAACTTTAAATTACTTGGCTAAAGTGAACCTGTAGATGACAGAGTGACTATTCATTTCAAATTCGGTGTCAAGAAATTTAAATTATAATGAGGTTTATGGAAATGAAAATATAGGTCTTCAAATTTGTTTTGTATGCTAACATACTAATCAATGTTTTTTTAAGGATAATAATAATTCTTCGAAGCAAAATTTTAAAAATGCCGTTGATATTCTTTTTTGAGTTTTTGATCAGTGTTATTCTTTTACAGCTGGGGAAAATCTTGGGGTGAGAATGGATTTGGAAAGTTAGTTAGAAACAAAAATAATCAATGTGGACTTGCCAGTAAAGCTTTGTTTCCTGTGCTGTACCAAGATGATGAAGGAACGCCGCTTTTGAATGGACCCAAAGCCTTGACTGTCAATTAATTTGACTTGAAACTTAATATATTTTTGAAGCACAAATACTTTTTCCAGCCAATAAATTACTACTTGATTTTAATTTATTATGAAATATTAAGATTTAAAATTGTTGATAAAGGAGTAACTTTAACCTATATGAATAAATTTTATTTATATAAATGTTTGTATTTAGTTTAATTTAATATGCCTATGAATTTTTTCATACTGTTGTATGAAAAAAGTTCATTGCTGTCCTAAAATACTGAAATCTATAAGCATTTATAATATACAACTAAAAATATTACATTATTAATATTTATAATATAATTTTTTACACTATTAGAAAAACTTTTAATAGAAAGAACTTATTCAAAATGTTTACTGAGTGGGTTTCTAAAATTAATAGGCAGTAAAGGAATAAAATATCTCTGCAGATTCTTTTCAAGATATCAAAATATTTTATGGTAAGATTTTTTGCAAATTAAATGTTTATCTAATGTTAATAACAATTATTTTGTATGCACTTTTATCAAAAATTGCCAAAGGTAGATGTTATCTTCATCAACAGAGCCCCGTATATTTGATATAGTTAATTACATTTTGTATACGCTAAACGTAAATATTTAAGCTAGATAGAAAGGTTTTTTATAAATTCAGAATTGTGAGTATATATATATATATATATATATATAGGAAGCTACCTCGTTTCAGTGATGTGCTTAGTATCAATAGCAAAATTTTTGTATGAAGTAAATAATTTGCAAAATTAAAATAAAAAAATAATATTAATTAGCAAATAAAGAAATTTCAAAAGTGAAAGCAACCTGTTTTATAATTCGTGAATCATTGTTTGTTTCCATTTTTACCTATAAATTTATAAGGGATGACTTTTAAACATCTATAACATTTAATAAATTTGCTATATTGCATGATAAAAAACGAATATAATTGGGAATTAACGTATTGCTATAGAGTTTAGTTTGAATAGTTTTACACTAAAGATAGATGTTGCATTGTAATAAAATTTTATCGCTAAAAACTCGTAAAAGTGCATTAGAAGTAGTAAAAATATAGACTCAAGCAAATCTGTTATAATTAAGCCTGTCATTTGCTTTTAAAAAATTATTTTTTCAATTAAATTTGAAGAACATATAAGTAAATTTTAAATCGCAATGTTTTATAAAGTTATATCTCAGCCAATAAAATTTTTGTTTAATTATTTTTAAATACTTATAGTTTGAAATAGTTTGAAAACAATAGATTATAATAAAAGAAAACAAAACATGTTATGCATTTTTTTTTATCTCACACACACGCATAAAAACTTCTGTCGTATCTCAATAGTTCTTACGCTCTATTTTAGTTCATAAGTTATTTTTTTATATCAAGAGACAGATGATGTTTCTAGTATTTTCAAGAGAAATTTATTACAAAAAGTATAAATCACTGGAATTTCATACAGTTGAAGCTTATGTTAGATTTTAACAAATCGTTTTAATTACACAATATAAAATCTAGAATAAATCTGAAGTTTTAGAGAAGTTAAAATTTATTTTTAGACTATAAAAACATAGCAAACACACAAATAAACAAAATATGAAATAAAGAAAGGCTGTATACTGAAATAACTGCACTTTCTTCCAATTAAAGTGATTCTGAAAAAAAGTCTGAGAATCTAAAATTTTAAAAAATGAGAGATAATCTGAGTTAAGATATTGTCTAAAATCGATTAAATATATTTAGCATTATTTTTAAAAATATTTATATACAATGTTTCAATTCTCACCACGGAAATATTATATATATATATATATATATATATATATTGAAGCAAAAATAAAATAAGATTTTTTACGAACATTGGAAAATAAATATTCCATTAAGATAGCAAAGCTTGTTCCCACATATTTGGGGAGAGAAAGGAGTGAAGGACATTTTCAAAGTTCATTGTATCTTTAGAGAAAGGTCGCTTTGAAAGCGAATGATCTGTTGGGCCCTAACCTTGAATATCTTTGGGAGAAATGAAGCCCCAGGGAAAGATTATAAGTATAATGCTGCTTTTCTTCTTTTATATACACAGATACTTCTTTCATACACACATATTTGGGGGATGAAAGAGTGAAGGACATTTTAAAAGTTCGTTGTATCTTTAGATCAAAGTCACTTTGAAAGCGAATGTTCTGTGGGGCCCTCACCTTGGAAATCTTTGGGTGAAATGATGCCCCAGGGAACGAGTATAAGTAAAATGCTGCTTTTTCTTCTTTC
Organism: Latrodectus geometricus; assembly: GCA_026290005.1. Lineage (NCBI taxonomy): Eukaryota > Metazoa > Arthropoda > Arachnida > Araneae > Theridiidae > Latrodectus > Latrodectus geometricus. The sequence goes on along the minus strand of JAPDSC010063931.1, from coordinate 11,213 downwards.
ATATACAAAGAATCTTCACTTGTTTACGTGAGAAAAAAATTGGGAGTTGTCAAAACAAAAATAAAAAAGTGATAAATAAAGACCATGAGATTGATCGCTTGACAATATCTCCTTCTTCACAAGCATCCTGCATCTTAACCTCAACGTCATACTTTCGTTTTCGCTTGGGAAGGAATTTAAATCACGCCGAGCCTTGGGCTTGATTTCGAAAAGCAATTACGATAAACAACTTAGCTTTAAGGCATGGAATCTTCTAGTTGAATGACGAAAGGAACGGCACATTACGAGCGTATAAATAAGTATAAATAAAAGAAATAAAAAAAGTTGCGGTAAATTTTTGCAGAAAAAAATGGAGTGGATGCCAGCAAGCTGTAATTGCAAACAGATAAAATTCTTTCAATAAACACCTACCCGTCACAGAAATATAGACAAATATTCAATGCAATTTTAGGCATTAATTAGTTTCTTTTTTATTTTGTTTGAAGCAAAAGCTTTTTGTGAAATATAATTTAATTATGGGTTTTTGTAAAATAAGATGTAATATAAAAACGATTATTTTTACAATATTTGTACATGACAATTTACTAAAGAAATGAAATTCATTCAATCGAAGAATACATAGTTAAAATTATTATCATTTTATGCATAATTATTAATATATATTCATGCATTTAGGAAAAAGTATTTTTACTAACAAGATATTTAATACAATAAGATATTAAAGAAATCATTTTAATATAATTAATAAGCCTAGAATTTTTCCGGTTTTTCAAATTTTCAGCATGACATTTTTTTGCCAAATTTTCTTTTAATATTCTTAAATAAACAATTAGTTTTTCACAAAATTTTGAAAATGTGCTCTGTATTTATCATCATACTGATGCTTTCCTTATATCACAATACTATAGACATCTTAAATGCATAAATTAATTACTAAATAATTTTCTATGATATCAGAGATAACCTTACTTCAAAGAACCATCCAAAATGTCAAATACACTGCTGGTCACCGTAAATGCAACACCCTGAAGAAAGCATGCAAATAACATGAAATGTACAACATACATTAGTGGAAGTGAGATATGCAGATGATTAGAATTTCAGCGTAGACAGACTTCACGCATGCTTATAGCGCCTTTTTAACGCTACTTAAGGCTTGCAGATTTCGACGATTTCAAGTTCGGCAATTGTGTTTTTCTTGTGGTATTTTTAAGAGAACGATCAATTATATCGCGTAGAAAAAAGCGATCATTTTTTAATCAAGTATCCGACTTTGATAAATGAAGGATAGAGGCATCCCGAGATTGTGGATTATATTTCAAGGACATTGGTAGTCGTGTTGGACTAAACCAAACAACTGTAATGCGGCTATGTGATCGTCAGATGCAGGAGAGTACGACGAACCGACTTGTTCGATTGCATGCACTTCAGTACACAACTTCACGTGATGACAGGCAAATTGTTAACATGGCAGTGATGAATCAGTCAGCCACATCACGAGGACATAGGACAGAACATCCAGTCTGAAATGCATCATCCAGAATTTACGCGAACCATTCGACTACGTTTACAGCAGAGTGGTCTGTCCACAAGACGTTATTGCTTCATCTAACCTTGATCACAGCCGTCTCCGCCACCAATAATGCGATGAAAGAAGAATGTGGACGATAGAATGGAATTAAATTGTCTTTAATGACGAGTCACGCTTCTGTCTGCAACACCACGATGGCATTCGAGTCTGGAAACACCGTGTACCGGCTATTATGGCATGGAGAGGTATTGAATGTCACTCTTCCACTCCTGTAGTACGCATTGTTGGTACTTTAAACAGCCCCCGCTACATCTATGAGGTAATTAATCCAAGATCAGATTAGAGACAGTTACGGTTAAGATAACCCTGGAGTAAGCCGCCTTGAATATCATTTCAGCCTACAACCCCCCAAGCCACAAAGCAAGGGGTTCACCGGTGACCTCGACTTTAGATCTCTCCGTAACACTAACCAAACTGGATAATGTTCTCAGAATTACTTGTTTAGGAAAAACTATCATTTGCGCGGTCTGTATGCCCACTGCCAAATTTGGGGTTACCTTAATGACGATTCAAGAGAGGAACAAGCAGTGGATTTCATTCTAGCTAATGATATTTTTATCCTAAATCACAAGACTCCCAACCAACTTAACAGCAGTAAATTCCAACAAGGGTGGCCAGACTTGACTCTAGTCATGAATGACGAAATAGCTAAAGGTATCTCTTGAGAAGTTTTTAATCAGAAGACTTTAAGTGATCATCAATATATAAAGATTATCTTCAACAACCGAACTACCATCTTTCAATTTAAACGATACAAAACCAAATTTGGTGGACATAATAAAATTTCAAACTCCTCCAATGCCATATCACCAGCCTAACCCACTCAATTTCTTACAGCCTTAATATTTCCGACCTAGAAAAAGCTGCCTCGATTCTTCAAGATACCATTACATCTTGCTGCAACTCTAGTTTCTAAATCAAAGGAGCCAAACTTAAGATCACCCCCACATGATGGGCACAATCTCTCCAGAACGCAAAAAAAGAACTTATAGCTTTGAGGAGGCGTTATCAAAAGGCTCCAATGGATGGTAAATATGGGTTTTATCAGCAGTATAAGGCCAAACGTGCAATTTACACAAAACAACTTAATACAATAAAGAAAAACTGGAAAAATTTCTGCAGTGCTACAAACTCTCCCTGTGGCAAAGTGTATAAGGCAGTCTTCAAGGAGGTTGTTCTCTTTCAAATCTCTTTGTTGACTCTACTGGCAGCTGAAAGGGAAGTGATCTGGAGATTGCAAAAAATATCCTAGCAAAACTCTTCTCTACCCCCCACAATTAGGCGTTTGTTTCAAATGTTATTGCGGCATATGACGTCCCTTTCAGCAAACAGGAAATAGCAAGCGCTATTAACACCCTAAGAAAAGACAAAGCTCCAGGCTTCAACGGAATTTACAATATTGTTATTAAAACAATCAACAGGTCATTCCCAAACATCCTGCATAGTTTTTTCAACAAATGTTTGTTGCTGTCTTATTTCCCTCTCTGTTTTAAAGTTAGCCTCATCATTTTATTCCATAAAGAAGGCAAAGATAAGTCTAGTGTGAGTTCTTACAAACCTATCTCCCTCTTACCAACTCTTGGTAAAGTACTTGAAAAATTTGCCACAAAGCGACTGTCCTGCCATCTGGAAAATAGCAGCTTCTTCCATGAAAAACCAATTTACCTTTAGAGAAAGCAATTCTATCGATGATGTTCTCTTAACACTCACTAAAAATTTTAAACTCTTCGTAACTAGATATTTCATATAGCAATTATCACAACAGACATCAAAAACGATTTTGACAATCATTATAAACTTAAACAAGAGCTTTGTGCAACCAATGGCCCAGCCATTATTAAAAACTTTCTTACCAGTAACCTTAACGACAGAACAGTTCTTCTACAGAGTAATATGGATCTTGCCTCTAGAAGCCAATCTATAGGATGCTCACAAGGGTCTTGTAGTGGCCCGATCCTTTGAAATCTTTTAGCAGATATACCTTTGAAATTTAACTGGGGCAATATTGGCAAAGATGTTGACTCAAACAGCAAAAATCACATTTAGGGCTTCGATTCACATTTAGGACGATTTTACGTTCATAGTTGGTGGCAAAAGGGAAAAGAAGCTAGGAAAGGCTTTAACACAAGCCCTTACACACTTCAAGGCATGGGTTGATGATAACCGTCTATCTATTTTTCTTGAGAAAACGAAATTCATGCTCGTTGTAAAACTCCAACGTGGCCCGCAGATACTCTGGGGAAACCACAGACTGAAAAAAAGCTAACAATATCAAGTTGCTAAAAGTGTGACCCTGGATAAAAACCTTAACTTCAAAAATCATATCATATCTCAAGAAAATAATTCCTTTCTTCTGCAAGGGAAACTACGTAGAATCACAGGAAACGTGTGGGACATAAACCTACATTAGCAGATAATGCTCAACAAGTCATCCAACTCATGATCTGCCATGGCCCTGCTGGTTGGGGAATTTCACTCACGTTAGCTCAGAAGCTCTCATCTATTCAGAGAAAGATTCTTCTTTACATCACTGGAACCATCAGAACCATGCCAACCTCAGCCTTACAAATTATTACCGGTCTTCCTCTACTTCATCTGAAAATCGAAGCAGAGGCAAAGCTCATTAACCTCACTAGAGCGGGAATCCAGTGCCTAGATCGTCCTCTCCTTTCACCATCTGGTGTTGAGGCAAAACGTAGCCAGCATCCCTGCACTTCCCAATGGACAATGTGCGTATTTTTACAAATGGATCGAAACTAGATGAAGGAGTAGGAATAACCTTTGTAGCCTGACTAAACAGCTCTAAAACCCACACGTGAGTGTATAAACTCCGCAATGTGAACTTTGGTCATTACCATCAAAAAAGCTGTCAAATTTGCCAAAGGACACTAACATCCTGTAACTATTTGGTCAGATAGCCAAGGAGCCTTTAAAACTATCTGTAATCTGGCAACAGATAGTTTACGGTTATCGCTATGGTTCACTCCATCCAAGCTGAATTGACCAACTTCTTCTCCATCCAACTGAAATGGATTGAAATTTATGCTGGCACAGAAGGGAATGAGGAAGCTGATAGGGAAGTGAAAGTGCAGCCTCCTCCTCCCTCTAGCCTCTCATTGTTCCCCTCCCACGCTCGCATCTCAAACAAGAATGCCAGAAATAGATAATTCAGAACTGCAAACAAAGCTGGTCGAAATCCACGACAGGACGCTTGATACATGAGGTGGAATCCTCTGTCTCAATGAAGCCTTTAAACTGGACAAGAAATAATATTCATTTTATGTCTGGCCATTGCCCATTTCCTAAATACTTCCACTGATTTAATCTGGCAGCCTCATCTAACTTTACCTGTGGAGATTTTGGCCATCCTCTCCATTACATTACGGCTTGTCCATTAATTGCTTCCTGGCACCTAGCATGTCCAGCACCTAGATGGATAGTGACCTGGAAGAAAGCAATCCACAACAATATGACTTTCAGGAGAAAGATGAACTAGTTTGTGGACTTCCTAATCACTCAGGAAGGACTTTTTACTTAGTTCCATGACGATTCCAGCTAGTAACTACTCCTCCAACCCTATGTCATATCTAACTTCTTGCCTCACTCATTTACTAAAAAGTCTGCTCTTTACTTTGTAAAGCTCTTTTAACTCCACTACCTATTTTGATATGTTTCTCCTATTTCTTCCTTTAGTTTGCAATGTCACTCATTTATTTGTCTAAACTATCAACATTTGTTTTATGTAATTCACCAATCACAGTTTTTCATGTTTTCTAATTTTACAATGTTATTATTCTATTACTCCATTATTATTGTACATACTTGTATGTATTTCCTTTAGTATTTGTAATGTTTTGTTAATTTCATTTAAATTGTCCATTACGATGTCTCTATTCTTGAAAGGATGGGGCAGAAAATAGCTGCCCTGTTTTAATCTCCTGTGGCTTCCATCGTTCTGGTATAGCTCTAAAAAGCTGGGTACAGGGAAGTTCGCTGGCGTAAACGTTAACATCTCTGAGATGCTGGAGCCAGAACCATAGTACAACACATTCAGTCTCTAACGCATAATCCAGTGTCTCCGCGTACCATTCAATGTAGAGTGGTTTGTCCGCAAGACGTATATTGCTTCGTCAACCAGTAACGCAGAGCCACAGACGTCTCCGCTGCCTATGGTGCGATAATAAAAGAAAGTGGACAACATCTCTGAGGTGCTGGAGCCAGAACCATAGTACAACACATTCAGTCTCTAACGCATAATCCAGTGTCTCCGCGTACCATTCAATGTAGAGAGGTTTGTCCGCAAGACGTATATTGCTTCGTCAACCAGTAACGCAGAGCCACAGACGTCTCCGCTGCCGATGGTGCGATTATAAAAGAACGTGGATAGCAGAATGGAAAGAAATTATCTTTACCGACGAATCACGCTTCTGTGTGCAACACCACGATGGTCGCATTCGAGTCTGGAGACATCGTGGAGAGAAGATGCTGAATAGCTGCGTTATACACCACCACACAGGTCCTGCACTGGCTATTATGGCATGAGGTGGTATTGGATATCACTTTTCCCACTCATGTAGTACACATTGCTCGTACTTTAAACAGCCACCGCTACATCTCCGAAGTTTTAGAACCAGTTGTCTTCTTTTACATTCAAGGCTTGTCCACAGTCATATTTCAACAAAATAATGCGAGACCACACGTGGCATGTATTGTCCAGAGGGTTCTTCGTCAATCGTCAGATTCAATTGCTTCCCAGGCCATCTCTTTCTTAGGATCTTTCACCGACAGAAAACGTGTAGCCCATCTACGCGCAACTATTGACACAGATTATATCCCCAGCTGCCACAACAGATCAACTTTGGCAACGTGTGGAATATTCTTGATTTGTTGTAATTCAAGAATACATCCAAAGTCTCTTTGAATCAATGCTGAAACGTGTGGCAGCAGTGATCTCCAACAATGGTGGCTACTCTGGCTTCCGATTTTGTCAGGAATCACACTTCACAGAAGTCTTTAAATTTAATCATTTGATACTTGATGAACATGTTATATACAAAATAAATTTTGTTGTGATATCTCTTGTCTTTCTAGATGTTGCAATTTGGGTGGCCAAACTAACCCCTTTTAGCACTTATAATTTGGCTCAAAAGAAACTGGCTCCCTCTCCACGCAGGAAACTTTTTTCTTTCTTTTAGCTAATATTTAGGCATTTATAGTTATATTAAAAAAGGCTTTTATGGATATATTAAAAATCAAGTTTTACTGCCATTTCAAATTAATACCAAAAACATCCATTGGTTTACGTTTAAATTTAAATTCTGACTATAGATCGCTTCGGTCGCAGTGTTTGGGAGTCTTAGGGACCCAATTATTAGTATGATTATAAAGGTCATATTTACCGGAAAAAGAGTATTTCATAATGACCCAAAAAGGGCTTAAGAGAACAATTACTATCTAATCGAAATTAATAATAATGGAATTAGTAGATTTTATCTTTACACAGGGCTTTTAATATGTAAATAAAAACGATGCTATCAATGAAAACAATTATAGGCTTTAATATAAAATATTTTATCACAATAGTGAAGTTGCATTAAAATTTGTGATATATTTTTTATTGTCTAAGAATAAATAAATATACAGTTTATTTAGCTCTACCTATATACTTGGTGTAGCAGATTATATAGTTATTATGATTGTTTAAATGCACAAAAAAAAATGAATGTATGTGTTAAATTCATTTTAGAATACGATAATTTTCTACCTAAAATTTCTATTTTGTCATAACATTTTAGACAAATTTGTAGCAAAAACGAATCTTTTTATTTTCACCGTTTTTTCACCTGTTTATTGAGGAACTATCTTTTAAAATTACTTCGAATATAAATAGATGTAATAAATTAATTCTAGGAAAATTCAATCGTTCGAAAATACCAGTCTAAGAAACTTTTTAATCCTACGTTTTAGTTAATGATATGTTTTTTTAATATATTTACTTATACGTCTTTAGAAAAAGTATTAATATTTCAATATCATGGAGATTCTGATGCCACTTAGTAAACAGTCTAACGTCCAAAGGCCGTTGTAAAACATTTTAACATCCACTACTTAAATTGCCCTCCAGAAGAGCTTTTCATAAAAGTGGGCCGTATTCACTGGTCGCATGGGATAACACATGGAAAACTCCCAAGCATCCACCATGATAAATATACATGCAGAAGGTAGAAGTACAACGTCCATTTCCCGTTGTTAAAAATGGTTGGAATCGAATCCAGGTTAAGCTCCGAACCACTTGGCCACGTTGAAGTTTTTTTTACGAAAGTCTATGCTTAAACTTGGCAATGTGAGAAAGAATAAAATATTTCCTATTAATTTTCACTAAACTAAGTTTAATATATTAAATATTTACAACCACTTCAAATTTATACTAAAAATGTAATTGGTTTGTTTTTAATTCAAGTTTCTTTTAACCTATTAAAATGAATTTTTTATTATAGTCATTAGCTGATTCATTGCTTTTGACAAAGAAGTCTCAAAATACAAAAAGAGATCTTCAAAAAAAATAAAAAATTAAAGTTCATTAAAATTTCACATGAAGCTATAATAAGTTTTTATAGATATATTATAAAAGTAAAAAAAGGTCAAATCAAAGAGAAAGTACATCCATGCCCAAAACGGGATTCGAACACAGTATCTCCCTATCCGTAGACAGGCACGCAGACCATTAACAGGGTAGATGACAATTGATCATTGTTATAAATGCTTACTGAGTTATTATAATTTTTTCCAATTTACTGATATAAGAATTATTCTGCAATTAGTTTTAAACTCCCAATTTTGTTAACAGCTTCATTAATATTTCAGCAAAAATTCCTTAAGCGTGAAAGTTCTTTTGCCTGTAAAAAACGTCTTTGGCTCTACATACCCTTTCAGTCCGTGAACTTGCTCGCATATTTTTTATTTTAGTTCTTTTGCCAAGAGGTAAGGGGCCGCTTTTTTTACCTACATACCTCATTAGGTTCAGTGAACATTTCGAGGTCATTATAACACGAAAACTGGTTGGCTCCAGTAAAAAACTGCTATCGTGACCTTACTTTTATCTCCATCCTCTTCTCATCAAATTTGCAACAAACGAAGAGTAATTTTGTCGCTGTGTTATAGACAAATAAAATTGCAGAATGGGAGGAGCTTCCCCCTCACGCCTACAGATAAAATTAATTGCTTGCCCCCTAATCCTTGAAGTGAAAGTTGTTCTTGCTCGGTAGGTTGCAAGAAAGAGGCACCTCCCAGCAAGTATATAAGGCCACGAGAATTGCTATCTTCTTATATTTCTATATTTTGTTGCAGATTGTTCAATCATCATCGATCAACTACTATAAGAAAAATAGCAAGCCCTATATTCTCTGCAACGCAATGCCCTACAAACGCAATGATTTCTTATTCGTTCTATTTCTTCAACCTCTACAAACGAAATGGTAAGTTATATGTTATGTTTCTTAAATAAACATACTATTTAAAATAAAAGTAACAAAAAAAAGATTTTACTACTCTAATTATGAACACAATTCAATACTCGAGTTCGATAATTTAAAAAAAAAAAAAAAAAAAAAAAAAAAAAAAAACTATTTAATAAAAAAAAAAATAAAAAAAAAAAAAAATTTTCTTTTTAAAATATTTGTAACATTTTTCTTATAAGACAGTTTAATGTTTTGATCACATATACGTATTTTTAACTAAAAAATTGTGATGAATCCTTTTTAAAATCAAATATTTTGACAATTAATCCACGATATTTTTGAAACTCAACGTTAGGTTTTATTAAAACTTAAAATTATGTCAAATGGTGAAAATTAAAATATTTTCATAACATTAGATGTTATTTATTATCAATTACTATAATTTTTTAATTTCCTTCCTTCATTCTTTAGTTAATCTTCTAAAAAGTCTGAGAAAGACCCAATGTTCCTCATTCTCAAATACTGAATTCGTACATCTCTGCAATGGGGTAAGTTGTATTAATTCTAAAATCAATCATTCTAAACTGAATTCGTACATTATCGTATATTCCTTTTATTTATTGTTTTATGTAAAAACTGATCAAATATATTCAATGCTAACTTTATTATTACCAACATTCTTTTAAAATAGGTTTTAACCTACTTTATAACACTCGAAACTTAATTTTATTAGAATGTTTCCAGTAATTTTTCGAAAAATCATGGTTTGATTTTTAATTATATGAAAGTATTATAATCAAATGTATAAATGGTAAAATAATGCTAATAATTTTCAGATACTTTATTTCAAAATATATATACACTTACCCAATGGGAATTCATTTTGTATTGACATCGAAAAAATGATGAATTACTTTAAAATATTTTAACTGAAAATATAATGTCTAATAATTTAAGCGATCAACTTTGATATTTGGGAAATATTACTAAAGTATTCATCTCAAATGTCCTTTTTTTATTTGCCGTATAATGAATAAAAAAAAAATCAACTGCTATTTATATTGCATTTTAACTGGGCTTAATGCTGTATTGTAATTTATCTATGAAGATGTCAATAAAATCCTAATTTTTATTTTATGAAATTTTATTTGAAGTTTAAGGTTACAAAGTCCTGTAATATATAACATTATTAGTAATTAATATTTCAGAATTTTAATAAAGTATTCATCATCAAAATATCCCTCATTCATTTTTCACATGATGTATAAATGTAACTCAATCGGTACAATTCTTCTCTTCAAACATATATTCTTAGAACTAAACCTTATCATAAAATTTTTTATGTACTTTTAACAATCAGAATTAAGTATGTTTGACTGAGTTCATATATTATAGAAAATTATCAAATATTTAAGTCTATATTAAAATATTTTACTCGTTAATGTGCATTTTATTTTACCTAATTACGCGTCTTACTTATAAATTGATAAATTTATTTCAAATTCGATGAACACTGCTTCGACATCACTGCAAAAGACAATTTCATCAATAATCTCAATAATTATCTATATTAGCATTTATCACTCATTATTCAGTTTATAAATAGAGGTAGAGTAAAAATTATTTTCTATTTGATACTTTACTTATACGATGATTCTTACTTAAAAAATAATACTTTGATTAAATGTATTTAACTTATAACACACAATAATTAAGTTCTTCGATACTTTAAGCAATTGTTTTTGTTCGCATTTGTTACTAATCAAACATTATGTTTTTCAATTATAGAAGTATTCACATTTACGTCAAAAATGATATATAAATAAATTTTTTACAAATCAAAAATAAGATGTTCCTTTTAATACATTCTTTGTTTGAGTTAAATCAGTTTATTTCTGACTTAAATTTAAATTTATTGTTAGTATTTGAAAAAGGTTTTCGAAATTTTTTCCATCAGGTTCAGTTTATAGTAAACTATTAATTCTGCTGTTTAGATTTATTTCTTTTTCTTTAAAGTTTGAAGTTATATTTCAATGAACTTGGTTAATTTGTTTAGTATAAAATTAATTATTCTGATATTTACATGGCCCACACATATGCATCCAGAATATTTCCCATCTAGAGTTTAAATTTTTAAGGACTTTTATATATATATATTTATATAT
>JAPDSC010063929.1:0-11015 GCA_026290005.1 Latrodectus geometricus | reverse complement strand
AAAAAGCAGGAAATTGATTATTCCTTTGCGTATGAATTTTATGGAACAAAGACATAAATAATTTTGAAATGAATTTAATTTTTTGCTACGTAACCAGCTGATGATTTGTGTCTAAAATTATTCTGTCTATGAGCCGCTATGTTGATTTATAATGATTTTTTTTCTAGATATTTATAACGCAATAATTGCTATCCCTTATGAAGAGAGATTGATTAAGAAGAAGGGTCCAGAAATGCTTGACATTGTATAATTGACAATTCTAGTAAAGGCCACAATTTTAATCTATGAAATTACATTTTTTAGGCTTTATTTTATCTTTACTGAACTAATTATTATTTTGTAATTCCAAATAATTGTATGAATTGTAAGAATTTAATTTTTAAGATATTTGATACATATTGGGAAATTTATTTTAATATTGAAATTATAATTCAATAACTTTCGACTCAATATTGACAAGAAACAAATTTGATGTATTTCAAATCAGGATATTCTTTTTGGGTTTTTATGACTTACTATACTTAGAAGATAATAAGTCACGAGTGGAAAACATATTTGTTTCATAGTGTCATTTTTCTTGATTAGTTGAAAATTATTTAAAGCTCTCATTTGAAAAAAAAGATCTTCTGCGACTAACAGAAATTACAAATTCTCTTTAAGAAGTCAAAGAAGTTTTTAAATGTCTATGAAAAGTTTTTCCAAGAAATTGTTCTAATCTAAAATAATTCTACTCTGTTTTGTTGTCTACGATGCCTTTAACTGACTGCAGTTTGACAGCAATTAGTCGTTCTAGCTCGGACAACAGCCTCAATTTGTTTTTCCATTAATAAAATTATATTAATTAATTTACTGCATTTCCCTTTTTTATTTTGTGAATATGTTAGTTCTCATTTAAAACAGTTACAAATAATTTTAAACCATACTTGCTAAGTAAATCATGATTAAAACCAGGTTAAAATGGAAATCATTTATATTGAACGGGTTTAAATAAATAACATGTTTATTTGAGCAAAAACGTTTAATAATGGGTAATTTAAATTTTTAAATGTAAAAAAAGGTAAATACAACTGAATATATCCGTAAACTTTTAATTATTATTTAGCATTTATTCTCATATAAATCTCTGTTATTAATAATATATGTTCTCATATAAATCTATGTTTCTTTACAACCATACTCTTTCATACAGTGAAACTGAGCGTGGAGTGCTAATTCAATTGACCACTTCTTTCTGCCTGACTTGCAATTTGTGAGAGTTAACTCAGACGCCATTTAAAAGCTTTGAGAGAAATTCTGTGTTTGTATACATTGAAAACACTGATTTGATTTTTAGTGAATAAAGCGAATAAGTCTGTATATTTTTATATTAATTTGAAAATTGTATTTATATCTCCAGAAATGAAATTGAATTAAACATATTTTTATAAGTTTTGGGATTTATTTGTTTAATATCTTGTACCTTCGCTAAGCCTAATGTTCGCGATGTCAGAACATGTTCCCAATCTTGACGCCATTGAGCCGATGGACTGGGAGCCATGTCCTGATATATTCACTGAAGTGAATGTCTTTTTGTCAATGGGTTCCGTCCCCCTTGATGAGGAGGAACCCATGGACTGGGAGACATCGTTCAGTGAATCAGATTCAAAACCGTCATTTGAAGCTCCATTTGAGACGGGTATTTTGACTAGGAGCAAGGCTCTTCTCCTAAAAGCATCTGTTAGCGAGAGAGCCATTGTTCCAAAGTCGAAAATCCGTCGCAAATGGAACTTGTAAATGATGAGTTTTGTCTCTGACATATTTTATCTCCCTTTCTTTTGAAATTATAGAAACGACAATTTGTAATAGAACTGAAAAACAGCTTGTGACCATTAATTTTTTTATATCGAAAACAGTAATCTTAGAGTTCTTTTCGAAACACATTGAATCAATATATTCTTTGTACATAAAATCTAAAACACAATCGTATTTCGGTCTAACAGCAATGGTATTGCATAGATGAGCTCAAAACTTGTAATTGTTAAACACTTTTCAAGAAGGTACGCCAAACATTCATATCTTAATAATATGCTTCACTCGGTGACCATTTTTAATTTCAAGTTTCTAGTTATGAAATATCAGTAATTGATGCGCACTTGTTCCGCATAAGTGGACGGAAGATCATCAACTATTATAAGATCATCGTTGCGTTCACTTAAACTTTTACTGTTTTTGCTATGCTAATGTTGTCGGTAGCTTGTGGTGTCATAATATTACACTTGGCTTTATTAGAGCGTACGAAATAAAATATTAACATCTAAGGAACAATGACATAAGCGCTTCATTAAATTCGAAAGTATTCATTAAATGAACATTTCCTTCTGAGTCTCTTCCAGATCATGTAGTTGGCGACGGTTCCTAATTTTCGGTGATTTTTCACCACAGAAACAAAGTTAAATAACTACCCAACTGAAAGTTGTCAGATTTAAATTTAATTATAAACAAGACAAATATTTTGAGAGCTCTACTTGGTATTAAATATTTCTTACTTATATTTTCCGATTTGGGATCTTCCAGAAAATCTTAACTATTATTTTCGTGAATTGCAATTTTTCCAGTTTACTTGAGTCTTATTCATATCTAATGAATTTAACTTCATAAAGAGATAAGCAATAGAACTTCGCACTTGGACTATATCCGAAAGTTTTCAAAGTGACCTCGTACATTTTATCATTTGTTATAAAAGCAATTGCTATTTCAAACAATAAATCTTATGTAAAAAGCCAGTGAATAAAAAATTATTGAATAGAGTTATCCTTGGAAATATTTTACAATCTCTGTGAAGAAATATTTTCAAATGCCTTGAATAATAATTTTTCGTGTTCTAAAATGGAAATACATTTCATTATGATAATGTTTCATTGAGCTGTATGAAATTGCACACTTTTGGCACATTTCCTAAGCACTCTACATTTTATATATTTTTTTAACTTTTACAAGACCAGCAATTATTCTATGTAACTTTTTTATCATACAAGTAAATTATAATTGGAATTAATAGCGTTCTATACTGTTTAAATATTCACATAACCTCCTTTTTCGACAAGTGTTTTTTTGTTCTCATTTTAAGATACTTTATGAAATTTTGTTAGTCTCTACCGTTTAATTTTACATTTTAATTTATTAATTTCCCTTAGAAGCAATTTCTATTCCCAGTTAACGATTTTTTTATTCCAATCGAAAATACATGTGCCAAAATTCTAATGTTTTCGCTGAATGCTGTAATTTACACTTATTTTTTAAACGTTTCATATATTATTTCCTACAAATGATAGAATTTACATGACTTGTTTTAAAAACTGTTTATACTTTTAAATTTATATTGGCTTTAAAAATATAATATAATTTGTGAAAGAAAATTTTTTAGCGATATTTTTAAAAATTACTTAAAATGTTATTACTATTGTATCGTACGATAAATCGAATCCAGAATATTCTCCGCAAAAATAAAATGCACTTTGTTTTACCATTTCAAAAATCCGCGTCTCTCAATTAAATAATCAGCTCCTGACAATGATTTTGATTACATTAATAAAAATACTGATAAATATTACACAAATGGGTCTTCGGCAACAAATAAAATGTATGACACTGATTTTTAAGAGACTGAGTATTTTTAATTAACCGAAATTATATAAGTAAAAATGACACAGCTATAAGGAATCCTTATATACTAATTAGTGTACCAAATAGTTAAATTTCATTGTTCCTTAAAAATTGTTTTATATAATTTGTTGAGTTTCAGGAACTTTATTATTTGGCACGTTTGAGTTTCTAAAGGCAAATGAACAGAAAATGATTCAGAAAAATGTATCATACATAAGTTGCACTCGGAAATAAAGATGGTTATTTCTTAAGTAAATTTCTTGTCATCCTTTCATATTATTTTCACATTAAAATTTTGAATTGCATTCTACACCACTGATTTAGTGTAGCATTTAAATTATTTAAAAAATAAGGTGAAATATATAATCTGATTTTTTTTATTTAATTTTGTGTCAAGAAAATATACATAAATGTGCGGGCAATTTGCTTCAAGAATTTTAACAAAAAAATATTTAATGTATAAGTATTCATTCTTAAGCTTTTATTTCCTCAATATATATTTTCCTGATTTCCAAAAAGAGTTTAAAAAATATTTATTAGTAAATAAAAATTATTTATCAGTATTATTAAGTTAATTACTAGAATGATTATAATTCTCAACATTATTTAATGAAATATAAAAAGATGGTCTATTTTTAAATAATCTACAGAATGCTTTTTCAAAAATTTAGCTTCATTTTTCTACTACATCAATTTTTTCGTTCAAATAGAAGAAGCAAAATCACTATTCAAATTACTACATTTTTCTTACGTAGCATTCATTTCTCACAATATAAACTTACTAGTCTTATTTCAGTTTTTAAAATATAAAATAATTTTTCAAGATTTTTAACTGCTTTTTTCCCCACTGCAATTATATCCATTTATACTTTCTTACAGAGCAATAAATTTTCGTACAAATTAAATCTCATAATATAAAATTGTTATCAAATAAGTTATTGCGTAAAATTTTTGAGAAAGCAAATATCAGAAAGAAATGATTGCCTTATTTCTATCAAAATCGAAGGGATTGAGAATAACAACTGTCGTTTCGAATACATAATACTAATTTTATTTGATAAAGTATTCACTATCAATATTTTTACAACATGTGCTCTTGTTTAAGGACTTATTGCTTAATAATTTGATAAATTTTATGATTTTATGACACAGAATATGTTTCATTTTTCAACATCACGGAACTAGGTATTTTGCGCTCTTCAAAAAATAAATATTTTCAAGGCATTTACGTTAGTTATAAACAAGTAGTTTCAGCAAGTAGTTAATTTTTAAGTTTTGCTATATTTTAAGGGGAATTACAGAAAGAAATTTAAGTTATTAGTTATACAAGACAAAATTAAATAATTTTCTAAATTGTTTAGAATTTGAAATTACTGTAAATGAGAATGAACTATCTAATATTAAGAATTCCTTATCTATTTACAATGTTTTGTTGTTTAAATTAATTTGTATTTTCAGCTCGATTTTTTAGAAAGCATGAGAATGAGAAATAAAAAAATAATTCTTTTTGCTAGTTGAACTGAAATAAGGGAATTTTTTTTTAATTCACTATTTTTATCAAAAATATTACCTTAAATGGTTCTAAAGAAAACTTTCTTCTGAAAGAGTGGTTTGCAAAACAAAATATAATCATATAAATAAAATATTTAAAACATTGTAATTCCTTTATCTCACAATGAAAATCTTTCTTTTGTGTCAAAGCTCTATTGTAACAAAAATTCATGTTCGATCGAAGGATCATTTGCAAATAAAATAATTTGAATGCAGCGCCCTCCATAAACAAATCCTATTCATTCACTTTTATTAACTTTAATTTCATTTCCAGGCTGATAATCAAAACTTTAATTTATTTCATCCACATTATATTTTACACTAACAGAAGTGTGGGAAACACGACTGCCGCCATTTCATTCAATGAGGATATTTAAACATTCTGCTGATGAAAGAAAATGGTCACCGAGAAGAGAGCCATGTAGGTATTGCTTCGATTGAAAAGTTATTATTTTGAAATAGTTTTTGGTTAATAAAATGCTTGATATATCAGAAAGTAATAATTTCTCGCGCCAATTAGTACCTAGCTCTTAAATGCTGTGAGAAAAAAATATTTATTTCTGTAAAAACCATCAATCCTTATAATAATATTCAAAAGATCAAAGCGGTGCTCTTTCTACAAGAATATGGGTAAAACATTTGTAAGAAAAAATAAAACTATGTTAACAGGGAGATAACTTTTTATATGGCAGCGACATTCTGCCATTAATCACTGATGACGACTTATTAATAAAAATCACGGGTGACGGCATATTCCATTACTAATTAATGGTGACGACTTTTTCCATTAATCACTGGAGACGATTTTTACTATTAATCACTGGCGTTGACTTATATCTATCAATCACTGGAGACGACTTTTTACTACTTATCACTGGCTAATGACGACTTTATACCATTCATTTATCAGTGGTAGCGACTACTATTTATAATTACTGGAGTCAAATTATAATTATTTTGATGGGATGAAGATTATTATCATGTATTCTAGATGTAAAATTTGACAATCATTAAAGATGACTTCTATGATGTGGAGAAGGTGGTAACATTTCCTCGTAGGGAAAAAAAATATATTTATGGTATATGATGGAAATCGACCCTTCCACATAAAAAAAGATCTAAGCATTTGTTCTGGGTAACTAATATCATCAATTAGTTATCTCGTAAAAATTAATATACATATATCTGTCAAAGGATGCTCAAATGTATGAATATAACCATGGATTCAATTATGAGACAAAATAAATAACATATATAGTGCCATTGGAAATCGACAAGCAGATGTCAGTACTTCTAATCTTCTTTAAATAGTCTCATGCTAATTACATTGATATTATTTATGAATATTGAAATGAGAGAATCGAAATATAAAATAAATGGGAACAAGTTAATATAATTTTTAGTCTGTAAAATTGAGGTTTCGTAATTATATAATCATTTTATAACATTTTCATAGAATCGCATTTTCCAGTTTTATGTAATTTTTACTAATATTCTTAATGCCAGAGTTTCTTATATGCTTACATGAATAGGAAAAATGTTTAGAATTCAATATAATTTTCAATAATATATTTAATCAATTGATATTCTGGGGAAAGTAATTTTGGTATATTCATGTGTTGAATGTAAGTCTGAATATGTCAGAAATACTTAAATATTTTATACACAAACTGCAGCAACTTATATTTTCTATTCTCAATATTTTCTATTTACTGAACATATATTTAAAAATACCAGGGTCGGCTTTACACTTTTATTCTTTATGTGTTTCTAAAACAAATCTCATGCATGCAAATCCTGGATGAAAGGGAATCAATGAATGAAGTTCTTTTCATTATGAATCCTCGCATATTAATCATATTCTGAAAAGCTACTTTGCACTCTACATAAGATTTTGAAATGCTGCATATATTCAAGTTACGTGTATAAACATAGTTATGCAGCTTATAATTTTAAAATATTAAAATTGCGGAATTTATATATTAAAATGGAAATAATTAGATAAAGTTGTAATTTCTAAAATAAAATATGAAACGTATTAAAATTTCGTTTCTGGCTATACATTATAGAATTTATATGAAAACAGAACTGCGGGCAAATCATAGCATTGTACACTTTTAGAACAAAGAAAAGTAAACGGAGTTAATGTACTTTCCTCAAGAAAATTAATGTATGGAAATAAATAGTGAAACCCATCATGTTCCTAAATATTGTTCGAGCTTCCTTAGAAACTTGTAGCATATTAAAAGCATAATTTTAACATTTTATCGATGTTAGCAATTTCGGATTTTTCAAATTTTAAAATCTTTAAAATTTTAACTAACTTTAATAATACAATTTAATTAGCATGATTCTAAATATGAAGTGGTGACTTGTGACACTGATTTTTCAAAGGAATGAAAGCATGATTCACCGTTGCACTGCAGAAACTGGAAAATAATACTCCTGAAAGCGACATTGGTTAAAAGTACCAAACAGTATTATTAGCACTTTAAAAATATAAAATAACACGATTTTACTCTCACTTACAAACAAAAGAGAGACTTATGTATTTGCTTTGTGCATGACTATTTAAGCAGAGGGACCAACCATCATTTCTCCTCGGCAAAAAACAATGCAGTATGATCCATGGAAATAACGACTAAATATTATTAATATTTTTCGTAAAAACCACCTGACTGAATGACGATTATTTAGAAACTTCGACAAGACTGCTTGAGAACGAGAATTTCATCGACACTGTACTCAGTGTTGTTTAGAAATGTTTTTTTTCCTCTTCCTGAGAGTTTCATAACATGTATTGCTCTATATAATGGGGAAAAAAATACAGTTTTTGTGTGTAAAAGTGGACTTAGGGCTCATTGGTGAAACCACTATAAAAAAAACGCATCTGGATTCCTACCTCTTGGGTGATGTGGAAAAGGAATAACTTTTTTTAGCTTGTTTAACTCAAACTTGAATATAAATTTATATTCGTAAGTTAACTCATAGTGATAAAGCATTCAATAGATTTACTGTTCTAAACGTTTAAAAAAAAATGAATATTTTTCAGCTCTTATTATTTACATTTCCCTAAATCATATAAAATCTAAGATTTGTTTTATGAGACTAATTATTTGAGAGATACGTATTGCATAACTTTTTTGCATAATTAATCATAGCTGTAGAAGTAAATATAAGCACATAAAATTAATGAAGTGAAATTATTTAACTTATGATACATGCAAATATTATTAAATTTGCATCACGTTAATAATTGTATAGTATTCTGTGAATCATGAATTTTTAAAAGGCTATATTACGGGAAATAAGGAAATAAAGTTTATTATATATGATACTAAAATTTTTTAAAAATTATATTCTATAATCATTAAATTAAAAAAGAAATTTTCATTTTTTCCTTAATTTATGTCCTCTAAAATTAATTAAGTTTAATAAGATTAACACTTTTAGTTTCTCACTCTTTATTTCAGAGTTTTTGAAATTTTTGGAAAAGAAGAAAGAAATTGCTATGGTCTAAGAAAATAAATCAATAGATTTAATATATAATTAAATAATTTTTCATATTCGTCTCTATATCAAAATGAATAAAATTAACATTGTCATGATTATATAATATATTTTAATCGCACAATTTTCTCTTTTTGATATGTTAAAAACATAAATCCTTGATTTCCAATGCGCTGTTGAAATATTCCGATGCTACATAATTTCGATATTCATAATTCTAATGTTTTAATAAAAGCAGTTTCCTTAATAATTTAAATGAATGTTATATTTCTAACAATTGCAAATGTTTTTAAATGCTGTCAGTAGAGGGCGACACCAAACCTTTGTCAAAAACTAGATAACCACATTAGAAATATTTTTTGTTTGAAATTAACCCTTTTTACACCATGGCTGTTTACTAGCAAATGTTCTTAAAAAGACTACTAGTTTAAATAATCGATCAAATATTTTAAAATAAAATCGTTAGTCACATGTAAGAAAATGTCCCTTGAGCACGTCAGTATGGGTCATCATCTGTGAAAATTCTTCCCGCTTTTAGAACTATGTTTTTCTCCCAACATTCAATGAACTGAAATATTCATTACTATTCAAAACTGCCACTTTGACTCAGGCTTTAAAGGAAAGAATTAATTCAATTATTACAGCAAAAAAAAAATGGTAAAAATTTGATTTATATTTGACAGCTTCAAAAATATATATATAATAACTGATTCATTAGAATTGGAAAAGAGAGAAAAATGATTAAAATTGAGCAGAGAGATGATACAATCATACAATCCACGGTACTCTCATGTTCGAACTGTAACTAGCTCAATGTAACTTGATTCAATCCTGCTGAATGAATTTTGATGCTAGGACAATAACTGAAATAGGAGATCAATGTTGCGTTTTTACTTTCCGCATGCACATGCACCAACCAGATGCGTGCTTGAAAATTGTCTTTCTAGTGACACGTAAATATGTCAAAATCAAATCGTATATATGTACTAGGAAAACATTCATGCAAGATGACATCAAAAAACTGAACACGCTGAAATATTTAATATTATACCTGTCTATTACATACGTTGATTTTGAATGTAACATTCTTTCTCAAATCAAGTTTTTATTTCGAAATAAACTCATAAAAACTGGCAACTATTTCTTAGAAAAATGATGGTTGATGAAATCTTCAATTGATTTTATGAGTTCTTTGCTAGTAGATTTTAGAGAAGAGTGTCGACTCGCTGCTGTGAAAAATATTTAGAAATTATTAAAATATTAGAAAAAATTTGTAAATATTTTTATTCAGTTTTCATGTTCTCTCCATTTCCAAAAACTTAAATGAAACCTTATGATATTTTACTAAATGATATACAACCTTAATGGAAATTTGTTTTAAGTCTATAGAAAATATCTGCTTTTCCTTCAATCCATAATAATTTTTGGTTTTCTGAATCTATGATCAATTTGGTAAGGTGAAATTATTTTCCCTAGTTCGATAGTGACAGCAGTTAAAAAGCAGGAAATTGATTATTCCTTTGCGTATGAATTTTATGGAACAAAGACATAAATAATTTTGAAATGAATTTAATTTTTTGCTACGTAACCAGCTGATGATTTGTGTCTAAAATTATTCTGTCTATGAGCCGCTATGTTGATTTATAATGATTTTTTTTCTAGATATTTATAACGCAATAATTGCTATCCCTTATGAAGAGAGATTGATTAAGAAGAAGGGTCCAGAAATGCTTGACATTGTATAATTGACAATTCTAGTAAAGGCCACAATTTTAATCTATGAAATTACATTTTTTAGGCTTTATTTTATCTTTACTGAACTAATTATTATTTTGTAATTCCAAATAATTGTATGAATTGTAAGAATTTAATTTTTAAGATATTTGATACATATTGGGAAATTTATTTTAATATTGAAATTATAATTCAATAACTTTCGACTCAATATTGACAAGAAACAAATTTGATGTATTTCAAATCAGGATATTCTTTTTGGGTTTTTATGACTTACTATACTTAGAAGATAATAAGTCACGAGTGGAAAACATATTTGTTTCATAGTGTCATTTTTCTTGATTAGTTGAAAATTATTTAAAGCTCTCATTTGAAAAAAAAGATCTTCTGCGACTAACAGAAATTACAAATTCTCTTTAAGAAGTCAAAGAAGTTTTTAAATGTCTATGAAAAGTTTTTCCAAGAAATTGTTCTAATCTAAAATAATTCTACTCTGTTTTGTTGTCTACGATGCCTTTAACTGACTGCAGTTTGACAGCAATTAGTCGTTCTAGCTCGGACAACAGCCTCAATTTGTT
>JAPDSC010063923.1:0-13612 GCA_026290005.1 Latrodectus geometricus | reverse complement strand
CTGGTCTGATTAATTGTTACATTAATAAAGGATTATAAATTATCATAGAACATTTCATGTTTGAACTAATGAAATTTGACTTTCAGATCAATGAGAGTCTGGAGAGTTGTTCTCAAATTCTCTTCTCATAAATATTGATACATATTTGTATTACATCTCCACTTCGCTTAATGACCAATTTTTAATAATCTTGTCACATGAGTTTGAAATATCAGATAATTACATAAAACTGCTTAATATTTAAAAATGTATAAAAAATTAATAGGTAAATGCTTTTTCTGAATTGATGTAATTGATAATATGCCAAAAGAGATATTTTCTTCATCACATTTTGACATATTTGACGACAGCTATATTGTTAATAATAAATTTAAAAAGCGAGACTTTGTAATGATAAACAAGATTTCTTAATTTTTAAGGATTATTGTTTCATAAGTTTTTATTGCTTCATTTAAAGAATTTGTTGACATAATACAAATTCATGAAATTAATATTCTTGTTTTTGCAAGATTGTTTTGTAAAATATGACACTGAATTAACGTGATTTAATGTGTTATATGACACAGTAACTTACATCAAAGAAATTGACATTGAATCGAGATAACTATCTAATAATGTGTTAAACCATTGTCATATTCCAATGACAGCAACCCTTTGGGTGGACATAGAATTCAAAGAATGTCGCGAATGATTTATAGTCATATGATTAAGTTATTTTGAAAATCATTTTAGTTTAGAAAGTTGATATTGATCCCGAATTAGAAACGAAAGCATTCAATTTCACTGTACATTAAATAGAATCAATTACCTTAGATTTAGGGTAGTGTGTTTCCAATAGAACATAGCACTACGACTATTGGTCTACTGTGTTATACCCTAAAAAGAAAGTTCTTATTTAAAGAGACCAGTAGTTGAAGCAAAATTCAGTAGACATTTAACAGGGATATCTTGCAATAGTGAGGGTTTCATTAAAAGCTGACCCAGGTATTCAAATTGATTAGCCGAAAAAGTTTCACATTTGCTTATAGCATGTAAAGAATTTCCTCCATATATTAACCACACTTGCTAGTAGAATCATCTAATAGTTTCATTATAGGAAGATGTATATTAAAGTAGCAGTGTCCTATAAGAACTTCCACTGTCCTCCCTAAATAAACTAAGTTTTAATACCACTTTTTCAAGGACTACTATTTAATAGCTTTGCTTATCTTTAAACACTGTTATACCACTTCAAAAACTGCTTGCTTTTTAAGAAAAAAAACATATTGCATCTTATCTAGTCTTCTGGAATACTTAGAGCTGATTCAGGACCAAGAAAATCTGTTGTTTATCCAGCATGCCCGTAAAACACCTTAAGATGATAGAATTATTGTTAACTAATTCACACATAGAGTAAAATAGCATTTCCAGACAAGAACAAAAGTTATGCAGATTTCTGCACATATGGCAATGCAGATTGACTGCAATAACTATTCTTTTGCAAAAATAGCCTCTGTCCAAGCATACACTGCACATGAGAAACTTCTATTTGAAATACCATTTATGTTTTTACAAATAGAATGATAATTTTGTACCATCAGCTGGGCAGCAAGTACCAGCCCTAGTGGTGGGATTCATTTTTGAGCTCTCAATTTACCAGTAAATATAATTTTCATTGATGAAAAAATATTCCATTCCTTTTGTTAGGGAAATTCGATTGATTAAGGCTTTTTTGTCAAAGTGAATTTCACGATCCTGTAATCAGTAGGAATAGTTATGAAAAGAAGACTAATTACGTCAGCACTTAGATTTTCTACTCATAAATCTAAAATTATGCTTCCATTGTGTATTTTTAATCATTTACATGTAAGTTATAGCTTCTGCTTCAATATGCAAAGAAAAAGATCTATTACCGTATCATTGATAAATGAATTAGTAAAGAAATCATATTGCAACCATGAAATATTTCACAACAATTCTAGTTGGGTGTACATGTAATTTACCTATATGTTTTCATTAAATATGATGCAATAATAATTAATTTGCTATATATTTCTATTTGATACACAATTAATCTCAGGAAGACTTTTAATATCTATCAATTTGGAAAATAGTCAGTGGTAAGCATATATAAAGACTGAGATGTATTCAACGATGTACTGAAGAAGATAAACAGTTTTTTTTCTTTTATTTACACTTTTTTTCTTACAATATATCAGAACAAAATATTTATTTTTATTAAGATTACTTCTGGAAACTAGTTTTGCATTGATTATTTTTTTCATTATAAATCATATTTTGAAAGAGTCTTACATACATTTTCTGGATATATAACCCATTTTACAAAGCTGTTCTTTTCAATTATTTGTAAATGAATGCTGAATCGAAATATTCAAAATTGATAGTTACAATATTATCTTCATGAAAGTCTCTTGTGTGGATTCGTCCTCTTTCTTTGATTAGTAATAAAAATATTGTATAATCCTAAATAAATATCTTTACTGAAAATACCTTCTTCCCAATCATTTGTGCAGTAATTGTTCTTCAGTATCAGTATCTACTAATATAAATTTTGACTCATTTTTTACGAGATTTTTCCCACATTTCTGATATTCAGATGCAATAATGTTAGAGATAAAAGAATTTATGCAAAATTTTAAAAGATAAATCTGAGTGAAAGTTTTCGTTTTTCCTAATTATGAAATTGTTTTGATAACCATGCACCATACTTAAATTAGTGATTTCTTTTAATTTTAAGTATTTATTCATTCATAGCTTCTACTCCAGATGATTAAAAAAGTATAATTTGCGCTGAAATTTTTGATTTTAACACACCATATTTTTCAAAAATCAATCAACTTATGAGATCAGTGGAAAATATAGTATAAAAATACGACTTCCAACAATATTTCTATAGTCAACATACATAAGAGCTTGACAATTTGATGAAAATTGTCCAGTTTATAAGGCTAACTGTCCAGTTAATAAGGCATAATCAATTTATTTCACTTATAATGCTTTTGCCATGATTTTTAACCTGAACAATTCTTTTGTTAAAGTGGTTCCATTACTTTCACTATAATCTAGTATTTCACTATTCACTTAATAATTTTTTCGTACGTGCCGCCCAACCTGTCTAGTGGTTAGCGTAACTGACTACGGATGGGGAGGACCTGCGTTCGAATCCCGGCTTGGACAAGGATGTACTTTCTCTCACTCTCTCTCTCTCTCTGTGTGTGTGTTTCTTGTCCTTTCCTCACCTCAGATGATGGATGAATGCGACCCGCCCTATGAACGGGTTTGTGGTGGTGTGGCGTGGGTGATGCTACTCGTACCTCCGTGACTTGGTTCACAGGTGCCCAACGGGTGATAAAATGAGTAGCAGTTTCCGGCCTTGTTGCGGGAAATGGGCTTGTGTTGCTTACTTGAGGAAAGATGCCCGCCATTAGAAATTAAAAAAAAATAAAAAATTTCGTACGTAAAAATACCAACGCAAATATGGTTACCAATCATCTAAAATTGCTCATATAATTCAGTTTAAATGAACTTAAGTTTATCCAAACAGTTCTAACATTTTAGCTTTCATTGTTTCCAATATGTTCTTTCACCCATATACTTTTTTGTGTGCAATCAATATTTTTTTTTCCAAATGCCTTTTATAATGTAACTTTAATCCATTTTCCTATCCCTTCATAAAGTACTTTGATTGTTTTTAAAATCCCATTTTTAAATTCGCTGGGAATTAATTTATATTAAATTTAATATTATTTTTCTGGTAAGTGGATAATATTAAACATATGTTGTATTTTTAGTACTTTAAAATCGTCTCATAATTTCGGAAATAACAATAATTTGTTTTTAAACTCACATTTTCCTACACAGAAATTTGAAATGTAAACAATATTATCTAACTAAACTCTTTGATGTATGTGCTGCATTTTTTGCTGATTTAATACGCAAAAATTAGTTAAATCATAATATAACTTGAAATAAATATGCTTTATGTAAAAAAAATTGTTTTATTAAATTAAATAATTGAATAAATATATCAAACTAATGAAGCAATTTTTATTTTTATTTTACAGTAATGATATATATAATTAATCATTACTGCATTATATGCAATATTACTTATATACAATTACAGCTCATATGTAATAAATCTAACTGTCTAAACTTATGTGTTTTACTTTAATTTATATGATTACATTGAATTTTGCAACAAAAAGAATGTCAAGCAACTCGATAGTTGACATATCCCTGTATACTTCAAAATATTACTCCTTTTTCTTAGTGACACATCATCAGACTATTATCTTTTATTTCGAAGACCAAATGTCTAACCAAAGACCACGTTAAACATCACATTCAATTATACATATAAAAATTTCAGATTTCTTTTACCTAAAAAGTCCTGAATGAAACTTCACAATTTAATCCAACAATAAAAATATTATATTGAAAAACATATATGGCTATATTTTTAAGAACACTAACTATCACCAGTGATCTGGTATTAATTTTAATGGGAATATAAATAGAATTAAAATATATAATCTAATATTGTAAATAACAGAAAATATTCTATAATGCATTTTTCATTTCATTCAGTGTAAGAGAAAAAGTTTCATTTCTTAATAATATAAAACAACAATTATTATAATTTAAATATCTAAAGTTTTAAAAATCTAAAGTTAAAAGTTTAAATATTTTACGTAATGATGTGATTGTTTGAATCAAATTAATATGAGTAAACATTGGCTCTCTTAATTTTCCATTTCAAAGCTTTTGGAAAATTAAGTTTAATAGATTATTCCATTTTAATATTTTTCTTCGAAAAATCTACGTAATGATAAATTTTTATTTTAGAATTTTTTTCTTAAATTAATTTTCTTTCCCTTAATTGTTTAAGCAAATAAAATTAAATGATTTTTACTGAATGCTTCTAAATAATAAAAGCAAGATTTAAATTAACACAAAATATACATTTGCCTAAACACTAATTACACTTTCTGAATACACTATCTCTTTTTCATAACCCTGATCTTTTAGCATCGTTTCTTTTTACCTAGAATTCTATAATTAAGGATCGTTTCAAAATAACAAATTAAGTCTGTTATTTTTCTTAAATGCATTAAGTATCAATTGAGAAATTAGTTAAAATTTTCAATTATTGTTTCCCTCTTTTAATAAATTAGTGGAGCATGTATTTTTGTGCTTTAATAACTGTCTTTTCTAATCATTCCTTGCCATTTTAATAAGGGATATTTTCCTTTGAGTTTGAACCATTCTTTGATTACTTTCTCAATTTTATATGACTTAAGAGTAATTAAAATTTTTATAAATCAAAGTTTTTGTTACATTTCCTTTTAATTATCTTTAATTTTTATACTTTACTTTAGTAAATGTATAAATATTCATCTATTTACTTTAAAAAAACATTATTGTTTTAAAATAATTAAAATAAATTAAGATTTTTCTATTTTAATTGCACTAAATTATTAAACATTTATTATGAGGTTTACTAAAGAAAAGACCATGGTTTTGGTACATAATATATTCAATCTGACTTAGAGAAAATAAAAGTTTTGTGCTACTTTTAGTCAATAATTATTTTAAAAATTGACATTTGTTTTCTTCGAATTTTCTTATTAATTAAATTTTCATACAGATTATTCTCATTATTTACATTATTTTT
This sequence comes from Latrodectus geometricus, assembly GCA_026290005.1. Taxonomy (NCBI): domain Eukaryota; kingdom Metazoa; phylum Arthropoda; class Arachnida; order Araneae; family Theridiidae; genus Latrodectus; species Latrodectus geometricus. Next base: position 7,935 of record JAPDSC010063923.1, on the reverse strand, counting down.
ATAAATTATAAATGTTTATGTTTAAGATATTATTAAAATTTCATAATTAAATTGCTATAAATTTGTAATAATTATTTGCATTTCATAATGAGAGATTTTGAATTATCATTATTATTAAATGTTTTAATGTTAAATAGATAGTTTATAAATCTTTCCATTTTAAACATTTGAATGTTTGAATTAATTTGCGTAAAGAAAACAAGTTTTAAAAAATGATTATTTTATTGAATTTTTTAAGAAAACTCTTGTTTTACACCATAAATTCAATTTTTTTCTGAGTTTTATTTCTCAGTTACTTGACATAATTTTGAAAAAAAAATTCATATGAATGTGTATCCAATTAGATTATATTCTTACTAGAAATAATAATTAATATTTTATGAATATTATCCCAATAAGTATTTGGACACCTATGCAAATGACGATATCAGCGGTCCTGAGTTACGTCACGGCCTCCACCAGTATATATCGTGTAGGCAACAGCATCGGCATTAGTCGCATGCAAGATGCCGTGCTGTTAGGAGCTCTCTGATTTCGAGAAAGGTATAATTATCGGGTATCACAAATGTGGCCGATCCTTAAGGGACTTATCTAGCAATCTAAAGTACCCACAATCAAATGTAGCCTATGTGATTAAGAAATGGAAGGTGAATGGTGGTTGTCAAAATGTGTCCCTAGTGGGCAGATTAACAAAACTGGGAGATAGAAATCGATGAGTATGTCCAGAGAAATACGGAAAAACCCCACCCAACCGATAGCCTTCATCCTCGAGGTGCTTCAACAGGCATCAGGGAGTATTGTTTCAATGAATGCCATCAGTAAGGAAGCACATTTGTTTAGTTTTCATGGTCGTGCTGCTACTCCTAAGCCTTTAATCACAAAGTCCAAACGCACTGCTCGGTTAATGTGGTGTAAAGCACATCGAAATTGGACCGTAGATCAGTTGAAACGGGTTCTTCGGAGTGACGAATCAAAGTTCACCCTTTCCCGTTAGGATGGCAGGATCTGGGTGTGGGTCTGGCGTCTGCCTGGAGAACGTCTCCTGCCAGAATGCACTGTGCCAGCAGTCAAGTTCGGTGGAGATGGAATTATGGTCTGGGGTGTTTCTCCTGGTATGGACTGGGACCGTTGGTTCCCTTTCATGGTAAGCTCAATGCATACTGCATCATTTTGGATGACAATGTGCTTCCTATGTTGTGTTAATTTTACGGTTTGGGCCCCTGTTACTTTCAGGACGGCAATGCCAGTTGTCATGTTTCGAGGTTAACCAAAGCTTGGTATGGCGCCAATGGAGTTCATTGATTGAACTGGCCAGCCCACACCTGAACCCTATCGAGAACCCCTGGGATGAGCTGGATCGCTGAATTAAGGAGTGCACTACCTGTCCAAAATCTGTGCAGCAACTCGTATGTCTACTCCAAGCGAGTGGAAAACAATACCACTAGCTGTAATACAAAGACTTGTGGAAAGTATGCCCCATAGAGCTAATGCTGTAATCGCCTCTCGTGGTGGAGGCTCTACCAACTATTGATCTTGAAGAAAGTTAGTTTTTCTTTTCTATCACATGTGTCCTAATATTTATTGGTAGACAGTGTATTTCAATTATAATATTGCAATATAATGTTGATTTATTGTTAAACTTCTTGGATTAAAATGAAAAATAAATTACTTGTTTAACGGAAATATTCTTATACAGTTTTATTGGTGTGATCAAAATTAAAATTTTCCACACACATAGTTTCATTTCTTAAAAAATTCATTATCCTTATGAAGAATCTCAGGGTTAGTTTTCTATTGGAAATTTTTGTATATTCTCAGTTACTGAAAGATGGAAAATCTTGAAATTTAAAGACATACATTTAAGAAGAAAGAATTAATTGCATGATATTTCATTACTAATATAATTATTTCATCCATTAAAAATAATATTACAATTTTTGAATAAATCAATTTATTTTAGTCAATTTATCAGAAAATTAAAAACATTTTAATAATATCAACCTAGATTTTGATGATTTTATTTGGAACATTAATTACTGAAGGTATGCATATTTTGCAGGATTACTTTTGCTACAAATTAAAAGCTTTTTTTTTTAATTACATTTAATGAGCTGAGCTTTTTTATCACAAATAAATGCTTTAATTAAATAAATGCATCATACTTCTCAAATAAATTTTATTTAAATTCATGCAATTTTGGTAGGATGAAATCATTCTAATTTAAATATCTATTGAACACATCAAATGTATTTAGAATTAATTACCATATTAATTTCATTTGATGAAATACTAGCTAGTTTACGACTATTTAACACTAAAACATTTTTATTTACTTATGATATATTTATGAGAAAATATGTGTTGCTTTTGATATTAATTTCATTATTCAAAATCGACATAAACTTTTAATTTTCTCATTTACAGTATGTGTATACAAGTAAATTGAAAATATCTAATCTTTGTATTTGTTTACAAAGATATCACGATTAATTAGGTAAATGTGAGAAGAATAAGCTTATTTTTTCAAAGAGATCATTAAAATATTTGTATCCAAATTAAGATAAATTATATCATTCATAAAAGTAAAAAATTAGTAATAATTTTTTACTTTTATGAAAGCTATAATGTATCTTAAGGGTATATTAACTTAAGTTTTACTTTAGATTGTTAAAAATATGATAAATAACATTTAACACTATAGTTTTTATAACTAACTAATTTTAAACAACTTTTATAAAAAGGTGATTATCAAAATAATAAAAACATCTATGATTTATAATATAACACTTTAGATTTATAAAAATTCCCTTATTAGTATGGTGTAGCACCGTCTTTTGTATGTAATACAGTTTGGATTTACCTATGAATTATGTCATACCAAGATGGTTAGTGTTTAGAGGAAATTATACCATTCTTTATGCAGATGATGTAAAAGTTTTTCGAGAGATTTCTGTTGAAGATGCTAATTTCGTATTGAGCTCTATAAAATAGACCCTAATGTTTTGATTATATTGAGGTCGGGAAACTGTGCTGGCCAAGGTAGATGCTAAACTATCTTCTTGTATTCAACAAACCATAATTTGGCATCACCAGCTGCATAGATAGGTGGATTGGCAGCATCAAATTTTGCATCATAGGGTAGACGTATTCTGTTACCCCCCTATACTACCCCCAATGATTCTTCCTTTCATTATAACGAATGATCTAACAAAAATGCACGACATAGTTGTCCATATGACAGATCCATCATAAGTAGATGTGTTTCTAATCGTTATTTTTTTCAATTGAAAATCAAACTCTTGAAAAGAGACAACTACCATCATATGCTTGAGCAGGTGTATTCCAAATATGCATCAGTCCTGTTGTAGAAAAAAAAGTGAAAGATGATTATTACTTTTTCCACTTACAATCAATTAGCTTTTAAGAATGGCACCATTATAGATGACGATTGTTATTAAAATCTATGATAAATGGCTTAGGAAGTGCTTCTCTGCCGTAAATGATATAATTATGTGAAAACTTTCTTATTGTAATCATTGGAAAAAGAGAATGCAGATGTCGGTGGAGCTCTAAGGCCAATATTGCTGTAGTCAGTTCCTTGACATTGCAATCCGCTTTCATATCCATCGATGTCTTTCACTGAGATTCATTTTCCATACACTATTTTGCTTTGGCAACATATCTTGCCACGTTTTATATATGCAGTGATGACTTTAGATACTGTGCAATATAGTAATGCTAAAAAGTTGAGATGTTTCGATCTCACTTGCTCGCAAATCTACATATTAGCCTTTTTGAAAATTTGAAAAAATCTGACTTACAGAACTCTAGTTAATTTAGCACACATTACCAGAATATATATACGAATATATACATTTTATTTGTAAATATCATTATATATCAATACTTATGAAGTACATTAAAAAATCAGTTTTATTCACAGGTATTCTTTTCTGATTACCTGTATACTTAATTTGTTAAAAACTTTAATTAACTTAAAAAAGTTATTGACATATTTTATTTTAATTTAGGTAAGTAAAAAATGTTATGGGTGTTAGAATGTTTGAAACCAACTTATATCGAAATAGTTGCTATAAAATATATACATCTCATGTTGTTATTCATTTTCAAACCTTTCTCAAGTGCTTGATAGTATTTTATGAAAAACTTTTCTAACTTCTGCAAAAGTATTCCCAAAAAATTGAAGGAAAATTTTCATTTTAAGTTTAATTTTTAAGCTAATTCAATTTAATTTTTATGATGTTTTAATTATTTCTTCCAAAATATAAATAAATAATTAAAACTTTGAACAATTAAACATCAGTTCTTGTAGGGTTTTTATTTAGTTCAAATGGAAATTACAATAATTCTATGATTTTCATCATGGTAATTAATTGTATAATTAAAAAAATAATTGACATTATCTTCATATACTAATGATACACTTCATTTAAGAACTTATGTTTTAATATTTAATTAAAGGACAAATAACAACATTTCCAACTGCCAATGTATAATAAATTTTCGATAGATGCACAAATACAAAGATTTTCAATATATTTTTAATATCTTTTATCATTAATGGAATTGAAATTATTGTATGCGCATAAAAAGTTTATGCATAAAATTCAAATTGTATTGGGTAAAACTCAGTTTCATTTCATAATTAATTTAAAATTTCTATTATTTAAATAAAATTTTATTAAATTTATTGTGGAAATAAAATCAACATTTTAAAACATAGTATACGTATGAGATATACAGAAATTAACTTTCCTGATATGAAACAAAATATTATCAATTATATATCGAAGTTACCAATCGATATTATTTATTTATACCTATATATCGCCTATTAAGCTTATGTATTATATATTATACATATCAATACATATTAGTTTTTTATTCAGGTAACCTGAGTTTAAACTTCATGTAATGAAGTGAATTTTAATTAATTATAGACTATGCTCAATTACAAATAAAGTGGAATCTAATTATGTTCATAAATTTTAATCAGATTTAAATTAAATATATAAATTCCTTTAAGTTATTTAAATAACAGTTTATATTTTAAACAGAAACTTTCAAATTAATGCTAGCATTATTTTTCACAAATCGGTTTTTCTTTGAAATAATTATTTGCATGTATAACTTTTTTAGGAAAAATAATTATTTGCAATAATATTACATGATAATATTTTCATGCATTAAACTACTTACATTTTGAAACGTTTTAAAGTCAAAATTTAGTAATTTTTTTAATAAAGCGGAATTTAAATGTCTTCGCATAAAATTACAAAAAAAATGTTTATTAAAATTGTAAAAATATCCAGTGAATGACCTTTTTATGTCATTAAAAAATATGTAGTGATTAAACTTTTTAGGAAGATTAAACTAATCTTATCATATTCTATTAAAAACGAACAACTACAACAAAAACTTCTACAGACTAAAAATACAAATTTTTGTAATAAAAATTTAGTTTCACTGATTATTATCATATTTTAATAAGGGCAGAGAGTGGAAATGTATAGTATATATCAAGTCTTAATCGTAAAAATTAAGACTTGAAAAAAGGCTTTTTTTAATTTATGATTTCTTTTTCTGTTATTTTTACGTTTATTTTCTTATTGTTACTTAAAGGCTTATAAAATTAAAGAAATATTTAGTTATGTAGTAAGCAACAAAGACTAATTAAAAAGATAAAATTTAAGTTATTATATTTGGGGATTACGAAAAAGCATTTCTATCTCTATTGAAACTAAACATTCATATCTCAGAAAAAAGTTTTATTTTATTTCATATACTTATTTTATATATGTTTATGTCTATTTTTAAAGAATACATTATTATTGTTCTGAAAATTTTAATAATATTCATGTAATAATTTGCATAGATATATAGATTCCTATTAAAACTAATGATCCCAGTTTTCAAAATTTTAATTATGCATGCGTAAAATTAAAAAATCTAAATTGTTATTTAAAGAAAATTGAATTTGTTTTAATGTAAATAATAATGGTAAGATATTTACATTTTAACAGAAAAAATATTAAAATGTGATGTAAAAATTTTGAATAAAATTAAAGAAAAGAGATATATAATACAATTTAACTAAAAAACTTTATGAAGAAATGTATGTAAGTGAAAAATACATCTTGCATGATTTTTCTGAAAACCATTACTAATAATAATGTACACGAAGAAAAGTGTATGGTTTTTATTATTACACATTTTATTGGACTTTAATTTATTTTTAAGCTTTAATTTGAGGAAATTTTATTGAAAGATATTTATTTCAGTAATGACAGTTCAATAGATTTTTACACCTTTTCATCCAAAATAATAATAGTTTTGAAAATCTAATTGATTTTAGTGTTTTATAATTATTAATATTTAATTAATTTGGATATTATAATAGTACACATTATTTCCCGTTTGTGATCAGAATCTGTAATGTTTGTATGAAATTAGTATTAGAACAAGACAGATCTTACATAATTATATTATTAGGAGCATAAATGAATGAGCTTAAAGCATTAGAAATTATTTTCTTGCATTTAATTCATTGTTCAAAGATGATAGCTTTATACCTTGAATACCAACTGTTGATAAATTGAGCATTACAAAGACTGTAACTAAATGTTTTTTGTTTTTAAACAAAATCATTTTTATTTTGATTAAATACTTTTTGTTGTTGTTTCTGATGGCACTTGGCAATGCCAAGCCCGCCCGTCAGATACGAGGCGAATGAAGTCAGAGAGGGAGCGTCTTCCGTTTTTGAATAGAGCAACATCATACGAAGGTGGAAGTACGAATTTTGACTCATAGATGGCAGCACCATCTGAATATTCCAATTTAGAGATTGAATTCAGAGAAGCCCCAAAGCCTGGCTCCAACCACCCCCACAGGTATTAATTTGGAATGGGAACATGGTGAACATTTCGACCCAACAGATTTTACGTGTCCCAGTCGCCCTTAGTGAACACGACGGATCTTCGGCTAAGCAGGAATTCTAACTCATCACCTTTTGGTAACTAGAATGACGCTTTAACCAACCAGGCCACCGCGCTCCTTAAATACTTTTTAAGTATATAGTATTAAGTAAAAAGTAAAAAAATAACTTTTAAATTTAGAAATTACTCATATGAATACTTTCATTAGTATGCGCATACTAGTGAACGTATTTTAGTATGAATCCTCTTTTTCATTCCTATAACATTTTACTTGACTGATTAATCACAAATTATTTTTAAACGTATCTTTTTTTTTCTTTTTTTCACTGCCTTTACTTTGTTACACTACAGCAAAGAATGAATTTATAAATAAATGCTATGTTGATAATTTTGCTATTTAGAGAAAATAACTAAATACTTTACTTGATACGTTTTCCATAATTATTAATACTTTCAACATAAATTCATAATTAGACACTTTCATTATGTTAAACCTGAGTTTAAGTTTAGGTGGCATAAGTTTATGTTTTATAAGAACACTTTTAATTGGGAACTTTTTAACCATACTGCTGTAATATAATGTGCACAGGTATTTCAGCATTATTATTTTATAAAATATTCTCATTAAAGAAATCAATATTTTCCCTAATCACCAAACTTTCTTCCTTTGCTTTTATTTATGAAGGCATTAGTCTATAAATTATAGTAAAAAAAAATTCTTACTAAGTTTCTTTTATATCAAACATTTTAAATCTATTGAATTTAAAAATTAATTTAATCAAAATAGTTGCGCTACATAAATTTATTTCAAAAAATATTCTTAACTATGATTGTTAATCTCAAGATATCCTTATCGAAGTTGACCTAAATCATAATTAATCTTGGTAATCTATAAATGATCCGCATTGCTTTTATTCCTCTAATGTTTAATCATAGCAGTTTCAATCATATATATATATATATATATATATATATATAT
>JAPDSC010063907.1:53601-72428 GCA_026290005.1 Latrodectus geometricus | reverse complement strand
TGCTAACTATACTTACTATCATTTATTTACAAATACTACCTTTATTGTTCGGAAATTTGTTTTTAATTGCATGTACATTGAAGGGTTGTATATATATAGGAATAAGCAGATAAGCAGGACTTTTTTTGAAATTAGAGTTAGCTAATCTAGGCAATGTAGCAATACTCCATCAAAGTTAGTCATGCTTTTTTATTATGAGTTAAATTTCGGAATAATCTCAATCATGATTATGAAGTTAGGTACAAAAACTTATCTTGTTTCCCTTCATATAAATCATGTTAATTAATATAATTTTCAATCGAACTATTTCAAAAAGTACTTTATCATGATTAGAAACTAATCGAGATCAGCTTCCCAAGAATAAGGAGTTACAATTTTAGATACTAACCTATACAATTGCTTAAACTTTACTTTTGTGATACGTTTCCGACTACCAGTTTTTACTATCTCCAGAAATTGATCATAACCGATCAATTCGAAATTTTGAACATGTTCAACTAAGTAAGCGACATTTAATTTGGCATTTCTCTCTCCACGACAATCAGAGCCTAAAAAAAATTTAATGCATTAAAAATTAATGGAATGCATAAAATGTATTTTCTTACATGTCTCAAATCTTTGGAAACTTCATATGTATTTGAATAAAATCATAAAATTACTTCGATAATGTCTAAATATATATTTTAAGTGATATATCTAAAGTGTTTTGATTATTACAATATTTTCATATTTTTCATTTTCCTCTTACTAAAAATTATATTATAAAATTATAAAATTAATTTCTTCATAACAAATTTGAAATTACTATCACTAGAATTCTTAATTTCACTAAGTTAACCAAACATGAAGAACTTAGTATGTTTATAATGTTCACATAAATAACATTAGTATTTGGAATATGAAAAATTTGCAAAATAGAATAAGCACATATTTCACCTCAACTTTTGTAGGAAGATTGGCAAAATATCTGGCTTTCAAATTTCATTGATCAAAAACTATGGACTATACTTTAAAAAAACTAATAACAAAAATTCCTGTTTTTAAACATATTATTAAAATTTTCTCAGACTTAAAATTTATATATGAGGTATATTTTAAATTACATGCATTTCAGAAAATATTATGTAAAATTTGCTTACAGCTAATGCTTACTCTTTTAGACTATTTGCATACATAGCATAAGGTTTAATTTTTTGTATTAAATAGTTTATCAACGTAACAAAACGGTATTCTTTTTAAGCGAAATTTATTAGATGAATTTCTTAAAACCATCAGACATAAAAAAAATAAACCTTGCCATAGCGAATTCTTGCAATCAAAAAGATTTAACGGCTTTATTAATGGATTACTCATGCTTATAGCCTCTGAATAAATTTTACCTGAAAGTTGTCAAACCAAATCCAAGGTATTCAGAATAATCATAATGTGAGAAACAGCCACTTAACATTTGACATGCGGGAGATGATGGTTCTATGTAACTATACAATTTAAATAATCCACGTATTTATATTTCAGAAAAAAATTTTTTTAATTTATTTATTATAAATGCTGAGTACATTTATCACAAATAACATGAGATCTAATTTTTGCATTACATGTTTTATGAATGCAATAGACAGATATACTTCTTAAATGAAATTTTTATTAAGGGTATTAAATCCTGTAGCTTTTACATTAATAAAATAAGTAAAAAAGCTAACACATAAAATATTTAACTAGAGATAAATAATATCTCTTGTGCCAAGGAAATTATATTTCAATAAATCTTTATTAGTGCTGCCATCTGTTGGGCAAATTTGTACTTTGTCTTTTTTAATCAATTTCATATGTTCCATTAAATTTGTGTGTAAAATCTGTTACTTTTTAAAATAAAGTTCTTAATAAGAAAAATCTTTGACATGCAGTGTTCTTATAGTGGTTAGTAGACTGCGTTTCGGCCATAATCCTAGCCTATCTTGGTCAGGGCAGGATATTTTTCCAAGTTTTAAGGACCAGCATTTTTCTTAATCTGAGGCTGAGGATTTTCGTGGTTTCAAATAAATATGCTTAAGCTATATTAAGTAGAAATAAGAGTTACTCAAATACTTTTTTAAGAAGTTCAGTATTTTTTAAATTACTACACAAATAATATGAAAAATATCAGAAATATTTTATAAACTTTCTTAATGACGCTGTCAAAGAAATTTTCTTGCTTAAAAATAATTTTTATGAAGACTGTAAGTGAAAGCTTAGAGCATTTAATTCTTACAGAATTTACTGCTTATCGGAAGATTCTTCTCCTCAGTACAAACTTAGATGAAAAATAATGTTTCTTTCCTTCATTTTTATTGATGTAAAATTTAAATTATTTATGATTATTTTTAAAATTTTTATGAATGCAATAGAAGTCGCTTTGCGTCAGAAAAAAATGGAAGAAACGAAAAATAAAAATTTCAAATAAAAAGTAAATTAACATTGCCAGCCTTTTCCTACACTTTCTCACATAAGCGATTTTTTAAAATCAGAATTTAAACACTAAAGTTTAACCCATCCTCAGAAAAAGATTTTTTTTCAGCATTGTTATATATATATATATATCAACACGAATTGTCTTTGAGTAAACTTACAAAACTGTAACCTGAAAGTCATCTTATCAAACCCATCCCAAGCATTTACAAAAGTTGTTTTTTTTTTTTCTTAATGATGGTATATACATCTGACCAGCATGGTGAGTTATTGTCCCTCAAAACTGAATGGCCTTTTTTGTTCTTCAAGCACAGCGATTTTCACATTACATTGAGAAAAATATAATTGAAATTATTGGTAGCCCAATTTAAACTAAATAATATTTGCACTATTAACTCATAAATACATGTAATTATAAATTAAAATTTCCAAATATAAATTAAATTTTTTTTTTTACAAATCAATTAATTTTTCACATCTATCTCTTATCTTTAAGACATTTTCAACATAATAAATTTAACTACATGTCTTGAAATTGGATAATATATATGCAGTTTAAATATTGAAATATAAAACCAGGTGAGCAATAGTTTCTATGGATGTGTTTTTTGTCCTGCCTACGTAGCATACCTCTGAAGAGGAATCAAGAATTGACCATATATAAATTTCCCTTGAGAAAAAGCAGCGGTTTCTATCAGTTTGAACCGATTAGAAGCCAATGTGACCAGATTTTGTCTTTTAATAACGGCAATTTTAATAGCTTTAAATTTTAGCTTGATAGCATCTTTCAAAACTTTTAGTGGATTCTATTGCGAATCACACATATGAACGTAGTAGGTATGCACCTTATATACCACGGGTGGCCAAACTTTTGGGATCTGGGGTCTATTCCACATTCAAAAAATCGAAGGTGGTCTACCAATGGCAAAGCTAAATTAACGTACATATTTATTTTCGGTAACAAGAAAATATGGTAAATTATGTAATTTTTATAAGGAAAACTTAATATTTACAAAATAAAAATTTACTGACGAAAATAATCTAAGTATTCATATATATCAGAAGCTGACCATTCTATTCACTTCATTTAGTTGAAATTTGGCACTAGTTTAGTTGAAATCTGCGACAAGTTTATCATATTGTGGCTGGTACGAGCTTATTGCAATGCATAAACACAAAATTAAATGTTCATCTGTTAAATGCGACCAATGTTTGTTTTTTGTTCAGGGTTGAAAAAACAGATTCGCAAAGATACCTTGATCCAAAGTATGATTTCAAATACAAAATCAATTTGTAAATATATGGAAACGTTTCCTCAGGAATTTCCAAAAATTTAGTATCGCTAAATATGCTCTGGATTTAAGAAATATATCGCATCTTAATTTAATAATTTCTTCGTCGACCGTGACTGATGTGATATCTATTAAATGTCCTATTTTTTCAGATACTCCTTCCATATTGACATTTTCATTAAATGGGGAAATATAAAATTGAGTATTTCTTTCAACCTAATTAAGTCAGCGAATCTTCTTTCAAATTCTTGAAACAAAACAAATAAGTATTAAGCGAAATCTTCGAGGTCTCGGTTTGGATTATGGATGCACTCTTCTATCATGTTTTCTAAGTTTCTCAATTCATGTTTTTTTAATTGAGATGCATACTTTTCTATAGTTTTTTTTAATGTTTTAATCGCGCTCATCATGTCCGTATAAGGTTTTATATAAATCGTAAACCTTTAATGATAAATCTTTAAATCGTAAATCTTTGCACAGTTTGCTTTGGGTTTTAAAGCATAGACTCTAGAAAATTTTTAATTTAAATAATTCATTGATTTTATGTCATAAGTCATAAGTTAAATTGTTAGTATCCGAGGTCATTATCGGGAGGGTCGCGTTTACTACCTAAAATGTCTTCGTGGTCGACGTCTTGGCCACCCCTGTTATAGATGGTGAAGCAAAAAGAAATAGATGTGAAGAACAAAGATTATACGATCAGTGGTTTCCATCTTGTCGTGTTCCAAGTCATCTTACCTTTTCCAGTGTTAATTAGTGACAGCATTTGCCATCTCAAATAGCACTGCAGAACATTCGTGAAGTACAGGAACGCTAGAAATGGAAGAGTAAGCTCAAGTTTTGAAGCAGTTCTTTCCATAAGTACGCGAATCGTGACACACGAAATATATATTTCTAAAACAATGGTGTGGTATATTTTACAAGAGGGACGCGGGGACCCTTACTACTTGCAAAAAATGCAATGGTTGCACACAGATAATAATCTCTGCCAAGTAGACTATAGGCAGTGGAAGCTGGGGATATAAAATATCGATCCACAATTCTCTCCAATTAGTTTTATTTGGTTATGAGGAAACATTCAGCAGTGAAGGCATTTTTAAAATGTTCAATCAACACATTTGAGCTCACAGCAATCCCCACTCTCATACCCCTCGTAAACTCCAGCAGAAATTTTCCCAGAAAGTCTGAGTAGATGTTCTGGGCGATTACCTGATAGGCCTTTACGTCATACCAGATTATTTGACCGACGCAAAAAAACGGTATTTTTTAAACAAGAGCTTCCCAGTTTATTGCAGGCTATTCCGCTAATCATTCAGAGACACATATTGTTCATGCACGATGGAATTCCAGTATCTTTTCCTATCATAGGGAACTTTAACATCTTGAAACCCACATATACCGTAAAAGGGATTAGACGTTATGAACATAGCTTTCTCTCTCATGGGACCTCAGCGCACTAAACTTTTTCTCCTGGGAATACATAAAATCTTTAGTTTGCGAGATGCTTTTGGACTCAGCTGAAACTCTGGTGGAAAGAATCGATGTTGTCGAGGACAAAATGATTCGACACCGGAAGTCTTGGAAAGGGATCGCCTGACACTCCTTCGCCAGTGTCAACTGTGCAACAATACGCTTAGTCGGCATTTTGAGCTCTTGCTGTGAGTTTTTCACTAAACAATTTGTGATTGTGCAACTTTTGACGTCGCTCATTCGTTTTCCCCACTGTGTTGTAATTTCAATTATGAATTCCAATATTCGTCTTTTCTGTTTCTTAAGTGGAATGCGAATCTGTGTTCCTATCTAATTACTACTTATTTCGATGGGTACTACTTGGATGACTATTATTTGATAGAATTCTAATATACGTCTTTTTTGCTTCTCAAAGTGCTATGCGAATCTGTATGTTCCTATCTAATTACTTCTTATTTAGATGAATACTATAACATTTCTTAATTTGTAAAAACAATTTGGAATCACGCTGTGTACTTAACATTCTATTTATGCATATGTGTGTATTTGTAACACAAATATATGATTTTTATGTCTAATATATCTAATGCATTTTATTGATTAAATGTTTACAATTTTATTTTAAATATTGAATGAAGAAGAATACCAATCTAGCTATATATATATATATATATATTGGATTACTCTAGATTTAGTGAAAAAAACGTACATTATAGACTTTATATTTTGAATTCATTGTCAGTTTTATTTTATGTGGTTGTTATATTTTCGATTGCTCCTTGACATTATTTCGCAATGTTTAATAAGTTTGAGTTGTATCTTATTCAAAAGTGTAACTTTTTTTATTTCATTTAGCTACTCTTCTTCTGTGTTTCACTTGAAAGCTTATTTGTTATTACGTGCATATTTAAAGCAATTAAAAGAAAACGCCCTTTTTACTTTTACAGTACAATCAAGAAAATTATTACTCTGAAATTTAAGAAAAATGTCATTCAAACTATAATAGAAAGTGTAAGCAATTATTTCAGTATGTTAAAAATATATAGAATCACACTAATATCCTGATGCGATATTAAGTGTTGGGAAAATTTTAACACTTTTATCAATTTTAGTTTATTGCTTAAAGCTATATTTTTTCTTCTGCTTTGTGAGGTACCAAATTTTTAGCAAATTACAGTTATTATCCTAAGCACGCGGAATAAATCGAAACTGAAAATTTATTCTTGGCGCAGCATGTCCTTTCTTGGACCTTGCGCCATAAAACCCAACCAACCAACCTAGGCACGCGGTGCAAATTTTATCAAATGCCCATGCTTCAGTATATTTATATGTGCGAGCCAGTTGAGATTTTTGTCTCACATATGCGTCTCCCGCCTGGTGCACATTGTCAGAGGTAGACAAGAAAATCATAAATACTATGCAAAATAAAATGCTTCGTTATATGGTCAATGCACCATATTATATAAGAAATAAAAATATAAGAACTGATCTGAAAATTGAACAGCTCTCCCGACATATATTCAAACTCAATGCTAATTTCTTCAAGAAAGCCACTACTTGCGAAGCTCGAAACATCTCTTCTCTTTTCGATGCAGAAATTCTCCCTGGCGATGCTCTTGTTAGACCAATAGCAGCCTTCCTTACATCAGACGCCATCTTGTCTAAAAACTTCATCTTATCTCATCCTTTTGGTCTTAATAGCGTCTTAAGCTTGTCATTTTAAGCCCTAGAAATTCCGATGAATGTGTAGATGCCCAAGGGCAGGCACACAGCTAAGTATCTAAAATCAAATCAAAGATTTTTGTCAAACGTCACACTTAAGTATTTTATAGATTTTACCGCTTTTAGAGACCTACCGCCTATCCTAATTGTTTCACGTTGCAATTTGTGTGCAAAAGTTATGATGTTGCATTACCTGAATGATATTTCTAGGTGGTAGTCTTTATTACCATTCAAATGCGAAAAAAAAATAGCATTTTTTTTCTTTCAAAAATTATTCACGCCAAGCAATTATCTGAAAAGCAACCGTAGTGGTAAGTATCATAAGCATTCATTTAACCAGTCGTGTCACAACTAGTCGCCTTTTTGCAATTCATTGTTATTCGTTTTCAGCAAATTAAATTCATAGGTATAATAAATTTCCATAAGAACTGCTGCATAATGCATTTAATAATAATTTTGAATAACCCATACTTAGTTTGAATTTTAAATAATTTTTATAGTATATGAATACATGAAACTTCAAAGAAGGATTCCTTAAATTGTTTATCAAAAATTAATAAATCACATTGAAGGCACAGTTTCGAATGCATAATTAAATAAAGCAAGCATTAATCCTTCCAACAAAAGACAAAATCAGATAATGATTTTTATACAAAAATTAAAATGTGTAAGATTTAGTATTCTGTTGTCGCCTGAATTTTTATTTTTAATAGATTTGCTTTGTATAAGTACGTTGATATAAGTTAAAATATTTTGTAGTTAAATTTCTTATAAAAATTTGTAAAAATAATTAATAAAATGTAATATTTTTAAGAGTAACTTTTTAGGCAAGTAACACAAGATTTAATTTTTACATTTAGCAGTTTACAAATCCAGGTGGCGATGTGTGCTTTGAAATCACTATTAGTTATTCACTTTCATTGAGAATATTAAATCATGTTGTCGCTATGAAAATAATTTGTATGAATGGACTGAAAATTATTTTTTAAATAATTGAATTGTTTGCTTACCAAGAAAATTAAATATACTTTGATAGATAAACATTGTGCTGTCATCTATATAAAACATAGCTTTTGTTACTCATTACTTTAATCAGCTTGATATCCGCCATTAAATTTCTGTAAAAATTGTTAAAATGAATTCTTGTCTTTTTAAGAAGTTAGAAACATCTTCACAGTTGAAACAGATCTTATTCCACGCCTTACTCGTTTAGTCGTTAGTAAATTGAGTTGCAAACGCAATAACCCCGTATCGAACCTTGGTCACGGCATGAGTTTTTTTCTAAATTTTAGAAAAGATCAGCAATTTAATTTTCTTTTTTTAATCTGAGATTTTATGCCATGTTATTTCAAAATAGATAGCGAAAATTTTGGTAAATTGAAGAATTTAGTAAAATAATTATGTTTTGAAATATTTTCATTTATTAAACTATTACAAGAATAATATGTAAAATATTAGATATATTTTTAATGTTCGTAGTAAATAAGAAGCTGCTGAAAAGTATTTATATTTTAAACTCTTTTGCTTTAAGATCATTTTTCTCAGGGACGTATATCCCCTATAAGCAAAATATATTGCTCCAATATTGATAATCTTAGCCAAGATTAGTTAATTGGGGCCCATTATAGGTCAATTATTTGACTTTGATCTATAATATGTGCCACCATTTTTTACCAAAATAGGACAACCCAAGATGAACCAAAGTAAAAGCTACATTAAGAGTCAAGTCAAAATGCATCAACAAGCTAATATTGGACCGATAATAAGAAAGTATATTGAGAAAAGGAATGTTGAGAATGGTAAAGTTAATAATAAATATTGAGACCTATGTATCTGTCCAAATTTTCCCCAATATAAGGCACGGAATCTTTTACAGGTCTTTCTTAAAAAATTAAACCACTATTGCTTTAGTAATGGAAGCCAAATTTTTCTTTTAATGACAAATAAATTTAACCTGAGAGGATGTATTTTGAATTAACTCTGTATGTATTATGTTATGAATGATAGACTTTAAGTCAATAAGTTTCGTTATGAAGTATAAAGCAATATATAATTCAAAATGAAAAGAATCGTCAGAAGACAGATTCTAGGTAATTCATTCTAAAATAATGAAGGAATTCTATAAAAGCAGCTTTCTTAATTAAATTTTTATTTATATTTTTGATGTTTACTTTAAAACTCATTTTATATAACATATTTAAAACAAATTGTTCTTTTTTTAGCTTATTGCTAAAATATATCTAAAGTAACATTTGTAATTTATTGTTTGTTAGAAAAGTCTATATGACTTATTACAAACTTTACAATTTCGTCTGTAAATACAATAAGTTTCATAGCTAAATAATAAATTTAGACTATGGTTACCCGTGGTTCTATAAATCTCAGAAATTCTTGAATTAGGAATTTCTAACAATTATAGGAATAATTAAACTTCTCATTTCCTTTTATTTTCCATATTTTTCTCAAGATCTCAAAGTTGAAATGTCATTTTATAATTTTGAATTACAAATCATTGCTTTTGCCAAATGAGCCAAATTACTTGCTGTATATAGGATTCTTGACTCAATAATGTCTTCCTGTGTCATCTTAACTTGATGCTGCATAAAAGTGGAGATTTCCAAGAAACTTTAAAAAAGAACAAAGATTGCACTATTTTATATAATATAATACCAAAATAATTTAAAACAGTTCTTTTCTTTTACAGCAAACCCATGAGCTTTTCGAACACTTGGTGCATTTATTTACGGATTCATTTACCGACAGCCAATTTTGTTAACATTATAATATGATGATAAAGTAAAGTGTATAATGTCATTTGAAAAAGTAAATTGATTACATAATAAAATAGTTATTTCTTAATGGAATATCAATTGTATGCTTATTGCTTAATGTATTGCTTATTGGTAAACAAGTTTTATAATTATTTTATTAAAATAAAATCACAAAATTCCTCAAAAATTCATTCAGAGGATGTGAAAAGCCTTCTTCCATCTTTCTTTTTTCCTTTCCCTCACCTCTCTCGCTATAAAAGAAATTTAATCATAAAATCATATATTCCACTTAGCAGTATTTATATTTCTCATTGTGAATTTTTAGATAATTATATTACAAAGTAGTTAATTCTTTGTACCCAAATTTTTATTTTTGCTTTAAATTATCGCTCCAGATGTGGGAAGCATAATAATTTAAATTGATTACCTTATAAAAACTTTTAATATTTTTGAAAGCTATTTTTTTATCAAATAAATAACATACAATCAACATATCATGTCCCAGTTTATCTAGCAAGAGTTAATGATTACTTTTTAATATGTCGATATTTATTTCAAAATTTTCTAATGATTGCATTATTTAATAATTATACTGAATCTGTTAACCATTGTATTGAAAATATTATATTTAAAAAATTACAGTCAAGATAATAGTTTAATCACAATAATTTTTAATCATATTTTTCAATTAAAGAAATAGAAAGTAGATTAAATCAAATGCATTTAGTGTAAAAGAAAACATGAATACAGCAAGAAAACCGAAAAATAGTTGTTATAATAATTTTATAATTATTAATTTCTTATTCTTATGATTCCATTCCATATCTTTTTACAATTTATAAACCTACTAAATCGAGACACTTTAAATGAACTGCTTGTTATTTTTTTTTTCCTTAAAGATATTAAATCCTGTAAATGTTTTATAAATAAAATTTATAACATAATTAATAATTTTTTAAATCGAGTCAAATATAACATGCTTTCTTTATCAAGGAAATTAAATTTGTCTTGATAAACTTTTCAATGTGGCTGCCATCTATTGAAAAACCTTCGAGTTCCTTATTTTTGGAATCACTTCGACATGCTCCATTAAATTTCTATAAAAACTGTAATTTTTTTAAGAAATGCAGATATTTCTTGATAGTAAGACATACTTTTCGTGAGCCGTGATCGTATAGTGGTTAGTACATTGCGTTGTGGCCGCAATAACCCAGGTTCGAATCCTGGTCACGGCAGGCAGTTTTTTCTTTTTTTAAAAAAACAAATGAGCAATTTCTTTTTTTCTCAATCTGAGGTTAAAAGTATTCGTGTGAAGTTTCAAATAGGGTGACTTTAACTTGATTAATTTGAGAAATAACACAAGACAGTATGTTTTGAAAAAGTGTAAAAATTTTAATCATGACAAAAATAATATGAAATATGTCAGAAATCTTTTCTCTCTAAGCTTTTATAAAACACTATCTAAAAAAAATTTTTTTTATTTAAAATTTTTTACTAGGTGCATAAATTAATGTTTAAAAGTTCTTATAGAATTTACGCATTGTTAAAAGATTTTTTAATCAGATTGAAACTTTATTGAAAATAACAATCTTTCCTTTTTTTAGTTTTTATACATTTAAGGAAAATTAAATGTATTTTTACAGAGTTTTTTAAATCATTAAAAATTTTAAATGCAACAGAAGTTTTTTCGTGCCATAGATCAGACATTTAAAAAATGAGTAAAAAAAAAATATCAAAAAGTCTTCGTTGGCTTTCTTTTCCTTATATTCTCCTGTAAATAAGTTTTAAAAGCAAAAGAAACCACTCTTCCGTCCAAAGAAATTTGCACCTTTGTTATTCACACGAAGTGCCTTTGAATAAACTTCGCCTCCTTGAGAAATCCAAAGTATTCACAATAGATATATTTTGTGAAACTGTCGTCTAAGCATCTATCCCGATGACGAATCATTGTCCCAAAACTGGATTGCGTTTCTGTCTATAATCTTGAATACAACTCTTTCAGAAATGGCTATTTTCAAAGGCAAAAGGGTTAACCTGCTTTACTCTTTTATTGCTTACGAAGCTCAAGCAAAAAAATTCCCATGTGACGTCAAGAGAAACATTAAAATTCACGAAGATCCTACTACAAACTTTAAAACGTGGGGTTGGACTGGTAAGTTATAAATTCATTTAAATGTAAATTCAGGTCATTTAAAAAACCAAATAGAAATATGGAAAAAATTAGTTTTTAAAAATAAACTGTATTTATTACAATATTTATTTATTTGTGACAAACATTTTAAATTGGTGCATAGTGGTTGACTGTATAGTTTTAGTCAAATAAAACAATTATTAATATATCTTTGAAAAAATTCTTGGTTTTTGTCTCTAGCATATCTGAAGTCCTTTATATTTGAGATTTTTAATTTTTCACATAATTTTTATTTTAAATAATTAAGTGAGAAGAATAAATATCAATCTAGAAATATTAGTTTTGGATCTGCATGCTCATTTATATTGTCATTCAGTAAAGCTCACTAAGTCTGAAGAGTACAAAATTCCGATACACAACACAGTGGCTCTTTATAATATTTTATTAATTGAAACTAAGGATACTTTTTATGCCCCTTTTAGGAGTTTAATTATCAGCTTTGTGTTTAACAAAAATCCTTCCTAATGAATGGAAAAAAATTTTGTTTAAGTTAGTTTGAGGAAAAATGATAACACTTTCTAATAAAAAAATATAACAAATTATGAGTATCTTGGGGATGTATAAAAGTGACCTTATATCCTGATGGGAGATCAAGTAGTTTTAAGAAAATATTGGGATCATTATCTCTGTTAAGTTATTGCTTATCAATATTAGGATGTTGTTCAAAACCATATCTTTTTATGATGCTAATCTTTTTGCGAGTTTTTATCCAATAATTTTTCCCGCTTTATTTATAAGAATGAATATTAATTCTGCTTTATTAAACATACTTTTAATAATTTTAAATTTGCAAACATTTTACATGGCTTTATTTGAACTTTGTGTTACATTTTCAAATGAACTATTCAGTAAATAAAAAGTTGGTGATATATTTAGCTAAAATGTTGATATTTTGAGAAAATATTTTATGAAGCTATAATTATATATTTAAATGAGTAAAGTGATACTGCTATAAAATTTTAAAAAATAATTACCTAAAGATTTTATTGATTATGTTTCTAAAAATAAGTATGATCTCAAACATTTTACTTTTAATGTATGAATATATTTTTAGTTATTTTACAATTTAAAATATGTTTATAGCCTTAATAATAAGTAATATTTTGTGAAACCAATTTTGAGAAAAGGCTTTTCAATCATTCAAGCGGAATTAAATATTATATTTGCATTAAAGAACGTAGCAATTCAATAACAGATGCAAATTTTTAAAGAAATATTTAGAACGTTTATTTGAGATATAGTTTTCCATAATTATTTTATCGTTAAGTCAAATTATTCTTTAAAAGCCAATTTTCAAAAAGGAATTATAAATGAATTTAAGTTCAGCAAGAAATTAAAACTTTCATATAAGACATATAAAAATATTTTCCAAGTGCTGACCGCATTTATTATAATTTGTTATTCATCTTCGGAAAACAATTTGATGAGCTTCAATTCACTTGACAGCAGTTACAATTTTAAGAAATCAGAATTCTCTGATTGCTTAACTTCAACCTTATGAGTACCGTAAATCGGATTGTGCATAGAGGATCGGCACTGCACTGCGACCGCAGTAACCTAAGTTCGAACCTTGGTCACTGCACGATTGAGTTTAAATCTAAAAATAAAAGTTATGTAAATTTTATCTATTAGATTGTAGTTGAAATGACACGAATAAACTCAGGAACTGATGAATAGAAATATTTGGGGTTGACTAAGAAATATATTTGTTGTGAAAAGTATTCTTTCATAATATTAATTCATTACAAGTATAATGTAACAGGAGTAAATGACATTTCCTATTTTTTATGAAGCCTGGAATATTAACATGGGGTGAGGGGATATAATAATAAATGCAGATTTTCACTTATATTTTCTATGAAAAAACCGATCTTATTAAAATTTCTAACATAAATTTTAAGAAAATTTAGACATTTTATATTTGAATAAGTTTTTTTAAGAATAAACATTAATGCCTTTGACTAGGAGAATGCTGTCTTAATCATATGTTTCATAATCATCTGAATAACATTTCCTTCTGAGGAAAGTTTACAAAACCTTATTGAGTATAACCTCATGAAGTTGCACAAGAGAAGATGCATATTCTTCTAATCACATAACAATGCTCAAACATAGTCAACTCAATAAACCTGCCACAATAAAATTTCTTGAATCTGTAGACAAATAGCAATTGCAACAAATGGCACAACCACAACTAAAATATTTCAATTTGCATCGAATAAAATAACTTTAACTTCTCTCAGAAATATAGAACAAATAAATGTTTAAAATCCAATAATGCATCATTTAATGAATATCGAATTCTAAAAAGGTCTTATCTTCCAAAATACACACCAAAAAGCTCACGCACAATACCACTTTTCTTACATTATAATATTACACAACTGAACTAGTCTTATTTAGTTAAAATAATTTATAATTTTAAAATTATAAATGAAAGTTAGGAACATAAGATATAAAAATGTTTAAACAGAATAAGAAACGTATCTTTTAAGACTATTAATTAGTAAATTATTTACATCAATAAAATTTTTCTCTGTAATATGAATCTGCTTTACAATTTAATATGAAAACGTCACATTTAGTTGTCATAAGAAAAATATTTCACGAATTATTTGCTGTTAACTTTAATACATTCCTGAAATGTGGAGTGGGACTTTTTCTATCGACAGTATTTAAAATTCTTCCTTAGTGATTCATATGCATTTTTCACAAGAGGCTGAAGTCGGAAACTGCAAAGCCACCATCAAGTTACCACAATGCGATCTATAGTTCACATCTATTAACACCAAGTCCTACAATTCCTGTAGCGTAATTGACTACAATAAATCTGAATATCGCAACCCAATATCAAAGAATAATTGAAGTTTCATTTTGAATGATATTGAGGCAAATGGGCACATTAATGGAGATGAAAGCATAAAACATCGCACCTCAATGAACACATCAAACACTTCCATGCACAAATGCAAGAAGGTTTCTTGTGCCACGTTTTTTCCAAATGAACATATGCCTATTATCAAAATGAACTAAAAAATGGAATTCGTGTGATAATAGAATATTGCGTCATTCAGCTCTTCTCTTGCTCATTTGCTCTTTTGCCCCGTCTCTGGGAACATTCGTTGCTTTATTATTAATGTAAGATATACAATTTTGATTAGTAATCATATGGACTTACAGCATGGAACTGATTTCGGACAGAGTGATTAAAAATCGCGGTGATAGAAGTAAGTGTTGTTGAAAATGTGTGATATATTTCGGTATTTCCGAACGGTTAACGTTAAACATAGAAATTCTTTGTGTGTATTTGTACGCTAACGAATTCGTCCTGATTATCAGTCTGTTGCTCCAATTTCTAAAAGACAATTTTAATCCTGAAAATAAAGTTTGTAAATTCTAATAGCTTCTGTTAATTCAACTTCTATTTGGACTCTCTCTGACTAAGAAAGGAAATAGTTAAATGACATTATCGAGATTTCGCATTCATAGAAATCAAGCACTAAATGAAATTGGATCATATTTATTTTTATTATCTTTCAGTAAGTTTATATCCAAACTTTTCTCACTTTCGCCAATTCACTCTGTAATTCACTCTGCACATTCACTCTGTAAAGCATCATCCAGTATCTGTGCTTACCATTTGACGCCGTTTACAACAAAGGGGTCTGTCCGTAAGTTGTCCATTGCTTCGTCTACCCTTGACGTAGAACCATAACGTCTTTGCCGCCAATGTTGCGATGAAAAAAGGATGTGGATGGCAGAATAGAATGAAATTGTTTTTACTGACTTGTCACGCTTCTGTCTGAAACACCACGATGGTAGCATTCGAGTCTGGAGATACCTTGGAGAGAGGATGCTAAACAACTGCGTTATGCACTGCCACACTGTTTTTGCACTGGGTATTATTGTATGTGTCGGTATTGGATATCACTCTCTCACTTCTCTAGTACACATTACTGATACTTTAAACAGCCAGTGTTACATCTCCAAGGGGTTGGAGCCAGTTGTCATTCTTAATTTCGGAGATTGCTCACAGCCATATTTCAACAGGATAATGCGCGACCATAAGTGGAACGCATTGTCCAAGGGCTCTTCTTCAATTGCCAGATTGAATTGTTTCCTTGGTCGGCTTGCTCTGTGGATCTTTCGCAAATAGAAAACATGTGGTCCATGGTGGTTGCTCAACAATTGACCCAGATTATATCCCCAGGTACTGCACTAGATCAACTTTCGCAACGTGTAAAAACTATTTGGTCTGTTGTATATTAAGAGAACACATCCAAAGTCTCTGAATCAATGTCGAGGCGTGATGTTCAACAACGGCGGCTACTCTGGCTACTGATTTTGTCATGAACCACACTTCACAGAAGTCTATAAATTTAATCATTTGATATTTCGTCACCATGTTATCTGCAAAATAAATTATTTTGTTGGGATATCTCTTGCTTTCCTTGGTGCTGCAATTTGGGTGGCCAGCAGTGTAATTTGAATAACAAATACTTTGCCCTAATACTTTACTAACTTGCGTGTAATTGTACAAAAGAGAATTTTTTATAATATCTATATAATTATTTGTGATGCGTATACAATATCAAACATTCAGTTTTTTTCGGAAAACATAGGTAAAAACAATTGTGAAAATAAAATAAAAAATTGATAGATTTTCATTCAAATACGATCTCTTAGTAAAGGATGATGACAGCAGTGTTCAAGTGAAAAAAAGTATTTTCTGTTATAAAATGTTCAGTTTAATCATTTTATTGATTTTAGTAATTTCATTTTTGAGTATTAAGGATTGTAAAGGGAAAATTTTTGATAATACACTTTAGAACTATATAAATCGTAATTATTATAAGAATTCGTTCTTTGACTTTTATAGCAATTACAACATATTTTAAATAATCATCTTTATTTTTTTGCAATTGCAAATAGGTAACCATAAACAAAGATTTAGAAAGTAAGTAATTTACAGAATCCCTAGTAGTGAAGTCAAAATATTTTCACTTGGCTTTCCCATTAATATAAATAAAAACCTTTAATTCCTAATTGTAATCCGTGAAAATCGTAAATCCTGCAAGATCTTAATTAAAAATCACGCACACTTATAAAAAAAATAATCCAAATAGGATCAGATAGAAATTTAATTTACATTTACATTGTTTAACCTCTGAAATAAAATGAAGGCTGCAGTGTCAAATATGCAATCGGAAACCCTTCGTATCCTTGTTTATTTCATTATTCACACCCACTGGATTATCGATCACAGTTCAAGGATTACGCTATCTCTTTAATTTAAATGATAAGCTTTTTCTTATAAATGCTTTCGGAAATAACTTTAGGTAGATTGTAAATCATTTTCTTATATTTGATATTTATATCAGTCCAACTAATCAGTCAAATGGCTATTTGTATATACGAAAGTCTTCCCAGTTGCAGTCAACTAAATACGGAAGAAAAACTTTCGAAAATCTGAATTGATCTTACACAGTTAAATATAATTACAAAATTAAAATTTTCTTAGATAGACAGACTTTCGTTCTTCCGGTTCTTTTAAAAATAAAATAATTGATTTATGTATCGTTAAAATTAATAAGATCTTTTAGACTAATGCTTGTTTTGTGTTTTTGTAAAAAAAAATATAAATTCAAACTCAAAATCATGTTTCATATTACTAAGCATTTAATAACAAAGAAGATAGTTCATTTACATTGGAATTTGTATGATAATATGTAATTTTTGACAAAAACAATTACTTAAAAATTGTTTTCGGATACATATAATATTAATAAAATATTGTCACAAAAGTAAATTCAACTTTTTTATGTTGGAAATTGAAGTTACATTTTTACTACAAAACTTACATAAGATTATATATATATTTGTTTTACTCACTTAAAAATTACAATTTTAAATTAATTTGTTCAACTTGGAGAATTTATGAATAATCAAAATTTAATTCGAAAATAAATGAGAAAAATTCCCGTATTATTTAGATTTATGCATATAATATGAGCCACCGTATTACAAATCCTAAACAGCTAGTTTAAATATAATTACATAAGCTTGAATCAATTAGAGAAACAGCTTATTTAAATGGATAAAAGTCAATATAAATATTCTACAACTGCGGGTTGCTCATTAAATGGTCACCTGAATAAGCTACTTAGCAGCTGTTTAAAGAGAATTCCATATGTTAATTAATCATGGTAAAAATCATAAATTTATGAAACGGCTACAAAAATAGAAGAGAATTGAAATTTTTTCCGACAATTTATGTATATATGGCAAGCTCAGAGGCCATTCAATAGACCTTTTAATCATACATTTTACTTAATTAAAACAGGAGCTTTAGTCTTGTATTTTATTATGAATTCAGTAACGAAAAACATTTAGCAAATTACCGAGCCCCAAAAAGTCTATTGCCAATAAAGTCATCTCTATAATTCCGGAGACAGTGCATTACGTTCAACAAAATAATAACATTAACATGTTGTTATTTGGTTGAATAAAATGAACATTAACTTAGCCAGCAAAATAACATTAAAAAATATGCCGTGAATAATAGATAAAAAAAAATCTGTAAGTTAGAAATAGTAGTTGAATACTATAATTTTTGATAAAACTAATTTTCTAATGTCTAAGTTAGTCATTGACAATGAAATATAATATTACAACCAGATGAAACATGTAGAACATTTAATCAAATGTAATAATTCATTGTTTTTACATTTGGAAACTATTCAACTTACTCATTTTTGTACAGTCCCTTCTAAGACTATTACATGTTTATTTTTTTCTACAAGTTTAAAAAATAAATAAATTCACAAAATTAAATTTATTAGTAAAACAATCTTTTGTCATAAACGACAGTAATAATTATTCTCATAAAATTAAAATATGAGCATAAAATAGTATAAATTCGCATGCCAATTTTTA
>JAPDSC010063907.1:30468-53591 GCA_026290005.1 Latrodectus geometricus | reverse complement strand
TCATTAAGATAGATACATGCAGTTATTAACTTTAAACATTTATTTGGTGAATAGAATTTACAAGGGAATTTATATTTTTATAGATTAGTCAAAATAAAAAAAGATAGTTATACAAGACACCGATACATTTGATATGAATATATATGACATATATTTTATTATCTATGGAAAATTTCTTTTTTATTAAGAAATAATAACATGGCATTAGTATATACAAGTGATTCTGAATTTGTTTTTCTAACTATTTCTTATATTTGAATTCAATAGCAAAACACAACTACCTGATTAAAGATTTTGTTGAAAGTTAAATTAAAGAGTTCACACATTTTTCCCAATTATCTAAACAAACTTTTATTTGTTATGGCTGGAGAAATATTATTTGTGGTGTTTACATTTATATATATATATATATATATATATATATATATATATATATATAATCTACGGTGTTTAAAGAAATATTATCATGTCCCTTCTATAAATTATGGATTATGGTACTATATACTTATATCTACATTTTTTAAAATAGTAAACAAATTGTAAAATGCATATATATATATATATATATATATATATATATATCAATATGAATTGGCATGGACTTGTGTATTATCTAAAGATATCATGAAAGCGTGTCAGGTCATGAATCCTGCATTTTAATCAAAATATCCATAAGAACGCGATCTGGGGAAAATCTTTTATTGACGTTACGTTGAAAGACGTAACCTTAATGTGCTCGGTAATGTTCATGTCTGATGATTTACGCCGATAATGAAAATTGTCTAAATTCAGAACAGGGAAACATTAGCCAGCCAGAAATACTCTTTTCAAGTGGGGGTAACATGGCCCTGCTGGAAATATCCAAATCCTTCGGAATGCACATAGAAATAAAAAAGTGTAGTTGATTAGATAGTATGCTTACAGGTGTGACCATTTCTAATTATTATAATCATTTCTAATCTCTCAAAATTCCCATATCATGCCAGCTGCACGCGCCCCATACCGCCACAAAAAAATTCATTAATCTGAACAACTCGTTATTGACATGCCTGATCTATAGATTCGGGAAATTTCCGTAATACCATCATATATTCTTTCGTCCATAAGATGGAAAATGAGACTCGTCAGACAAGGCAACTTGTTGAAGGGATGATGTTAATGATACTAGGTGAGGCATGAACTTTTGTGTTATGCAGTCAATAACAATATACATGCGACTTATATTTCGAAAAGCTTATATAAACGATGGTTAGCTGAATACTTCCATTGATGGCACTTGTTGGCCAGTACTGAAATCCACAGTCATTGGAGGAAATATTTCAAGTCCATCTTACTCAATAATTCTCCTCATCGGTGAAGGATTCCGTTATTTATATTTTATCAACCAACCAGTTTTCTGATACTCAATGTTTTAGTAAAAAATATATATTCACGATATAAATAATCGTAAACAGAAATCCAAATTCCATCAGTGCTTCGGAGGTGCTGTCTTCTTTCTTTTGCTACGACATGTAACGCCACAAATTCACATGAACCATGATAACTTGCATTGCTTAAGATCGAATTAAATTCGATATAAGGATCCCATTTACTAAGCTTTAAACATTTCTATGAAATTTTCTTAGGTATTTCGGTATCACAATGAGTTGATGACATCCTTACAACCAATCCAAGCTAAGATGCCTTTGGAAAGAAATTTTCATAGTTAGTGAATTGCATTGATGTGTTGCAAGGCAAAACTTTCGAAACACGTATACTTAAAAAATAGAAGTGTAATATTCAGTACTGTAATTTAAACATAGACAATATTGAACCAAAGATCTCCACGGTAAACCCTTTTAACATTCATGACTCACTTAGTGTATATTTAAATAATCAAATAGTGTTATAAGGCATTTGAGCATTCGGGGAAGTTTTTGCCTTCTAGAATTGTGACGCCTTTATATTTCTTATATAATGACGCGTATTTGAATATCGCAATAGAAAAACGCAAAAAATCTCTCCAACATCGAGTCCTATATATATTGCATTAAAAGCACATTCTTCTTCCTTTTTAATTAATAGTGAAACAGAACCCAGTACCTTCTACTTTAAAACATATTTAATAGCATAATGCATAGTACAATAATTTTCCTGTCAAGGACTGAATTGGTGACTCAGTGGTTAGCACTCAATAAATTTAGTTCAAGAGATAGAAATATCGATTCCCCCCTTTAGGGGATGTTTGCATTGAATAAAAATCCATTTTTAAAAGTTGGTCCTGATCGATATAGCTCTGATGTGGTGACTGAAAAGAGTGACCATAAAGCGACAATCAAGTTTATCTTTACATAATTAAAACTAGACCATGGTGAGTCTGTTTCCTGCATATTTCATAGTATAACACACAGTATGTGCACAGGGCTGAAAGGACGGTGCTCTAGCTTTAAGGACAAATCTTCGTTTGTTTGATTCCCAACGCAAATGCTGATATTTACAAGGGTAAGAAAAATACCCTTTTAAATCATAGATCACGATGGAATTAGTCCTTATGCTTGAGCAAAATGTGGCAACAAAGAATACATCAAAAACGATATAAAAGTTAAGGGAGCAGTGTTAAGTGGCATCTTCTGAATTAGAAAGTTTCAATATATGCATTTGCATATGAGAAATTATTTGTCGTATAGTGAAACAAACGGCGTAATATGAAGTTAGAAAACTAAAACAAGAAAAATTGAAGAAATAAATTCACTAAAAATGAGTAGATTTATAAGAACTTACAGCCAAATATTTATTTCTATGAAATAAGATATTTTTTAATTTTTCTGTGATAGAAATAAATTTTATTTAGTTTCCTTTTCCTTGATACATTTATTGAAAAGATTACACAGGATAAATTCTGTAAAGATTAAAGATTGAAATTTTTATTATCTACAAATTTCAAAAACAGCACATTGACATGACTTGGATTCAAACCTGATTTATTGGGGCTATAACACGATGTATCAATCACTATATGACCACGACACACTTACGTTTTCTCTTATTTCCAAAAACTGTTCAGTTTTCTTATACAGAAGTAACATTATTTAATTAAATCAAGCATATGGAATTGCATTAGGAAAATGAACTGCAAACATTGATTCTGCTCGCAATGAAATTGGTCAATATGTGTATAAGTGAATGGAATTAAAAATTACCGAAACAAAATTATATGCAGTGATTTAAATTATGGAACTCAGTTTTGATATTATACCTGCTTTGAGAATCCATAGAACAGTAGATCAAAATACAATTGATTTGGTTGACTATTAGGATCATTGTTTGCCCTCTACCACCCATTGGATCAACATCTATAATTGAAAATGCCTTCGGGATGACTGCAAGTCACCCAAGCTTGCAGTGGGATTCCATACCCGCGAAAGGTTGTGCCTCTGAACTAGTGGTAACCATTCAGCAGGTTGTTTGGCAAAACAAAGAGCATATTTTGTAGCATAATTGCCATCCCATTAGATTATAAATTGCGCTGTTCCTCTGTTTAAGCTACACTAAAAATTTACTTATTTTCACAACATATATACAAGTCCAAATACATAATAAGCAAAACAATTGGAAAAACATTTGGTTGAGAGGCTTAAGAAAGTCTATAATAATACGAGACAAATTCTTAAAATGCAAAAAATTAAGATAATGTTTCTATAGAATAAAAAATGTTCTTAATTTGAAGAAAGCTGAAAATGTCATGTTGCACCGAGTAAAACTGATTTTATTGAAAGCTTGGAGTTTCTCGTCAAATAAAAGCTGATTTTATTTCTTGAGCGATTACTTATAATTTCCCATTCCTTTTTCTTCGAATTATATTAGTCATAACCGAAATCGAAAGGATTAAAATTTTTAAGAAAATTATTTTAAACGAAAATATTATGTAAAAGAAACTTGTACACTATATAAAATATAAATCTATATATAAAATATAAACAGTATAACTATGAATATAAATCTTTTTTTATTAAGGTATTTTTATCTTAAAAATTAAAAACTCTTTAAAATAAAATGAAACTAGCATTAAATAAATTTAAAATTAATTTTGTTCTTATAAAAACATAATATTGAACAATATTTAAAATTGAATAATATAATTAAATACGTACTTCGGAACTAATGTGTTTCATTCAAATTATGTAGAACAGAATTATTGACTATAACATATATTATAATCTAAATAATGAAAAATACCAACAATTGAAGTTATTAACCATTAATAAAAAAAACATCAATTATAAAGCACCTTTTATACATAGTAAATATTGAAAGCATAAAAGCTCTTTGAACCACATCAAAACTAATGTATTTAAGTAAAATAATGAAAGAACGTAATTGTTGAGTAAGAGATATCTCAATTAAAAAAGTAAAAAAGTAAAGAAGATAACAAATATTACATTGAAAGTAATGATATAATCAAAACACATATAACACTTCTTCTAAGTATAGAAAACTATCAGAGGATAAAATGTGTTAAAAAATAATAATAAACTGTGTGTGTGTAGAAAATTAAATGCCATAAAAGTGTGTAGAAACATTCTTTAACCACACACACATATTCTAATGTATAATTTAGTACAGTCAATATTTTTCAATGAATTTATGATTAAATAAATATATATTTATTCTTCATTTTCCTTATTTTTTTACTATATATATATATATATATATATGTGTGTGTGTGTGTGATCTCGTGCGTATGTCTTCTTTCTCAAAACATTAACAGCATGAAACCTGGAAATTCAAAAAATAACTTATGCCGTGACCAGGATTCGAACCTGGGTTATTGCGGCCACAACGCAATGTACTAACCACTATACGATCACGGCTTGAACGGAGAGTATCTTAGAAGAAAGATATCTCAAATTCCTTTAAAAAGTTTCATTTTCTACGGAAGTTAAATAGAGCATATCAAATGACTTATCAAATGAAACAAGCTGTAGTTACGAATCTTTTGTATAGAGAGCAGCACTGAGAATAACGAAGCACTGAAGTGTGTGTGTGTCAAACAAGATCACAGAATCTAAATTTACGTAAGTGAAGCATGTACTCAAATAAACGTTGAATTAAACCACTTGAGAAAGAAAAACATCATAAAAAACAGAATCGCCATGATAGTTTTCTTATTTCCATATTATCAGACATATAATTCAATGTTACATTTTCTGACATACAGAAGCAATAATATTTTAAGCAAATGCTGAATTTAATTTTAAAATTCCAATATAAAAATTTTAAATGCCGTTATTTTAACAGTAAAATTTAAAATATTATTTTTTTGCTTAATTTTGTTTTGTCGGAAAGTGTTACCTCTAGTCAAACAAATTTTAAGAAACTGAAACTTCCGCTTAATAAACAGCTATGTGGAATCAGAGGGTGTCATTCATACTATATTAAAACAATACATGAAATTTTAAATTTACTCAAACAAAATTTATTATTAAATCCAAGCACAGGTTGAAAACGAAATTTTAATTGTATAGCAAGAAATCGAAGAAACACATAGTTTTTATTTTAACTTTATATATCCTTGAAATATGTTGCATTTTATGACATATTGAAACAAAATAGAAACTCAAAAAGTTTTAAAATAAAATATTTTACCATTATTTAATTTAACTGAGAGCGTTACAAACCAGATTCTATGAAAACATTTCAAATGCTATTTAATAATTTAAATGCTTGAATTTCACCTGAAAGAATATTGACGAGGCATTTCATTCAAACCAAAAAAATTTTGAGAAAAAAAGTTATATTTATACTTACAAATCTAATATAAAATTGTAATTTTCTCCTCTTTATTCTTATTTTCAATCCAAAAAACAAAGAAAATCAATTAACAAAGAACAAGTAATAAATACAGCTACAATTCTGAATACATAATGAAAATGAGCTACTACGTAATAAACATCATGTAAAACAATATCCAAAGAAGAATTAGATAATATAACCCCAATAATTCCCCCTAAATTAAATAAAAATACAAAACAAATACGTCATAATGGAGTATCTATTTTAAAATAAGATATATGCAAAGTTTCTATTCATCTAAAAACCAGTGGGAACAGCAATAATTATTATAGCAGCAGTAAAATAAGCTATAGCATTCCACATCTATTCTTACACATAAGAGAACGAATTTATACTTTTTTCCCAAAAATCGAGAAATTTTAATCGAAACATCCACCTATAAATCACCCAAATTAGAATTTATTACTTCCATTGATAAGATAGACCTAAAAGTTTTTAGAATTTCTCTGGCTGTTGGAAAATTTCACCAAAATTTACCACATTTGGGGATTTGTTGTCCTTACAGATGGGAGCTTTGATGAAATTTCATTTTTTAGAGATGTATGACTTTGAAAATAGATTGATTTTGTTTCCAGCTCTTGTTCTAATTTAAAATGTAGGGATAGTATTCTTTCTAAGTTAATTCCGAGGGCCAGAATATTTCCCTGTATCTAGCACAGATTGATATCAACTAGTAAGTTGAAGCTGCTGCGTGGAAATCTTCAAAATTTAAAAGCAGGGGCCAATCAGAAAACTCAACACTTAATCTGTCCCCTAGAGTATGATTTCACTTGCAGAACATAGTGACCAGGGCTTATTTAACGGGTAATATTTCAATGGAGGAGTATGAAGTAGCAGTGTATCCTTAAGAGTCACTTTATATTTCTTAAACTGAGAGGAAATACCTAAAACTGGAATCATAAGCGACGATCCTTTCCCTGATGGTGAGGTAAATTGACTATGTAATGAATTCCTTTTTAAGATCCCAATCTCAGCTCATCATTGCTCTCAATCTTTGAGCAGTTGAAATATCTTTTGAGTTGAGATGTCTAATGTGAAGGAAGAATGATAATTTACCGTTTATTTGAATACCATTATATGTTAAAAATGTTCGTATATTTCAAACTATTTCCGTTATATACTATCCTTAAGTTCTTTTTCATAAGTTTCCTATTTTTGACAATAATCAAGCTAAAAAAAAATTTCAACAATAGTAATAAAATGTTTTTGCAATTTAAATTATTGATCTCAACAATATTATTATAGATATTTTGAGCATGTTAGAGTTCGAAATCAAACAATTACAGTTTGATAAAAAGAAATTTCACACACACACATAGATTCATGGAAATACATCAATAATTCTACAATACTGATGCAAAATATAAATATATGTTAAGTATCTTGGACTGAACAAGGACAAAATTTTAGGTAATATTTCTTCAATAAACAAGGTTGCGTGGTTAAACTCAAAACAAGAAATTAAAAATTTCATGCATTTGGTAAGAGAGATTTTATTCAGATTTAAGAATTTCTCAACAAATAAAAACTGATGTTATTTAATAACTTATTGCTTGATTTCTATCTCTGTATCCTTTAGACGAATGACCTTTTAAAAAATGTATTGAAAATATTTTTATATGAAAGCAGATTGAGCTAAATGATTGAAATATAACTTTTGCCTCAAAAATTAAGAGTTTTTTTTAAGGTAAAATGAAACAAGTAATGAATTTATAATTGCTTTAGTTTATATAGAAACAATATTAAGTAAACTTTAAATTATATTAATATTTAACAAGCACGTGCAAACTTAAAAATTTCCGTTAAGAAATGTAGGAACCCAATTATTAACTAAGATATATTCTCACTATTTAAAAAGTAGTATTAAAAAATAGCAATAATGCTCACAAAACATTTCACTCACTGTCTTTTCTAAGAATAGAAAAACGTTAGAAGAAAATAACTGTTAGAGAACTACAATAACCTATTTTATCCCAATTAACAAATATTAATTAAGTTAAAAGCTTGCATGTATAATTTGTATAAAAGTATATGCATAGTACTATGCATGTATAATTTGTATATTGCATTCTAATATTCAGTATAATAAATATGTTTCAATGAGAGAATTTATACTGAAATATTTATTCATTTTCTGTTTTTTTTAAATATATATATATATTGCAGTAAAAAATAAGCTGTGTAGATTCTAACAAATTATTATCATAAAAAAATGGAAATTTAAAAATATCGCTTGCCGTGACCAGGATTCGAACCTGGGTTATTGCGGCCACAACGCAATATACTAACCACTATACGATCACGGCTTGCAAGGTGAAACGATTCCAAGTAGTAAGCTTTCTAGAATAAGTTTAGAAATGACACTTTTTTAACCTTAAATTAGTAGAGCATATCAGATTCCTGAAAAAAAAAAAAAAAAAAAAGCAGTTCATATTTAGCATTTTTACATAAAGAGAGCAGCACTAAATAAAACGTCTCTGCTTTCAAAATAAATAAAAACATAAAATTAGCGTCTTAAATCAGAAGCTGAAGTCTTGGAAAGTTAAATTGAGAAACTTCGTTCCTGATCAATAATTTTTATTTATCAGTAATGAAAGATCATTATTTGGAATTTTCTATATGCTTGCATAATATAGATACGATAATTGGTAAATTCAGAAACAAAACAGGGAGGGAGAAGCTTATTTTTGCTAAGACTGTGGATTCTTTACCGTTTAATTGGTAATAATGTGGTGTATTTTCCACAAGAAATTCTGATAACACACTTTTAATGATAATTTATGCTGTTGATAGTTACAATTGGTTTTATTTAGACAATAACCACTCAAAATTCTTCTTGTAAATTTCATATAATTTTTTAGATTATTCTGACAATGTTTTTGAGCACTAGTTTTCATATTTTGTTCTATTAATATACCTTCGAGTATTTTGATAAAATATATATACTAATATATTTTCATCGTATGAAGAACTTATGCCTGATTATCTTTTCATTTATCGTCTCGGTAACTTTTGCACAATATGTCGATTATCTGATAATAAGTCTGGAAAAGGATTTATATTAACTTCAGATATTGAACACAAAATTTATGAAATATGTATTTTCTTGCTGCTTCATAATTTGAGTTAAGAACTGAACAAGCTCATCAAATAATGAGAATATTGACATCATGGTTTCAAGTTTCCACAAGTGATCTTGCAGTCTCTGATAGTAATTATTAATTACTATCAGAGATTAATTAACTCAATATCTTAGATTCAAATGCTTTAAATACATAATACATAAATTGCTTACTTTTTTACATATTTGCTAGTTCCTCTAATTCCTAAAAGAAATCATCCTAATTCTCTTCTCTCAAGTTAAAATACAAATCCTCTAACAAATCAGCCAAAAGAATGCCATTTGCATGAAATCTGTAATTTTGAAAACATATTTAATATACTTAGACAGTGATGTAATTATATTGTGTAAAATCCTAATTAATCGATCTTCTACAGCCTCGTGATATATTTTATCCAGGATATCGGGTGTTGTAACAGTGGATCCTGTATCACTGGTGTTTGTTTAGATTAATTGGCAAATTATACGCTATAATTTTTAATTTTTTAATCTAGTTGGAGAAAAAAGATAAGAATGTTGCATTTTATGATTTTTTTATGAAACCAATTAACCTTATTTTTGTTAAAATATTTTTCGTAATCATATTTTTCTTATTTTTAAATAAGTTAAAATTCATTATTTTTAAAAACATAAAAAAATATAGAACTCATTTATGCAATCCTAGTAAAATGTTTGTTGTATTTTATATGATTTGATTATAAGGATGTTCCTAGCAAGTGACTTTTCATATTAACGGTTTTATTCTTTAATCACAAACAGAAAAAGGACCACAAGTTTCACCAACAAAAAAAAGTAAACTTTACTTATTCTTTCTAAAAAAATTCACATAAATTTTATACTCAATTTATAAATGAAGTAATATTGAAATAAAAAAAAAATAGCATTCAGCTTATTTTTATAAACTATAAATATCATTTTATTTTTGGATTGCTAAAAATTGTATTAAATTGGCAACAAAACAATCAAGCAAGCTTTACATAAATTTATAAATTTTTAAAATATTTTTGCTATGTTCAAGAAATTAGATGTGAGCAAAGAAAGTATGTGTTAAAGTTTTACTTTTAATTGTAAGTTATAGATTCAATTCAAAAGAATTAGCAAATCATGTAATAACAGTTTAGTTATTTCATATTGCATAATTATGAAGTAACTAAACTGTTATTACATTATTATTATTATATAATAAATTTTTATAAAATATTTTTTGTTTGAAAATTATTTAATATATTGCAAGTTTTTTACTTGCGTTAACTCAGACGTTCAGAAGTATTATTTGCCAAATTTTTTCAATTAATTTTTTATGTATTTTATATATATTTCGTAAATATATATACTACGGCTCATATAATTCTCTTAAATTTCAGTTTATTGGCTTTACACAAGTTTTAAATGTGGTATAATATTATCATTTTTATAAATTCTGATAACATAATTTATTTTCAGTTATTATTACAAGTTTAAAAAAAAGCATTCCTGCCGTGACCAGGATTCGAACCTGGGTTATTGCGGCCACAACGCAATGTACTAACCACTATACGATCACGGCTTGCTAATGCTGACTTTTTTAAGCTTCAAGAAATAGAAGCGATTAATGGAGCATATCTGATTGCTTTAAGAAAACAATCCATGACTTAAGTATAGAGAGCAGCACTACTAAAGTCTGATTGCTCCGCCAGCAAATAAAAAATAAAATTATTTACCTAAGTTAGAGAATCGATAAAATTCAAATAATAGATAGATTTCGCAGTTTCGAATGAAGTAATGAAGTGTAAAAAAATTCATACATAAAAATTTCAATATTTTTTTAATAAATTAGAGTTTAAGGAAATTTGAAATACATATTACTAAAATGAAGATATACTTCTCTAAATCAGATTTTTGAAGATATGGTATAAAATAGTATTTTTATAGCTCTATTTTTATGTTCAAACAAAATTTAACAAGTGTTGGATTTTTAATTTAAGAAACGTGTAAAAAAATTGAACCTTTGTGATAGCCAAAAACTTTTTTAAAGGTGTAACTTAATGCTGCATTTTAAAATTATGAATGTTATTTTTAAAATTTCAAATTTAATTTAAATAATGGAATGTAAAAATTTAAAATATAATAGCTCTAATAGTAAAGTTTTAAATACAAAATCCAATTTTTTTAAATTGTGTGTACGATAAAGTAGTTATTTCCAATTCAAACCTCCGTTAAGTTACCAGATGTTGTGCAAAGTTTAATGATACTATATATAATGCAGCAAAAAATAGAAAAAATTCTAAAAATATTGATAAAAAATTTTTTTATGAAATTAAAGCTCAGGTTGAACAAGAAAACTTGAAGAATGTAAGTAAAAATCGAAATAGTACACATTATTTTTAACTTCATGACTTAGAAACAATTTTTGCGTTTTATAACATTAAAACAAAAAATATTCAAAAATTCTGAAAATAAAATTCTAATCACTATTTTTTTTTTAACTGTGAGTGTTACGATGGAGTTGAAATTTCAAATGATCCTGTTTAGATTTCAAAATATAAATTAGATCTAGATGCTTACAGAAAAAGAGCTTCTAATGATGTTTTCGAAACCAAGAAATGCTTAATGAAATCATTTACCCTTAAAGCACCGAAAAATTGGGATTTTTTGTTAATTACAACATTAAATAAGACTAAGGCTTATAGCAACTTTGTCCATCAACTGGAAGAATTTCGCCGAAGTTAGTCACATTTGGTAATTTACGCGGAAAGTTATGGAAAAATATTAGTTAGTAACCATAACTTCTCTTCTCAAAACAAGTGAAAACTGTTAACGAATGTATGAACGTGAAATATTTCCTTCCATGAAGTTAAAAGGACCTGTCTATGCCAAAACCAGGATTTGAACAGTGACTATCGTGGCCACATCGAAATTTACTACTATACGATCACGGCCAGTCAAGGACACGTTACATAAGTAAAAAATGCACAGGTTATTTTAAAAAGTAACATTTTAATCCAATAATAATATACCTATAATATAACAATAAAATAATATCAAATCTTAGAAATGAAATTCCAACCATTATTTTTTAATTTTGGATAACAAGATTGAATTGTGCATAATAAAATGATATAAATAATCTATTTCAATATTTAAAATTCAAGTGAGAACTGAAATCTAATAAGTAAACAATCTTCTATTTTCAAAATTTTGAAAATATACTACTGGCCATTAAAATTGCTACACCAAGAAGAAATGCAGATAACAAAATGATATTAATTGGACAAATATATTATACTAGAAATAACAAAAGATTAAATTTTCAAAAAACCTGGCTGGATAGATCCAGAGAAATCAATACCCAAAACAACCACCTCTGGTAGTAATAACAGCAGTTATACGCCTGGGCATTGAGTCAAACAGAGATTGGATTGCATGTCCAGGTACAGATGACCATGCAGCTTCAACACGATGCCACAGTTCATCTACCGTAGTGACTGGCGTTTCGTGACGAGCCAGTCACTCGGCAACCATTGACCAGGCGTTTTCTATTGGTGAAAAATCTGGAGAACGTGATGGCCAGGGCAACAGCCGAACATGTTCTGTATCAAGGAAGGTCCGTACAATACCGGGAACATGCGTTTGGGCATTATCCTGTTGAAACATAGGGTTTCGCAAGGCTCGAATAAAGGGTATAGCCACAAGTCGTAACACACCAGAAATGTAACGTGCATTGTTCAAAGCACCGTCAATGCGAACAAGAGGTGACCGAGACGTATCCAATGGCACCCCATACCATCACGCCAGGTGATGGGCCAGTATGACGATGACGAATGCACGCTGCCAGTGTACGTTCACCACGATGCCGCCAAACACGGATGTGACCATCATGATGCTGTACACAGAACCTGGATTTATCTGAAAAGATGACGTCTCGCCATTCGTGCGCCCAGGTTCGTCGTTGATCACACCATTGAAGGCGCTCTTGTCTATGACGCAGCGTCAAGGGAAGCCGCAGACATGGTCTCCGAGCTGAGAGTCCATGCTGCTGCAAATGTCGATGAACTGTTCGTGCAGACACTTGTTTTCTTCCAAATGCCCCCATTTCTTGACTCACGGCTCGTGACATGGTTGCACGATTCATTACGGCCATGCGGATAATATGCTTGTCTTCTCGGCTGCTAGTGATAGGTGGCCGTTGAGATCCCGCATGGCGTTCCGTATTACCATCCTGAACCCATTGATTCCATATTCTGCTAACAGTCATTGGATCTCGACCGACGCGAGCATGTAGGTGTCGCTTCTGGCGCCTGTTTTGTCTGAATGCGCTGAAAAGCTAATCATTTGCATATCACAGCACCTTCTTCCTTTCGTATAAATTTCACGTCTGTAGCATGTCGCCTTCTTGGTGTAGCAATTTTAATGACCAGTAGTGTAGTTTCAAAATTAAAAGACATTCCCGTAAATTATCCAAATTAAGATTTTTGGACCAACATATTTTAAGGGCCTTAGGAATTTTCTTTGAGAGCTGAAAAACATATCACTACCTCTCAAACACAAGCACATATGAGAGACATAAGCTAGGTAGTAATACAAACACAAAACATAACTCCAGAATTTAAAAATTGCATGAGTACGATCACTTAGATAATACATATAAGAATTACATCTACGGTATTTTTCGCGGCTTACAGTCAGATTTTACATATATCTCAAGTTCGTGAGTAAAAATGCTTCTATGAATTTATCTGCTGAAGATAGAGTTTCAACTTCAACTATTTCTTACATTCCAATGTTGCCCCTTCCATGTTACAAGCATAACATACATGTCAAAACATCAGATGGTATCGAAACAGTTCTAAAAATAAAGAAATTTCAAGAAAAAAGGTAAAAAAAAAAAATAATGAAATGTTTTTTGTTTCTATTTTTGCATAACTATTAAAAGCTGTGAATTACCTCTCTCTCAAACATTACAACTTAGATAATTTGGTTGAGATTTCATATGAAATAAAAACGAAAATCACATTCCAAAGCTACATGCTGATCAAATGTACTGCCAATTTCAGTCTTAGGATTGAAATAATAAATTTTTTTTTAATCCAAAGACTGAAATGAGCGAAAGACACTTGATCAGAAGGGAGGATGGTCTAGCCTCCAAAAAGATGTTTGACACTAAGCCAACTAAAACTCGAAAAAGAAGTAGACTGAGAATCCGGTTGATCGATTGTTGTAAAACAGATCTGAAGATTCTTGAAATATAAGACTGGAAAAGTCTATCAAATCAGAGGGGATCAGGAAATCTGCTATGCGAAAGTCCATGGCCTATCCTGGTCTGAGGCACCACTGAGGAAGGAAGGAAGAAAAAATCTGTCTCTTACAAGAGTTTCTATATTATCTGTTTATATAAAATCTGTATTCTTTTTGTCTGCCAAAATTTTGTGAGGAATTCAGAATGGTTGTCCAAAGTGGAATGAACTTAATATCATAATTTCTTCTTTCTTAATTTTTATTTTGTCATGGCTCAAAATAAAAATAAAATATTTTTTTCAAAATTTCGATTACAGCATTTGAAATTTTTTAAAACATATGAAGTCTCCGTAAAGTTGCTTATATTCAATATCGGTATATACGTATTAGACTGTTGATCCTTTCCGCAAAAAAATTTATGTTACTAATTATTCCGATTGAGCTCCAAAATTTAGTGATCGTACCACCTGAGCTATTTCATAAGTTTACATTTTGAGTTTTCATTTTTAGTGCAATCATGTTTTAATTTTATGATTACATTTTCTGTAACCATAACGATCTAAAAATAGGAATATGAGTACGAATAAAAATTCAATGGAAGGAAAACTAAGGTCTTTTTTCCACTGAAGATAAAATGTTAACTGTTCTTTTTTTTTTTAATCTCATTTCAAAAAATAATTAAATTTGTGATATTTGGTAATATAATTTTTGTCGAAAATGATCAATAGAATAATAAGTATCTTAATATCAATAGAAAAGTATTGTTTAAGAATAGTGAACATGCTTATATAATAACTGTCCTAAATAAATCTCTAATTATCATTATGCTTAAACAAATAACAAGTTACATCCTCTATCTAAGAATAATTATTCAGTGATATTCTTTAGGAAATACTGTATTTGTGTATTTACGCTGCAAGTCAGCTACATGGTAACCAATTTATTCATGACATAAGATACTCTTAGATAATATATATAAAAAATGGCTTATAATATTGAAGTATGCTTAAAGTGACGTAGTCGACGCCTGATACAGCGCTCCTTCAATATTCTACATTACTTTTCAGCCGAAAAACAATCCTTTATAAATTTCATAGATATAAACTTATCTACGGTTAATCTTTGATGAATCTTGAACTGAAAA
Organism: Latrodectus geometricus; assembly: GCA_026290005.1. NCBI lineage: Eukaryota > Metazoa > Arthropoda > Arachnida > Araneae > Theridiidae > Latrodectus > Latrodectus geometricus. The sequence goes on along the minus strand of JAPDSC010063907.1, from coordinate 38,280 downwards.
AGGCACGTATTAAAAGAGTTTTTCTTTTGTAAAAAGTCAGACGATTACTTGAGCCACGACTCAGCAACGAAATGAGAATAAAATATTTTTCCTGTTTTCTTAGGCACTATTGGTGAGTGATATTTAGAATTGTGCATTTCTTAACTTAAAAATTGTTCTCGTCTTAATATAAATAAATATTATTATTTACTCAGTTTATTTTCTGCATGAGCTTCTTTAAGATATACTACTTGAATTAATTTTGAGGTAAGTACAATAATGATAGTTTTTTACAAAAAATTATAATAAAGGAAAAGATACCAGTCACTTTCTGTCTTTTATAAATGATATTCTATTTCGACATCAAAACATTTCAACCCTCAAAGAAAATGCAAATAATTTTCTCATTCTAAAAATGATCCTGCTTGAAAACGTAAAATAATGTTAATAAATATTTCAGTTTTCATAATCAAATCAATTCAAAACGTAAAAACAATTTATTGGAAAAAAATGATGTAAAATGGCAGTTATACAGTTTAATATCTGGTATATAAAAAGAAATATTTAATGTGGAAAAGTTTTGCCACAGTGATTAGTAATTGGTGGAAAATACATTCCTGCATGTAACCTTCCAATGATATAAGAAACGTAAGAAAAGAAAAATTATGAAAACTATAAGAAGTGAAAGATATGTAAATTGGCAATAGATTTTCCAACAAATTTGTTAGAAGAAATATAAAAGGAAATGTCAATTGTTTTACTAAAATGATAATTTTTTTGACATATTTACTGTGGTATTAAAAAAGCTCTTTAAAGAAAACTCACTCAGATGTCAATTTCTCCATTGGAATAAATATTAAATTTACGAGATAAGGCTTATGGCAGGGGTTTTCTGCCCATTAATTATTTCATACAGCTTGAGAACTCTCAAATCTCTCATATATTCGTGATGTATAAAAATAATTAAGAACGTCTATACGATCCAAGCACTTCCCAAAATGTTAGAAATGGAAGAATAAAAGTTGAAAGTTGCTACACATACTTATCAAACGTGTAAGTAATAATATATTTTGAATAAAAATCATTATCATAAAAATTCAAAATGTATTAAGTGTATGATGGCAAAATTGTGTAAAAAGGTATATCTCATTTAATGTCCTTTTAATTATAATGTTTTCTTATGTGTTAAATAAAAAAGTTATGAGATATAAGGTAGGAAAAAATGTTTCATATCAATCTAGTTAGATCCTTTAGAATTTAAAAAATGAATGTCTCAAAAACGAACGCAATAAAATCTGGTATTTAAATTTTAATAAACAAAGAAAATAATCCAAAATCACAAAAAAAATAATTTTAATTATTTTTTTTTAAATTGTGTTATAATACATGTGTTGCTTAAAAATAGAAAGATTGATTCCTGTCATGCCAACTTCAAATTCTCAATTTAAAATCTATTTTTATTTGTGTCATTATCTCCATAGCATTTCTTTATTTCAAATATATTTATATATATTTACAATAGACAAAATTTGCTAGTTCACTGACGATTCAGATATAAATAAACGAACACAAATTAAAACTTTTATTTCTTTTCAAAATTCAAAAATAAATTATGCCGTGACCAGGATTCGAACCTGGGTTATTGCGGCCACAACGCAATGTACTAACCACTATACGATCACGGCTCATGTTTACGATCTTAAAGAGTCACTATGTTCTCACAATATTGAAAAAAGGTCCCCTTTTGACAATTTAATAGAGCATATTAGATTACCTAGAGAAACAGATTATAACTATATATTTGGCCGAAAGAGGGCAGCACTGAGAAACTACTGTGATTCACTAGTATTTAAATTTAAGGAAATACTTTACTGAAACTGCATATGATGTACATGCTAATATAGTTTATGAATAAGGAAGAAACAAGTTACTTAGTTTCCTTCAATCAAAAAAATAATTTTTAAAATTGTGGAAGAGATTGTTTCTAATTGAATGCCTGCAATCTGATATAAAATTACAGGAGGGATATCAGTTTAATATCAAACTAATCAGTATTAAGGGAATACTGATTAAGAAGGATATATCAAAATCTTTTGTTTTTAAACATTTATTTAACCAGTCAAATTTAATAGCGATATATTTTCAACAAAGGTGTTCATTGGTGTACATAAATTTTGGAATTTTTAAATATAAAATAATGAATTTTTGAAAGTTTGGCTAATTAAAAAAATTTTAAATGAACGTTATTGACTAAATACAGTTTAATATTTACGATATTCTATATTATTAATTTAAAAATTTGTTTTTAATTAAATATTATTTATTATAATTAATTCATGATGAATAAAAGTTTTTAAATTGATTTTATACTTCTTTTGAATTGAAATTAAAATTTAACAACTTTGCGGTGTGATTTTAAATAAATTTAGATCATAAGTTGAAAAATCCAAATATTAAATAATTATTTCTTAATATTGTTCTTTTATCATAATTAAAACACCTGACATCTATATGTACTTGTTGAGAATAGAAATTTATTTCATCAAGTTGAATAAAGGGAAATCAACAAAGTCTTAAACTGATAATTCATCTTATTTTTAAATTTCAATACTTCATTGGAAGTCGAAAATTAGTCCTCGCTAATAAACATGATTAGAAATTCTTAACAAACATTTTACTAAGATAATGGTTTTATTCCCCAAACTCAAGTCATTGGAGTATTGGTTATGGTGGCTAAACTTTCAAGGTCTTAACCATTCACATGCTGTCCGAAAAATAGAGCAAGAAAAAGGAAAGATAGATTTCTATAACAACAGTTTCAAGTTCAAAATTTAAAATGTTATTTATGTATTATAAATATGTATAATATTTCTTTATTTTCAAATATATACTTACAATTGATAAAATTTGCTTGTTCATTAAAGATTCAGATAAATAGTTGAACCTGGATTAAAATGTTTATTCCTCCTATAAATTCAAAAATAACTTATGCCGTGACCAGGATTCGAACCTGGGTTATTGCGGCCACAACGCAATGTACTAACCACTATACGATCACGGCTCGTATTTCCAATTTTAAAAAGTCAATATGTTCTTACAATATTTAGAAAAGATCATCTTTAGACAATTTAATAGAGCATAACAAATTGCTTAGAAAAACAGATGATCACTATTAATCTGACCAACAGAGGGCAGCACCATAAAAATTACCGTGATTAACTAACATTTCAAAACGAATAATTTACTAAAACTGTATATGATTCCTATATATGTTTATATAAATTTATGAATTACGAAGACACAAGTACTAAAGTTTCTTTTAATCAAAAAAATAATTTCTAAAATTGCAAATGACATAATCTCAAATTGAATGCCTATAATCTTACACAAAATTATGAGACTTTCAATTTAATATCAAACAAATCAGTATGGATTTGAGCAGGACATATATCAAAATCTTTCGTTTTCAGTGAATTTAAATTTCTGAAATTTAACAGTGATATATTTTTAACAAAGAATAAAAAATTGATTCAAATATTTACAAAGCAAACAAAATTATACATGAATGGATGAAATATCTATTCATTTGTAAGACCTCAATTATTTATTTACTTAAAATTGTTGTGTGAACTTAAATAATTATTTTCATTTTAATTAATTTATGATAATCAAAAGATTACTGCTCTCTTTTTTAAATTTGTTTTAATCACGAAATATCGAAATAAAGTTTACTTAAAAAGGATTCTGTAAAATATTTTTAAATTCCTTTTCTCTTTTTTCAATGGTTAATGCTATATTAGTATTTATATTTTAAATTAAATATTAAATTACAATAAATACATATTAGAGAATTTAAATTTTCGTTTTAAATGAATAATATCAGATTTTGAAGAAAGAGGAATTAAAAGTCAACTGTAATATATTTTATTTTAATATTTTTCTCCCAAAATAGATGAAAAGTTTGTTTCACTTTTTGAATTCTCTATTTTTTATGCGATATATTGATTCTTGTCAAAATATACCATGGTTAATATTAAGTTCCCAGTTAAGAACATGTGTTGAGTTATATCTATCACAAATCTCTTACACGAAATTTCTTTATTGTCCGTACTTTGAAAAGCAAAATTCATAAATATGAAGAAATTTCAGGTAAATTTTAAAATGTTAATTCAGAATATACGTACTATAATTTATTTACTTCTTTAAGCCGAAAAGAACATCATGCCGGCCACATCGCCAATGAACTAATCATTATACGATCCCGACTCACTTTTTCTCTGTTATTTGTATCAAACTAATAGATCATATGAAATTACCTGAAGAAACTCATTATAAATTTGACATTTAGATGGCAGCACTGTAAAACTTTAATTTAAAATGGATCGAAATTATTTATTGAAAAACCTGATTTCCTAACGGGGAAAGATAATTTTACATATGAGAAAACAACTATATAATTTATATCAATTTAATTATAAAAATGTAAAATTTATATTATTAAACTGAATACGTATGATCCGAAACAAATTTCCTGAAGGATATCAATCTAATGTCGAACAAATCGGCATGAATTGATAGGAAGACATATGTAATATCTTTTTAAAGTAATTATTTAAACAGTGCAATTTACAAATGACAAGTTATTTTTAAAAACATAAGAAATACAAATACAAAATTTATATTTAAAAAAAATAAATTTTTATAAAAGTAAAAATGTGCATGAGTAATTTAATTTCCTTCCCAATATTATACATAAGGTACAATAAAAATTATTCCTGGATTAAAAAAATTTTATTTTATAATTATAATTGAGTAAAAGTAAAATAGTTGTGCTAATTTTTATTTTGGACTTTCATTATATACATGTTCAATGCTCTCAAAATACTTTTCTATTTATATTAAACTAATATCGATTCGCAAACATTTTAAGCTCTCGTGACCAATAGATGGCAGTTTGGATTAGTCAGAGATCTGCTGATCAGACTTACGCAAGTGAAACTGAAAGGGTATTGTTTTTTTAATTGAAATGAAATTTAAGCTTGATGAAGAATTACTGATCTAGGTGACAAATTCTCTTTGTTATTGGTTCAAAATTATAAGGCATTGTTCTCGTATATTTTTAAGATGCATTCTGAATTTTCATCAACGAATTATTGAGTAATTCATCTTCAATGGAAATCCTTAATCAAACTTTACCAACTGTATGCAGATACAGGCGTATTCATTTATTGTTGTTATTATATAATTAAGAATTTTTATGTTGCTTATCACATTTTTCTTTCCTTGTACTCACTTGCATTTCTAGAATTATTGCTCAATTACATAATATTTTGATGATTGGTAATAATATAATTGATTATTCCTCCCCCAAGTGTTAACTTTTACTCATAGTTTTCACTGCTGTCGTTTTATGGTTATTGAAATAAAATTGCATTCTTAATAATAGAAAATTTTTATTATGATTATAAAAAAATTAACATGAATAAATTAGATTTCATTTTCCATTTTTTTTTCAAGAATAAGAGAAACTAACTTTTCTTTGAGCCAAGCCAAAAAAAATATTTCTAGATTGATTGGTTGGTAGTTTTTGAAATGTGTGCGAAATTTCATACTTTTTACAAATCAGTCTTATGAGAAGTAAAAATCTTGTAAACGATATAATTTGCCTCATATGAAAATACGTTTTTAATTTCAAACACGAATTATTAATTTTTACTTATGCAATATATTTTATACTCAATTTTTTATTTTAAATTCATTTATCCTATCTTTTTTCTACGATACGCCACAAGAAGTATATTGAAGTGGTGTCCCTTCAGCATATTGAAGTGGTGTTTTTCAAAGAACACAAACACATTTAATCAACAAATCTATATCATCAAATGTGTTATTCTTAAAGTCTATGCCCTTTGATAGTGATGGCTAATTTTCTTCTGTTTGTGAGAAAATTTATTAAAAAATTTAAGTATTTGGATTACAAAAATTAAAAAATTTACAATAATTGATTATCGTCGTGGATAAAAAAATTTTTGCGATTATCAATACCAATGAAAATCACAGTTATTGAAATTTTTCATGATATCATTCTGCCATGTATTACTATCATCGTTGCTGGATTTCTCAAATATTAAATGTTTGAAACTTCGAAATTTTTTCAAGGCAATTGCTCTCGTGACAAAAATTGGTCTCCTAACATCTTTATCCTTCATTACTCAGACCAAAATTTCATGATTTTTATTACAATAATATTCATGAGTCAGCTTAAGTTTTTATGCCATAATCAAAGTATTCATCCAGTAGCGTGGTGTGGAATCTCGCCGGTTAAGATGCATTACTAGTAAGGGAACTCCTGGGTTGTCTTTTGTTCAAAACATCCAAGCAAAATATAAGTCCATCAGCAATTTTGCGTCGGATTATTGGCATTCATTTTTTTATTATATATATATTTCCCATTTTTTTAAAGTTTATAGCAAATTATTTACTGATCTAATTCTCATATGTTAAATTATATTTGCATAGGATGAAATCACTTCCAGTTTCAATAATTAGTTTTGTCTTTGTGAAATATTATGACTCACAAATTCCTCAGTGCTGCCTTCTATACGCCAAATTCACAATGATAATTTGTATCTTCAGGCAATTTGATACGCTCCGCTAATTTGCAGAAAATTGAATCTTTTAAAATACTTCAAAAATTTATTGATTTAAAAAGGGCGAATCAATAAGCCGTGATCGTATAGTGGTTAGTACATTGCGTTGTGGCCGCAATAACCCAGGTTCTAATCCTGGTCACGGCATGATTTTTTTCATATTTTTGACAAATTTTGAAATTTTATTGCATTGTCGAATTTCTGTGATTAAAAGCAAAACAGTATATGAGAATATTGGATGTTAAGTAATAAAAATTGCTATATATAAATAATTTGTCACAAATAAGAATGTTTATTTAAAAACTTGTAATTGGTCTTCCATATAAATTTATCTTACTTTTGTAATAAAAGTATATTAAGACTAAAAGCATACAATTATTATAACAAACACACAATTATTATATAAATTTATATCCCTTATGCTATTTTAGTAAATAAAATTTGTCTACATAATTCTTTTGCACCCTTTTTGTACAATTATGGTATTGACACACACACAGAATTGTTCTTGTTTCCCCCCATCTATATAGTAGTGTATAGTGAACATCCGACGGCACTTCATGGTTGAATAAGTAGGCTCCTATCAGCATACAGTTCACAAATTTGAACTGTCTTTAGGTTTTTAAATTTACATTTGAGTTGGTATCTTCATCTCCACATCACATCAACAGTACTTTTGTGTCCTATTAATATTTAGCAGTGTGCTTTTTTTTTACTCGATGATACATGATTGATTCAAGATAAAAAGAATCAAGAAAGATATAACTTCCCTGATAGAAAAATAAGCTCTTAATTTCAAGCATAAAATTAACTGTTTTTATATATGCATTTTCTTTTAATAAGAATACGTCTCTCACACATTAAGCAAAAAATCCAGAACAAATAAACAAGTCTTTTTATAGAAAAAATTATTTCAATTAATCTATGCTACTATTTGCTACAATACGTTCACAAGTAGCATGTTGAGTAAATAGGTGGTCTCCCTTGCAAACTCTGTTCTTCAAAGAACAAAAACACATTTAATCAAATAATTACGAAAGTTGATAGATTCTTCTTTATATCATTGAATGTCGCTTTCATAATATCTGTACACTTTTATGGTTGATTTTTTTATCTTTAATTTGCCTGTGAAAAAATTGTTAAAGATATCTTAAAAAAATTGTCAAAGAAGTTTCCAAAATCT
>JAPDSC010063907.1:0-20468 GCA_026290005.1 Latrodectus geometricus | reverse complement strand
TGATTCTTTTTATCTTGAATCAATCATGTATCATCGAGTAAAAAAAAGCACACTGCTAAATATTAATAGGACACAAAAGTACTGTTGATGTGATGTGGAGATGAAGATACCAACTCAAATGTAAATTTAAAAACCTAAAGACAGTTCAAATTTGTGAACTGTATGCTGATAGGAGCCTACTTATTCAACCATGAAGTGCCATCGGATGTTCACTATACACTACTATATAGATGGGGGGAAACAAGAACAATTCTGTGTGTGTGTCAATACCATAATTGTACAAAAAGGGTGCAAAAGAATTATGTAGACAAATTTTATTTACTAAAATAGCATAAGGTATATAAATTTATATAATAATTGTGTGTTTGTTATAATAATTGTATGCTTTTAGTCTTAATATACTTTTATTACAAAAGTAAGATAAATTTATATGGAAGACCAATTACAAGTTTTTAAATAAACATTCTTATTTGTGACAAATTATTTATATATAGCAGTTTTTATTACTTAACATCCAATATTCTCATATACTGTTTTGCTTTTAATCACAGAAATTCGACGATGCAATAAAATTTCAAAATTTGTCAAAAATATGAAAAAAATCATGCCGTGACCAGGATTCGAACCTGGGTTATTGCGGCCACAACGCAATGTACTAACCACTATACGATCACGGCTTATTGATTCGCCCTTTTTAAATCAATACGTTTTTGAAGTATTTTAAAAGATTCAATTTTCTGCAAATTAGCGGAGCGTATCAAATTGCCTGAAGATACAAATTATCATTGTGAATTTGGCGTATAGAAGGCAGCACTGAGGAATTTGTGAGTCATAATATTTCACAAAGACAAAACTAATTATTGAAACTGGAAGTGATTTCATCCTATGCAAATATAATTTAACATATGAGAATTAGATCAGTAAATAATTTGCTATAAACTTTAAAAAATGTGTAATATATATAATAAAAAGATGAATGCCAATAATCCGACGCAAAATTGCTGATGGACTTATATTTTGCTTGGATGTTTTGAACAAAAGACAATCCAGGAGTTCCCTTACTAGTAATGCATCTTAACCGGCGAGATTCCACACCACGCTACTGGATGAACACTTTGATTATGACATAAAAACTTAAGCTGACTCATGAATATTATTGTAATAAAAATCATGAAATTTTGGTCTGAGTAATGAAGGATAAAGATGTTAGGAGACCAATTTTTGTCACGAGAGCAATTGCCTTGAAAAAATTTCGAAGTTTCAAACATTTAATATTTGACAAATCCAGCAACGATAATAGTAATACATTGCAGAATGATATCATGAAAATTTTCAATAACTGTGATTTTCATTGGTATTTGTAATCGCAAAAATTTTTTTTATCCACGACGATAATCAATTATTATAAATTTTTTAATTTTTGTAATCCAAATACTTAAATTTTTTGATAAATTTTCTCACAAACAGAAGAGAATTAGCCATCACTATCAAAGGGCATAGACTTTAAGAATAACACATTTGATGATATAGATTTGTTGATTAAATGTTTTTGTGTTCTTTGAAAAACAGTGTTTATAAGGGACACCACTTCAATATGCTTCTTGTGGCCTATCGTAGAAAAAAGATAGGATAAATGAATTTAAAATAAAAAATTGAGTATAAAATATATTGCATAAGTAAAAATTAATAATTCGTGTTTGAAATTAAAAACGTATTTTCATAAGAGGCAAATTATATCGTTTACAAGATTTTTACTTCTCATAAGACTGATTTGTAAAAAGTATGAAATTTCGCACACATTTCAAAAACTACCAACCAATCAATCTAGAAATATTTTTTTGGCTTGGCTCAAAGAAAAGTTCGTTTCTCTTATTCTTGAAAAAAATGGAAAATGAAATCTAATTTATTCATGTTAATTTTTTTATAATCATAATAAAAATTTTCTATAATTAAGAATGTAATTTTATTTCAATAACCATAAAACGACAGCAGTGAAAACTATGAGTAAAAGTAAACACTTGAATAATCAATTATAGGATTACCAATCATCAAAATATTATGTAATTGAGCAATAATTCTAGAAATGCAAATGAGTACAAGGAAAGAAAAATGTAATAAGCAATGTAAAAATTCTTAATTATATGATAACAACAATAAATGAATACGCCTGTATCTGCATACAGTTGGTAATGTTTGATTAAGCATTTCCATTGAAGATGAATTACTCAATAATTCGTTGATGAAAATTCAGAATGCATCTTAAAAATATACGAGAACAATGCCTTATAATTTTGAACCAATAACAAAGAGAATTTGTCACCTGATCTAGTAATTCTTCATCAAGCTTAAATTTCATTTCAATTAAAGAAACAATACGCTTTCAGTTTCACTTGCGTAAGTCTGATCAGCAGATCTCTGACTAATCCAAACTGCCATCTATTGGTCACGAGAGCTTAAAATGTCTGCGAATCGATATTAGTTTAATATAAATATAAAAGTATTTTGAGAGCATTGAACATGTATATAATGAAAGTCCAAAATAAAAATTAGCACAACTATTTTACTTTTACTCAATTATAATTATAAAATAAAATTTTTTTAATCAAGGAATAATATTTATTGTATCTTATGTATTATATTGGGAAGGAAATTAAATTACTCATGCACATTTTTACTTTCATAAAAATTAATTTTTTTTTAAATATAAATTTTGTATTTGTATTTCTTATGTTTTTAAAAATAACTTGTCATTTGTAAATTGCACTGTTTAAATAATTACTTTAAAACAATATTACATATGTCTTCCTATCAATTCATGCCGATTTGTTCGACATTAGATTGATATCCTTCAGGAAATTTGTTTCGGATCATACGTATTCAGTTTAATAACATACATTTCACATTTTTATAATTAAATTGAAGTAAATTATATAGTTGTTTTCTCATATGTAAAATTATCTTTCCCCATTAGGAAATCAGGCTTTTCAATAAATAATTTCGATCCATTTTAAATTAAAGTTTTACAGTGCTGCCATCTAAATGTCAAATTCATAATGAGTTTCTTCAGGTAATTTCATATGATCTATTAGTTTGATACAAATAATAGAGAAAAAGTGAGTCGGGCTCGTATAATGATTAGTTCATTGGCGATGTGGCCGGCATGATGTTCTTTTCGGCTTAAAGAAGTAAATAAATTATAGTACGTCTATTCTGAATTAACATTTTAAAATTTACCTGAAATTTCTTCATATTTAAGAATTTTGCTTTTCAAAGTACGGACAATAAAGAAATTTCGTGTAAGAGATTTGTGATAGATATAACTCAACACATGTTCTTAACTGGGAACTTAATATTAACCATATTATATTTTGACAAGAATCAATATATCGCATAAAAAATAGAGAATTCAAAAAGTGAAACAAACTTTTCATCTATTTTGGGAGAAAAATATTAAAATAAAATATATTACAGTTGACTTTTAATTCCTCTTTCTTCAAAATCTGATATTATTCATTTAAAACGAAAATTTAAATTCTCTAATATGTATTTATTGTAATTTAATATTTAATTAAAAATATAAATACTAATATAGCATTAACCATTGAAAAAAGAGAAAAATAATTTAAAAATATTTTACAGAATCCTTTTTAAGTAAACTTTATTTCGATATTTCGTGATTAAAACAAATTTAAAAAAGAGAGCAGTAACATTTTGATTATCATAAATTAATTGAAATGATAATAATTATTTATAGTTCACACAACAATTTTAAGTAAATAAATAACTGATGTCTTACAAATGAATAGGATTTCATCCATTCATGTATAATTTTGTTTGCTTTGTAAATATTTGAATCAATTTTTTATTCTTTGTTAAAAATATATCACTGTTAAATTTCAGAAATTTAAATTCACTGAAAACGAAAGATTTTGATATATGTCCTGCTCAAATTGATACTGATTTGTTTGATATTAAATTGAAAGTCTCATAATTTTGTGTAAGATTATAGGCATTCAATTTGAGATTATGTCATTTGCAATTTTAGAAATTATTTTTTTGATTAAAAGAAACTTTAGTACTTATGTCTTCGTAATTCATAAATTTATATAAACATATATAGGAATCATATACAGTTTTAGTAAATTATTCGTTTTGAAATGTTAGTTAATCACGGTAATTTTTATGGTGCTGCCCTCTATTGGTCAGATTAATAGTGATCATCTGTTTTTCTAAGCAATTTGTTATGCTCTATTAAATTGTCTAAAGATGATTTTTTCTAAATATTGTAAGAAGATATTGACTTTTTAAGATTGGAAATACGAGCCGTGATCGTATAGTGGTTAGTACATTGCGTTGTGGCCGCAATAACCCAGGTTCGAATCCTGGTCACGGCATAAGTTATTTTTGAATTTATAAGAGGAATAAACATTTTAATCCAGGTTCAACTATTTATCTGAATCTTTAATGAACAAGCAAATTTTGTCAATTGTAAGTATATATTTGAAAATAAAGAAATGTTATACATATTTATAATACATAAATAACATTTTAAATTTTGAACTTGAAATTGTTGTTATAGAAAACTGTCTTTCCTTTTTCTTGCTCTATTTTTCGGACAGCATGTGAATGGTTAAGACCTTGAAAGTTTAGCCACCATAATCAATACTCCGATGACTTGAGTTTGGGGAATAAAACCATTATCTTAGTAAAATGTTTGTTAAGAATTTCTAATCATGTTTATTAGCGAGGACTAATTTTCGACTTCCAATGAAGTATTGAAATTTAAAAATAAGATGAATTATCAGTTTTAGACTTTGTTATTTCCCTTTATTCAACTTGATGAAATAAATTTCTATTCTCAACAAGTACATATAGATGTCAGGTGTTTTAATTATGATAAAAGAGCAATATTAAGAAATAATTATTTAATATTTGGATTTTTCAACTTATGATCTAAATTTATTTAAAATCACACCGCAAAGTTGTTAAATTTTAATTTCAATTCAAAAGAAGTATAAAAGCAATTTAAAAACTTCTATTCATCATGAATTAATTATAATAAATAATATTTAATTAAAAACAAATTTTTAAATTAATAATATAGAATATCGTAAATATTAAACTGTATTTAGTCAATAACGTTCATTTAAAATTTTTTTAATTAGCCAAACTTTCAAAAATTCATTATTTTATATTTCAATGTTTAAATAATATTTAAAAATTCCAAAATTTATGTACACCAATGAACACCTTTGTTGAAAATATATCGTTATTAAATTTGACTGGTTAAATAAATGTTTAAAAATAAAAGATTTTGATATATGTCCTTCTTAATCAGTATTCCCTTAATACTGATTAGTTTGATATTAAACTGATATCCCTCCTGTAATTTTATATCAGATTGCAGGCATTCAATTAGAAACAATCTCTTCCACAATTTTAAAAATTATTTTTTGATTGAAGGAAACTAAGTAACTTGTTTCTTCCTTATTCATAAACTATATTATCATGTATATCATATGCAGTTTCAGTAAAGTATTGAATCACAGTAGTTTCTCAGTGCTGCCCTCTGTCGGCCAAATATATAGTTATAATCTGTTTCTCTTGGTAATCTGATATGCTCTATTAAATTGTCAAAAGGGGACCTTTTTTCAATATTGTGAGAACATAGTGACTCTTTAAGATTGTAAACATGAGCCGTGATCGTATAGTGGTTAGTACATTGCGTTGTGGCCGCAATAACCCAGGTTCGAATCCTGGTCACGGCAAAATTTATTTTTGAATTTTGAAAAGAAATAAAAGTTTTAATTTGTGTTCGTTTATTTATATCTGAATCTTCAGTGAATTAGCAAATTTTGTCTATTGTAAATATATATAAATATATTTGAAATAAAGAAATACTATGGAGATAATGACACAAATAAAAATAGATTTTAAGTTGAGAATTTGAAGTTGGCATGACAGGAATCAATCTTTCTATTTTTAAGCAACACATGTATTATAACACAATTTAAAAAAAAAATAATTAAAATAATTTTTTTTGCGATTTAGGATTATTTTCTTTGTTTATTAAAATGTAAAAACCTGATTTTATTACGTTCGTTTATGAGACATTCATTTTTTAAATTCTAAAGGATCTAACTAGATTGATATGAAACATTTTTTCCTACCTTATATCTCATAACTTTTTTATTTAACACATAAGAAAACATTATAATTAAAAGGACATTAAATGGGATATACCTTTTTACACAATTTTGCCATCATACACTTAAAACATTTTGAATTTTTATGATAATGATTTTTATTCAAAATATATTATTACTTACACGTTTGATAAGTATGTGTAGCAACTTTCAACTTTTATTCTTCCATTTCTAACATTTTAGGAAGTGCTTGGACTGTATCGACATTCTTAATTATTTTTATACATCACGAATATATGAGAGATTTGAGAGTTCTCAAGCTGTATGAAATAATTAATGGGTAGAAAACCCCTGCCACAAGCCTTATCTCGTAAATTTAATATTTATTTCAATGGAGAAATTGACATCTGAGTGAGTTTTCTTTTAGGAACACAGTAAATACCACAGTAAATTTTACCACAGTTTTAATACCACAGTAAATATGTCAAAAAAATTATCATTTTAGTAAAACAATTGACATTTCCTTTTATATTTCTTCTAACAAATTTAATGACAAATTTGTTGGAAAATCTATTGCCAATTTACATATCTTTCACTTCTTATAGTTTTCATAATTTTTCTTTTCTTACGTTTCTCATATCATTGGAAGGTTACATGCAGGAATGTATTTTCCACCAATTACTAATCACTGTGGCAAAACTTTTCCACATTAAATATTTCTTTTTATATACCAGATATTAAACTGTATAACTGCCTTTTTACATCAATTTTTTCCAATAAATTGTTTTTACGTTTTGAATTGATTTGATTATGAAAACTGAAATATTTATTAAAATTATTTTACGTTTTCAAGCAAGGATCTTTTTTAGAATGAGAAAATTATTTGAATTTTCTTTGAGGGTTGAAATGTTTTGATGTCGAAATAGAATATCATTTATAAAAGACAGAAAGTGACCGGTATCTTTTCCTTTATTATAATTTTTTGTAAAAAACTATCATTATTGTACTTACCTCAAAATTAATTCGAGTAGTATATCTTAAAGAAGCTCATGCAGAAAATGGGCTGAGTAAATAATAATATTTATTTATATTAAGACGAGAACAATTTTTATGTTAAGAAATGCACAATTCTAAATATCACTCACCAATAGTGCCTAAGAAAACAGGAAAAATATTTTATTCTCATTTCGTTGCTGAGTCGTGGCTCAAGTAATCGTCTGACTTTTTACAAAAAATAATGGTTGGAATTTCATTTCTAAGATTTGAAATTATTTTATTGTTATATTATAGGTATATTATTATTGGAGTAAAATGTTACTTTTTAAAATAACCTGTGCATTTTTTACCTATGTAACGTGTCCTTGACGGGCCGTGATCGTATATTAGTAAATTTCGATGTGGCCACGATAGTCATTGTTCAAATCCTGGTTTTGGCATAGATAGGTCCTTTTAACTTCATGGAAGGAAATATTTCAGGTTCATACATTCGTTAACAATTTTCACATGTTTTAAGAAGAGAAGTTATGGTGACTAACTAATATTTTTCCATAACTTTCCGCGTAAATTACCAAATGTGACTAACTTCGGCGAAATTCTTCCAGTTGATGGACAAAGTTGCTATAAGCCTTAAAGTCTTATTTAATGTTGTAATTAACAAAAAATCCCAATTTTTCAGTGCTTTAAGGGTAAATGATTTCATTAAGCATTTCTTGGTTTCGAAAACATCATTAGAAGCTCTTTTTCTGTAAGCATGTAGATCTCATTTATATTTTGAGATCTAAATAGGATCATTTGAAATTTCAACTCCTTCGTAACACTCACAGTTAAAAAAAATAGTGATTAGAATTTTATTTTCAAAATTTTTGAATATTTTTTGTTTTAGTGTTATAAAACGCAAAAATTGATTCAAAGTCATGAAGTTAAAATTAAAAATAATGTGTACTATTTCGATTTCTACTCACATTCTTCAAGTTTTCTTGTTCAACCTGAGCTTTAATTTCATAAAATTTTTTTTTATCAATATTTTTAGAATTTTTTCTATTATTTTTTTGCTGCATTATATATAGTATCATTAAACTTTTCACACCATCTGGTAACTTAACGGAGGTTTGAATTGGAAATAACTACTTTATCGTACACACAATTAAAAAAAATAGGATTTTGTATTTAAAACTTTACTATTAGAGCTATTAAATTTTAAATTTTTACATTCTATTATTTAAATTAAATTAGAAATTTTAAAAATAACATTCATAATTTTCAAATGCAGCATTAAGTTACATCTTTAAAAAAGTTTTTGGCTATCACAAAGGTTCAATTTTTTTACACGTTTCTTAAATTAAAAATCCAACACTTGTTAAATTTTGTTTGAATATAAAAATAGAGCCATAAAAATACTATTTTATACCATATCTTCAGAAATCTGATTTAGAGAAGTATATCTTCATTTTAGTAATATGTATTTCAAATTTCCTTAAACTCTAATTCATTAAAAAAATATTGAAATTTTATGTATGAATTTTTTTACATTTCATTACTTCATTCGAAATTGTGAAATCTATCTATTATTTGAATTTTATCGATTCTTCAACTTAGGTAAATAATTTTATTTTTTATTTGCTGGCGGAGCAATCAGACTTTAGTAGTGCTTCTCTCTATACTTAAGTCATGGATTGTTTTCTTAAAGCGATTCAGATATGCTCCATTAATCGCTTCTATTTCTTGAAGCTGTGAAGGTTAAAAAAGTCAGCATTAGCAAGCCGTGATCGTATAGTAGTTAGTACATTGCGTTGTGGCCGCAATAACCCAGGTTCGAATCCTGGTCACGGCAGAAATGCTTTTTTTAAACTTGTAATAATAACTAAAAATAAATTATGTTATCAGAATTTGTAAAAATGATAATATTATACCACATTTAAAACTTGTGTAAAACCAATAAACTGAAATTTAAGAGAATTATATGAGCCGTAGTATATATATTTACGAAATATATATATAAAATACATAAAAAAATTAATTGAAAAAATTTGGCAAATAATACTTCTGAACGTTTGAGTTAACGCAAGTAAAAAACTTGCAATATGTTAAATAATTTTCAAACAAAAAATATTTTATAAAAATTTATTATATAATAATAATAATGCAATAACAGTTTAGTTACTTCATAATTATGCAATATGAAATAACTAAACTGTTATTACATGATTTGCTAATTCTTTTGAATTGAATCTATAACTTACAATTAAAAGTAAAACTTTAACACATACTTTCTTTGCTCACATCTAATTTCTTGAACTTAGCAAAAATATTTTAAAAATTTATAAATTTATGTAAAGCTTGCTTGATTGTTTTGTTGTCAATTTAATACAATTTTTAGCAATCCAAAAATAAAATGATATTTATAGTTTATAAAAATAAGCTGAATGCTATTTTTTTAATTTCAATATTACTTCATTTATAAATTGAGTATAAAATTTATGTGAATATTTTTAGAAAGAATAAGTAAAGTTTTTTTTTTGTTGGTGAAACTTGTGGTCATTTTTCTGTCTGTGATTAAAGAACAAAACCGTTAATATGAAAAGTCACTTGCTAGGAACATCCTTATAATAAAATCATATAAAATACAACAAACATTTTACTAGGATTGCATAAATGAGTTCTATATTTTTTTATGTTTTTAAAAATAATGAATTTTAACTTATTTAAAAATAAGAAAAATATGATTACGAACAATATTTTAATAAAAGTAAGGTTAATTGGTTTCATAAAAAAATCTTAAAATGCAACATTCTTATCTTTTTTCTCCAACTAGATTAAAAAATTAAAAATTATAGCGTATAATTTGCCAATTAATCTAAACAAACACCAGTGATACAGGATCCACTGTTACAACACCCGATATCCTGGATAAAATATATCACGAGGCTGTAGAAGATCGATTAATTAGGATATTACACAATATAATTACATCACTGTCTAAGTATATTAAATATGTTTTCAAAATTACAGATTTCATGCAAATGGCATTCTTTTGGTTGATTTGTTAGAGGATTTGTATTTTAACTTGAGAGAAGAGAATTAGGATGATTTCTTTTAGGAATTAGAGGAACTAGCAAATATGTAAAAGAGTAAGCAATTTATGTATTATGTATTTAAAGCATTTGAATCTAAGATATTGAGTTAATTAATCTCTGATAGTAATTAATAATTACTATCAGAGACTGTAAGTTCACTTGTGGAAACTTGAAACAATGATGTCAATATTCTCATTATTTGATGAGCTTGTTCAGTTCTTAACTCAAATTATGAAGCAGCAAGAAAATACATATTTCGTAAATTTTGTGTTCAATATCTGAAGTTAATATAAATCCTTTTCCAGACTTATTATCAGATAATCGACATATTGTGCAAAAGTTACCGAGACGATAAATGAAAAGATAATCAGGTATAAGTTCTTCATACGATGAAAATATATTAGTATATATATTATATCAAAATACTCGAAGGTATATTAATAGAACAAAATATGAAAACTAGTGCTCAAAAACATTGTCAGAATAATCTAAAAAATTATATGAAATTTAGAAGAAGAATGTTGAGTGATTATTGTCTAAATAAAACCAATTGTAACTATCAACAACATAAATTATCATTAAAAGTGTGTTATCAGAATTTCTTGTGGAAAATACACCACATTATTACCAATTAAATGGTAAAGAATCCACAGTCTTAGCAAAAATAAGCTTCTCCCTCCCTGTTTTGTTTCTGAATTTACCAATTATCGTATCTATATTATGCAAGCATATAGAAAATTCCAAATAGATAATGATCTTTCATTACTGATAAATAACAATTATTGATCAGGAACGATCAATCTTATTAACCGATCTTCTTAATTTATCTTCTACATTTCTTAACTCAATTTAACTCTCCAAGACTTCAGCTTCTGATTTAAGACGCTAATTTTATGTTTTTATTTATTTTGAAAGCAGAGACGTTTTATTTAGTGCTGCTCTCTTTATGTAAAAATGCTAAATATGAACTGCTTTTTTTTTTTTTTTTTTTTCAGGAATCTGATATGCTCTACTAATTTAAGGTTAAAAAAGTGTCATTTCTAAACTTATTCTAGAAAGCTTACTACTTGGAATCGTTTCACCTTGCAAGCCGTGATCGTATAGTGGTTAGTATATTGCGTTGTGGCCGCAATAACCCAGGTTCGAATCCTGGTCACGGCAAGCGATATTTTTAAATTTCCATTTTTTTATGATAATAATTTGTTAGAATCTACACAGCTTATTTTTTACTGCAATATATATATATATTTAAAAAAAACAGAAAATGAATAAATATTTCAGTATAAATTCTCTCATTGAAACATATTTATTATACTGAATATTAGAATGCTTATAGACAAATTATACATGCAAGCTTTTAACTTAATCAATATTTGTTAATTGGGATAAAATAGGTTATTGTAGTTCTCTAACAGTTATTTTCTTTTAACGTTTTTCTATTCTTAGAAAAGACAGTGAGTGAAATGTTTTGTGAGCATTATTGCTATTTTTTAATATTACTTTTTAAATAGTGAGAATATATCTTAGTTAATAATTGGGTTCCTACATTTCTTAACTGGAATTTTTAAGTTTGCACGTGGTTGTTAAATATTAATATAATTTAAAGTTTACTTAATATTGTTTCTATATAAACTAAAGCAATTATAAATTCATTACTTGTTTCATTTTACCTTAAAAAAAACCCTTAATTTTTGAGGCAAAAGTTATATTTCAATCATTTAGCTCAATCTGCTTTTATATAAAAAAATTTCAATACATTTTTTAAAAAGTTTAATATCTTTGATTTTGGTCATTCGTCTAAAGGATACAGCGATAGAAATCAAGCAATAAGTTATTTAATAACATCAGTTTTTATTTGTTGAGAAATTCTTAAATCTGAATAAAATCTCTCTTACCAAATGCATATTTTTTAATTTCTTGTTTTAAGTTTAACCACGCAACCTTGTTTATTGAAGAAATATTACCGAAAATTTTGTCCTTGTTCAGTCCAAGATACATAACATATATTTATATTTTGCATCAGTATTGTAGAATTATTGATGTATTTCCATGAATCTATGTGTGTGTGTGTGAAATTTCTTTTTATCAAACTGTAATTGTTTGATTTTGTTTGATTTCGAGCTCTAACATGCTCCAAATATCTATAATAATATTGTTGAGATCAATAATTTAAATTGCAAAAACATTTTATTACTATTGTTGAAATTTTTTTTTAGCTTGATTATTGTCAAAAATAGGAAATTTATGAAAAAGAACTTAAGGATAGTATATAACGGAAATAGTTTGAAATATACGAAAATTTTTAACATATTATGGTATTCAAATAAACGGTAAATTATCATTCCTCCTTCACATAAGACATCTCAACTCAAAAGATATTTCAACTGCTCAAAGATTGAGAGCAATGATGAGCTGAGATTGGGATCTTAAAAAGGAATTCATTACATAGTCAATTTATCTCACCATCAGGGAAAGGATCGTCGCTTATGATTCCAGTTTTAGGTATTTCCTCTCAGTTTAAGAAATATAAAGTGACTCTTAAGGATACACTACTACTTCATACTCCTCCATCGAAATATTACCCGTTAAATAAGCCCCGGTCACTATGTTCTGCAAGTGAAATCATACTCTAGGGGACAGATTAAGTGTTGAGTTTTCTGATTGGCCCCTGCTTTTAAATTTTGAAGATTTCCACGCAGCAGCTTCAACTTACTAGTTGATATCAATCTGTGCTAGATACAGGGAAATATCCTGGCCCTCAGAACTTTCTTAGAAAGAATACTATCCCTACATTTTAAATTAGAACAAGAGCTGGAAACAAAATCAATCTATTTTCAAAGTCATACATCTCTAAAAAATGAAATTTCATCAAAGCTCCCATCTGTAAGGATATCATCCACCCCGCAATTAGGTCTAAAAGTATTCCCTTACATTATCTGCCTCGATCATGTAAGAATGTTGTTATCAAATCATCCAAATTACAAACCATTTAATATAAATTATGTCAAAGGTAGTTCAAAGTTACAATTCATATAGTAAGAGGTGCTTTCAAAGTTGTTAAAAATTCGATTGAGGAAAGTTGTATTTTATATTCCTTAGTCATCAATTGTTTGTTAATTTTAATGGTAATCTGTGATCACCAATAAAAATCAAATTTAATTCATGAAATACAATCTTCTCTCAACAAATATCGAAAAAAAAAGAAAACTCATCTTATCTAGACACTTGCTCATGTAGAAACCTAAGTTTATCAACGTGGCATCAAAGTGAAAAAGAAGCTGTAATGGGTTCTGGTGCTCAAACATTTCTTTTGCCCTCCCTAAAATCTGCTCTAATGAATATATATAATTAAGAAATCTTAATTAAGTTCTTAATTAAGAAAAATTAATTAAGAACTCAAGAAATATATATAATTCTTAATCTAATACGAATTAAATTTTGCAATGTGCATTCCACATTCTTTTAATTTATGATATAAAAGCTATAAGTTATTAACTTATTTATATTTGAAATTTTGTTAAAAAATATAGCATTTCGTTTCATTTGAGTAAATTGATTCATGTTCATTGGTGTTGTCGTTATAATCACAATTTTCTCAGTGCTGCCCTCCATGCGTAAAACTAACAATTATAGCTTGTTTCTTAAATAAAATTGTAAGCGTTTCATTAAATTTACTGTTAAAATGTTAATTTTCAAAATACTCTGCGTACCTTTTATTTCTGATATATTTTCTGGTTGAACTGTGATCATATAGTGGTTGATACATTCCGTTGTGGCCGCAATAATCCAGATTCGAATCCTTGTCATGGTATTGACAAACCATTTTAACTTTTAAAAGCAAGTATTTCGAGTTTAATTGTACATATTTTACAACTTTCATATTTTTTGAAGAATTTGGGTAAGGAAGACATTATGTGTGGTTATTACCTATTCAGGTCAACAAATCCCCAAATGTGGTAAATTTTGGTGAAATTTTCCAACAGCTAGAGAAATTCTAAAAACTTTTAGGTCTATCTTATCAATGTAAGTAATAAATTCTAATTTGGGTGGTTTATAGGTGGATGTTTTGATTAAAATTTCTTGATTTTTGGGAAAAAAGTATAAATTCGTTCTCTTATGTGTAAGAATAGATGTGGAATGCTCTAGCTTATTTTACTGCTGCTATAATAATTATTGCTGTTCCTACTGGTTTTTAGATGAATAGAAACTTTGCATATATCTTATTTTAAAATAGATACTCCATTATGACGTATTTGTTTTGTATTTTTTATTTAATTTAGGGGGAATTGTTGGGGTTATATTATCTAATTCTTCTTTGGATATTGTTTTACATGATGTTTATTACGTAGTAGCTCATTTTCATTATGTATTCAGAATTGTAGCTGTATTTATTACTTGTTCTTTGTTAATTGATTTTCTTTGTTTTTTGGATTGAAAATAAGAATAAAGAGGAGAAAATTACAATTTTATATTAGATTTTAAGTATAAATATAACTTTTTTTCTCAACATTTTTTTGGTTTTAATGGAATGCCTCGTCAATATTCTTTCAGGTGAAATTCAAGCATTTAAATTATTAAATAGCATTTGAAATGTTTTCATAGCATCTGGTTTGTAACGCTCTCAGTTAAATTAAATAATGGTAAAATATTTTATTTTAAAACTTTTTGAGTTTCTCTTTTGTTTCAATATGTCATAAAATGCAACATATTTCAAGGATATATAAAGTTAAAATAAAAACTATGTGTTTCTTCGATTTCTTGCTATACATTTAAAATTTCGTTTTCAACCTGTGCTTGGATTTAATAATAAATTTTGTTTGAGTAAATTTAAAATTTCATGTATTGTTTTAATATAGTATGAATGACACCCTCTGATTCCACATAGCTGTTTATTAAGCGGAAGTTTCAGTTTCTTAAAATTTGTTTGACTAGAGGTAACACTTTCCGACAAAACAAAATTAAGCAAAAAAATAATATTTTAAATTTTACTGTTAAAATAACGGCATTTAAAATTTTTATATTGGAATTTTAAAATTAAATTCAGCATTTGCTTAAAATATTATTGCTTCTGTATGTCAGAAAATGTAACATTGAATTATATGTCTGATAATATGGAAATAAGAAAACTATCATGGCGATTCTGTTTTTTATGATGTTTTTCTTTCTCAAGTGGTTTAATTCAACGTTTATTTGAGTACATGCTTCACTTACGTAAATTTAGATTCTGTGATCTTGTTTGACACACACACACTTCAGTGCTTCGTTATTCCCAGTGCTGCTCTCTATACAAAAGATTCGTAACTACAGCTTGTTTTATTTGATAAGTCATTTGATATGCTCTATTTAACTTTCGTAGAAAATGAAACTTTTTAAAGGAATTTGAGATATCTTTCTTCTAAGATACTTTCCTTTCAAGCCGTGATCGTATAGTGGTTAGTACATTGCGTTGTGGCCGCAATAACCCAGGTTCGAATCCTGGTCACGGCATAAGTTATTTTTTTGAATTTCCAGGTTTCAAGCCGTTAATGTTTTGAGAACGAACATCTACGCACGAGAGCACAGACATACATATATATATATATAGTAAAAAAATGAGGAAAACGAAGATTAAATATATATTTATTTAATCATAAATTCATTGAAAAATATTGACTGTACTAAATTATACATTTGAATCTGTGTGCGTGGTAAGAGAATGTTTCTACACACTTTTATGGCATTTAATTTTCCACACACACACACACAGTTTATTATTATTCTTTAACACATTTTATCCTCTGATAGTTTTCTATACTTAGAAGAAGTGTTATATGTGTTTTGCTTACATCATTACTTTCAATGTAATATTTGTTATCTTCTTTGCTTTTTTAATTGAGATATCTCTTACTCAACAATTACGTTCTTACATTATTTTACTTAAACACATTAGTTTTGACGTGGTTCAAAGAGCTTTTATGCTTTCAATATTTACTATGTATAAAAGGTGCTTTATAATTGATGTTTTTTTTATTAATGGTTAATAACTGCAATAGTTGGTATTTTTCATTATTTAGATAATAATATATGTTATAGTCAATAATTCTGTTCTCACATAATTTGAATGAAACACATTAGTTCCGAAGTGCGTATTTAATTATATTATTCAATTTTAAATATTGTTCAATATTATGTTTCTATAAGAACAAAAGTAATTTTAAATTTATTTAATGCTAGTTTCATTTTATTTTAAAGAGTTTTTAATTTTTAAGATAAAAATACCTTAATAAAAAAAAAGATTTATATTCATAGTAATATTGTTTATATTTTATATATAGATTTATATTTTATATAGTGTACAAGTTTCTTTTACATAATATTTTCGTTTAAGATAATTTTCTTAAAAATTTTAATCCTTTCGATTTCGGCCATGACTAATATAATTCGAAGAAAAAGGAATGGGAAATTATAAGTAATCGCTCAAGAAATAAAATCAGCTTTTATTTGACGAGAAACTCCAAGCTTTCAATAAAATCAGTTTTACTCGGTGCAACATGACATTTTCATCTTTCTTCAAATTAAGAACATTTTTTATTCTATAGAAACATTATCTTAATTTTTTGCATTTTGAGAATTTGTCTCGTATTATTATAGACTTTCTTAAGCCTCTCAACCAAATGTTTTTCCTATTGTTTTGCTTATTATGTATTTGGACTTGTATATATGTTGTGAAAATAAGTAAATTTTTAGTGAAGCTTAAACTGAGGAACAGCGCAATTTATAATCTAATGGGATTGCAATTATGCTACAAAATATGCTCTTTGTTTCGCCAAACAACCTGCTGAATGGTTACCACTAGTTCAGAGGCACAACCTTTCGCGGGTTTGGAATCCCACTGCAAGCTTGGGTGACTTGCAGTCGTCCCGAAGGCATTTTCAATTATAGATGTTGATCCAATGGGTGGTAGTGGGCAAACAATGATCCTAATAGTCAACCAAATCAATTGTATTTTGATCTACTGTTCTATGGATTCTCAAAGCAGGTATAATATCAAAACTGAGTTCCATAATTTAAATCACTGCATATAATTTATTTGTTTCGGTAATTTTTAATTCCATTCACTTATACACATATTGACCAATTTTATTGCGAGCAGAATCAATGTTTGCAGTTCATTTTCCTAATGCAATTCCATATGCTTGATTTAATTAAAGAATGTTACTTCTGTATAAGAAAACTGAACAGTTTTTGGAAATAAGAGAAAACGTAAGTGTGTCGTGGTCATATAGTGATTGATACATCGTGTTATAGCCCCAATAAATCAGGTTTGAATCCAAGTCATGTCAATGTGCTGTTTTTGAAATTTGTAAATAATAAAAATTTCAATCTTTAATCCTTACAGAATTTATCCTGTGTAATCTTTTCAATAAATGTATCAAGGAAAAGGAAACTAAATAAAATTTATTTCTATCACAGAAAAATTAAAAAATATCTTATTTCATAGAAATAAATATTTGGCTGTAAGTTCTTATAAATCTACTCATTTTTAGTGAATTTATTTCTTCAATTTTTCTTGTTTTAGTTTTCTAACTTCATATTACGCCGTTTGTTTCACTATACGACAAATAATTTCTCATATGCAAATGCATATTCTGAAACTTTCTAATTCAGAAGATGCCACTTAACACTGCTCCCTTAACTTTTATATCGTTTTTGATGTATTATTTGTTGCCACATTTTGCTCAAGCATAAGGACTAATTCCATCGTGATCTATGATTTAAAAGGATATTTTTCTTACCCTTGTAAATATCAGCATTTGCGTTGGGAATCAAACAAACGAAGATTTGTCCTTAAAGCTAGAGCTCCGTCCTTTCAGTCCTGTGCATATACTGTGTGTTATACTATGAAATATGCAGGAAACAGACTCACCATGGTCTAGTTTTAATTATGTGAAGATAAACTTGATTGTCGCTTTATGGTCACTCTTTTCAGTCACCACATCAGAGCTATATCGATCAGGACCAACTTTTAAAAATGGATTTTTATTCAATGCAAACATCCCCTAAAGGGGAAATCGATATTTCTATCTCTTGAACTAAATTTATTGAGTGCTAACCACTGAGTCACCAATTCAGTCCTTGCCAGGAAAATTATTGTACTATGAATTATGCTATTAAACATGTTTTAAAGTAGAAGGTACTGGGTTCTGTTTTACTATTAATTAAAAAGGAAGAAGAATGTGCTTTTAATGCAATATATATAGGACTCGATGTTGGAGAGATTTTTTGCGTTTTTCTATTGCGATATTCAAATACGCGTCATTATATAAGAAATATAAAGGCGTCATAATTCTAGAAGGCAAAAACCTCCCCGAATGCTCAAATGCCTTATAACATTATTCGATTATTTAACTATTCACTAAGTGAGTCATGAATGTTAAAAGGGTTTACCGTAGAGAGGAGATCTTTGGTTCAATATTGTCTATGTTTAAATTACAGTACTGAATATTACACTTCTATTTTTTAAGTATACGTGTTTCGAAAGTTTTGCCTTGCAACACATCAATGCAATTCACTAACTATGAAAATTTCTTTCCAAAGGCATCTTAGCTGGGATTGGTTGTAAGGATGTCATCAACTCATTGTGATACCGAAATACCTAAGAAAATTTCATAGAAATGTTTAAAGCTTAGTAAATGGGATCCTTATATCGAATTTAATTCGATCTTAAGCAATGTAAGTTATCATGGTTCATGTGAATTTGTGGCGTTACATGTCGTTGCAAAAGAAAGAAGACAGCACCTCCGAAGCACTGATGGAATTTGGATTTCTGTTTACGATTATTTATATCGTAAATATATATTTTTTACTAAAACTTTGAGTATCAGAAAACTGGTTGGTTGATAAAATATAAATAACGGAATCCTTCACCGATGAGGAGAATTATTGAGTAAGATGGACTTGAAATATTTCCTCCAATGACTGTGGATTTCAGTACTGGCCAACAATGGAAGTATTCAGCTAACCATCGTTTATATAAGCTTTTCGAAATATAAGTCGCATGTATATTGTTATTGACTGCATAACACAAAAGTTCATGCCTCACCTAGTATCATTAACATCATCCCTTCAACAAGTTGCCTTGTCTGACGAGTCTCATTTTCCATCTTATGGACGAAAGAATATATGATGGTATAACGGAAATTTCCCAAATCTATAGATCAGGCATGTCAATAACGAGTTGTTCAGATTAATGAATTTTTTGTGGCGGTATGGGGCGCGTGCAGCTGGCATGATATGGGAATTTTGAGAGATTAGAAATGATTATAATAATTAGAAATGGTCACACCTGTAAGCATACTATCTAATCAACTACACTTTTTTATTTCTATGTGCATTCCGAAGGATTTGGATATTTCCAGCAGGGCCATGTTACCCCCACTTGAAAAGAGTATTTCTGGGTGGCCAATGATTCCCTGTTCTGAATTTAGACAATTTTCATTATCGGCGTAAATCATCAGACATGAACATTACCGAGCACATTAAGGTTACGTCTTTCAACGTAACGTCAATAAAAGATTTTCCCCAGATCGCGTTCTTATGGATATTTTGATTAAAATGCAGGATTCATGACCTGACACGCTTTCATGATATCTTTAGATAATACACAAGTCCATGCCAATTCATATTGATATATATATATATATATATATATATATATATATGCATTTTACAATTTGTTTACTATTTTAAAAAATGTAGATATAAGTATATAGTACCATAATCCATAATTTATAGAAGGGACATGATAATATTTCTTTAAACACCGTAGATTATATATATATATATATATATATATATATATATATATATATATAAATGTAAACACCACAAATAATATTTCTCCAGCCATAACAAATAAAAGTTTGTTTAGATAATTGGGAAAAATGTGTGAACTCTTTAATTTAACTTTCAACAAAATCTTTAATCAGGTAGTTGTGTTTTGCTATTGAATTCAAATATAAGAAATAGTTAGAAAAACAAATTCAGAATCACTTGTATATACTAATGCCATGTTATTATTTCTTAATAAAAAAGAAATTTTCCATAGATAATAAAATATATGTCATATATATTCATATCAAATGTATCGGTGTCTTGTATAACTATCTTTTTTTATTTTGACTAATCTATAAAAATATAAATTCCCTTGTAAATTCTATTCACCAAATAAATGTTTAAAGTTAATAACTGCATGTATCTATCTTAATGA
>JAPDSC010063906.1:0-10404 GCA_026290005.1 Latrodectus geometricus | reverse complement strand
ACGTATCGTAAAATAAAACGAATGCCATTTAAGCATATTTTTGAGTTCAGTTGAAGAAGAACTTTGCTTACAGAAATTGAGTATTACCCTTCCAAAAAATCGATCATTGTTTCGAATGCGACCATCTTAAATGCATAATTGAGAGATACCAGGGTGAGTAATTGAGGAGAGATTGTAATCTTCTTGTGGTAGTTTCACTTGTAAAGACAGGCAAATTGTACAATTGGCTCTGTGGAAATCTTGCCCCATCTGTAACTGCATTTTACATCGGAACGATCACACTTTGTTCCACAGCAATACTTGCCAGCAAAAACGATTCAGCATCAATTGCAGCTCAGTACAATGTCTGAAAAATATCCAGTGCTTCCGATCATTTTTGATTCTGAAACAGAAGTGTTTATGTTAGCAACGGTACAATGAACAGTGGAGACCGGCACCGAAATGGCAGAGTATTGTGTTTCCGGATGATTTCGCTTAATTCGGATTTCATTTTAATGTAGATGAAAAAATGCAGACATTTCAATTCATCTGTGAAATATAAGGAAAGGGCATATATTTATAGAAGGCAATGATATTAAAAATCATTAATTAATAAATATCTTTTAGGTTTGACTCTTTAGTATCAAATATGAGTTATGTAAATAGTTTTCTCTTTTTTTAAAAAGAATAGTATGACTATTAATGTGCAACAAGGTTTGAAATAAATTGCTTATCCAATAATAAATTAAGTATAAGACGAAACAAATGATTAAGAAAATGTTTTAATGAACGTTTTCATTTAATTTTAAAAAAATGTGCTGTGATTATAATTAAAATCACTATGATTATAATGATTATAATTATATGATTATAATTAAATACTCATTCTAATTAAAACCACTTCGTGATTTTAATTGGAATGTCTAATTGGTAGGGATTTCCAATTAATATCACTCGAAGTAAAGATTTAAAAACCTTCAAAATTTTAATTTAAAAAATATTCTGAGAAAATTATTTTAGTAAACATGAAAGATATTAATATAAATCTATAAGTGAATGTTAGCCAAAAAAATTATTTTTATCAAAATATTTCAAATGGGATAAATATAAACTGTAAAATCAGTTAAAAATAAATTAATGCATAGTTATATCTTGATTATAAAGATCTAAATAAGTTGTGCTGTTAGCAAAAGTTTTGGAAAAGAAATAAATTATTGATAAAAATTAATTTAAAATTTCTCTCCTATCACATAAATTTGCTCCTGTTTATTATATTATATTATATAATACTCTTAATATTTTCTATTTCAATATTTTACAATAAATATATAATTAACTCTTTTTCTTATCATGTATTTTATTCTTAGAAAAAATTAATAGAATACCGTCAAAATTAGTTATAAAATTGGAAAAGGTTTTTTTTTCATTGAAGAAACACTTTAAAATTTAATTATTGCCGATGGAGAAGAATCAAATTCACTTTAGTTTTATTTTCAAGTATTCTTGGAAATCTCAGAACAGCCATTTAATGATTACTACAGCCAAAGGACGATTAAAATTTCCTAAGAGATTAAATTTGTTGCAATTTGGAAATTCCTCTAGATATTTTTTTTTTAAGTATTTACATTCTTGCAAAAAGTGCTGCATTTAAAGCTTATTACTGCCGGTTTTATTTTTATTTTTTTTAAAAAAGAATAGTTTTTTAATAGTTTATATTCAAGTTTATATATGTGGTTATAAATTTTTGATAATTTCAGAATGTACATTTCGTTTAACATTAAAGAGAGCAAAACTTAAAATTGATTACTATAATTTGTCTTATAATTGAACTAACTTATGGGCTATTTTATTTGTTAATGTCTAAAGAAAGTCTATATGGGAATAAGGTAGATTAAATTTAAAACTTGTGCACTGCTTGCATTTCGAATTCAGGCTTCTTTAAATTAATTTAAAAAAGTTTATTAAATAAATTATTAGACATAAAAATTTCTTAACTCTTATGATTCCCAATTTAAATTCTTTTTAAGAGCTAGTAAACTTATCCAAATTCACTGAGAAATTTCCTTATTACCATCTCATCTAAAAATATATTATGGAAAAAAAAATTTTTCATTTCTCTGAAAAGTCTCAAATTTCTACTAAAAAAATATAAATCAAATCACATTTACACGTAGACTTTGTCAAATATTACAATAACAAAATTAATCGAATATAAATATTTTTATTGCCACCATGATAAAAAAAGAACTTTTTTTAATTATCCTTTTTGACCCTGTACTTATAGGCACTTTTCTGAGTTAAAAAAAAAAAAAAAATTCAAAATTTTTTCAATTTTTTGTGCAAAATTTATTTATTTATTACAATTTTAGTAATATCCCATGCATCTAATTTAAGCATTTCTCTCAGAAATCAATTTTTTATTAATACTCAAGAAGTTGTTCGCTCGATATCAATTAATATTTTTTACTCTGTTGAATTAATTTAATATTTATTAATTCGTAAGAAAATTTAAAACATTGAAAATCATGTTTATTTGTCAGACTTATGCCAGGCAAAACTAGGCTTGTTTCCAGGTTTACTGATTCCTCCTCTTGTTCCACATTATTTTCATGTCATTTTTAATAACTTAATTTAGTTATTAAATAAAATTTTGCTATTATTCATTCGAATCATATTCTCAAAACTTTTTTATGGCAATACTACTGTTTTCTAAGAATAACTTTCATTTTGCATTAATATATAAAAGGAAATAATTATCTATGTAGTTGTCCAAAATTATAAATTAATGGTTTGAGACAAGTCTTTCAAAACCATGAATATCTCACAGATTTAGAATATAGTTAAGTGATTCAATCGATGTTTAAGCAGGCATATTCCTCTCGAAATTTTCCTACTTATCAGTGCAGCAACATTATAAATCACGCCTAATTATCTTGTATAAATTCTACTAACAATATGATATTCAGGTAAGGAAGAACAATTTTCTTGTATTCGGCTAATGATTCATGTTTAAATCATAATGCCATGTTTACAGAAAATGAAATAAAAAGGCATTGATTGAAAAAAAAACAAGAAACAAAAATTAAGAATATATGCACAAAATGCAATTTTTGTCTTGAAAACATTAGTTATTAATCTTCACATCTGTAATGACTGAAAAAATATGTTATGACGATAATTATATAAATTGCGTTACATTATATTAGTATGATTATAATACTAAAACAATTCTGGCACATTTTTATGCTGCAAAGTAATAATTTGCAGCATAAAAATATAAGCAAATATAAGCTTAAGCAAACCTAACATGTATTAGAATAGTTACATAATATATAAGATTCTAATGTCTGTTAGCATTCTTACAATCTTTTTTTGGTGGTGAGTTCGAATCCCGACTTAGCCGAAGATCCGTCGTGTTCACTAATGGCGGCTGGGGCACGTTAAATCCGTCGGGTCGCAATGTCCTCCATGTTCCCATTACAAATTAATACCTCTAGGGTGGTTGGAACCAGGCTTTGGGTCTTCACTGGTTTCAATCTCTAAAATTGGAAGATTCAGGTGGTGCTGCCATCTATGAGCCAAAAGTCGTACTTCCACTTTCATATAAAAATGCTTTATTTAAAAAAAAAAAAAAAAAACGGAAGACGTTCCCTCTCTGACGGGCGGGCTTGGCGTTGCCAAGTGTCATTAACAACAACAACAATTTTTTTTTAATTTGTTTTATAAAAAGGTACGATTTTGTTTTATAAAAAATGTAAAAATTTGATATATTTTATTTCTACTTTAAATTAGCCTATCATGTGTTGAAAATAACTCGATTTTAAAATTAGAATGCTTAAAGAGTCATTATAGATATAGCTTATATAAAAATATAGAGATTCAATTAAGTCAATTGTTAAAAATTTAACAAGCTTCCAAAAATTAAACAATTTAAATATACTTGTCTTTAAGGTAGGTATGATATGTATTTAACAATTTAACACATATTTCATACTTAAATCATCTATTCAAATGAAATAACTATCGCTTCATTTTTAGATTGTACTTACTTACTTCAAATGAACGATACAAATAAAAATAATAATTATTTCGCTTTTCATATTCATATTACTTTATTAAAAACAATTATTGTATTTTTTGACAATTACGTCATCCCAAGGTTCAATCATTTCAAACAATTAGCACAATAATCTCTGGGGTAGGTTATAAATAAGTTTAAAAATAAAATTTTAAATAAAAGCAATTGAGATTTTTATAAAATCAAGGAGCAAAATAACATAAAAAAATAGTTAATTAAATTATGTTTCATTTAATTAAGAATTATACATCAGTAAAGATCTACAAATAAAAGCAAGAAAGTCTGTTCTACACCCAAGTGGAGATCAGAAAATTTGCATATTATCAATCGCATTTCCTGTTAAATAAATAAAACAGGGGTCTGCCCTTGAAAGCTCCAGCATTAGTCCGATGGTTTGATGCGAAGGACATCATGAAGTATTTTTAACCACTTGTTAAAATAAAAAAAAGATAAGTATAAGTTGTTAGATACTTAAAGTAAAATTAAGAGGTAAACTTTATTCCTATAAAAAAGGAAGTTTATTCCTTAATTTTATTTTTTATTAATACAAAATATTGGATTCTTATAGTATATAATAACAAATCTTTTTCAGTTTGTTTCAAGAAGTGCATGTGAAACAAAGATTTTGAATATTAAAAAAGTTAAATGCTGAAAAAAATGGGAAAACATTTAAAAATATATTCGAAAAAATTTTTTTAATAAAAATTTCTATTTTATGTAGATTGTAGAGAGAAATGTGCCCTAGTGCATCTCTCTCAATATTCTATTAGTTGTAATGGATGCATATTAATAATATGTTTCATTAATAATTATAAGATAGAATTATAACATGAAAGAGCTATTTAAAAGTTTAGCATTTAAAGGAGTAGAGAAATATTTCAGCAGTTGAAAAATAAAGAAATAATTTTTAATTTATAATAAATTAATTATATCTCATTAAGTGCTTAAAATTTATATTTCTTTCTATAATGTAAAAATATTTACAGTTTTATCATAATAAATAAAAATATTCCTCACTGTCAAATTTTATTATAATTTTTTTTAAAAAAGTATTAGCATAACCAGTAATATTATATACATGAATCTAAGTATTCCTTATTTTTTCAACTTCTTATATTCTGAAAAAAATTTTTTTTTCAAATTGTACTGCTATTTTATGAAAAATCTATCAGGTTTTTGTAATAAATGTTTCAAAAAGCAAGAAGGATATTTTTAAAACTCTTGTTCAAAAATATGTATTTCTATCATATAAAAGCTGAGAAAAAAAACTTCACAGTTATAAATTGAATAATAAAATTCAATAAATAATTCAAATTCAACAAAATTATTAAAAATTTGAAACATTGCAAATTGTGAATAAAACTTGCAAATGACGTTTTTTTTAATTTTTGACTAGTAAGTTCATAATTTAATTTGCGTGTTTCAGGTTTAAGCTTGTCAATTATTTTTGGAACATATTTAGGCAACATTTTTAAACATGTGAGTTCATGTAGTTGATTTATGAAGTTTTCACCAATTTATTTATGTATTCAAATATTGTAAATATATTGCAAGATTTAACATTTCTGAAAAAAAATTAAAGCTACCATAATTTATGCACAAAATTTTGTTTAATATAAGTGCAGTAATTGCAAATGTGATAAAATAACTATGTTTTTACTCATTCAAAAATTTTTAAATATATTAAATGCTTAAATTTTTTATAGCTTTTCAATGACTTGTCTTTTTATATATTTACTGAGAAAATTGACATTTTAATTAGCATTGCATAATTTGTTCCCACTTATTGCACAAAATAATGTATTATTTTACTTTTTTGTTGAACAATTAACACATTCATGTTTATCTTTTTCTCTACTTCAAAATTCAGGTTCTTACATGTATTGATATGTTTGAATAAACCTGGGATGTGTGTGTGTGATTAAGATGAAAACTAAATTCATAAATAATCTCTCACTAAAAAAATACTACAAATCTTGTCAATTTTTTACAATACGTCTGTAACACTCCCAAGTGATAACTTTTTTGTTATCTTACATCAGTTAAAAAAGGAGACTGGTATATACAAGAAACTGCAATAATTTTTTTAATTAAAATGTACTGGTTATTAGTAAAAATACTGGTTATTGGTAAAAATATCCTTAAAATTAGAATAATGTAAAATTCTATTCAACAGAAGCAAATAATGATATCACAATTGGGTAGAAATGAAACACAAGAAACTGTATAAAAAATTTTCCAATGAAAATAATGAAATCACTATTCGTGATTGTATATCATCAAATGTTATCAGCTGTTTACGAATAATTGATAAAACAGATTTGTTTATTTAGATATATTGAGGACAACTTCGGAAGAAAAGGCTGAGATCTTTTTTGACAGGACTAGGCACTTAACATCTCAATCAGTTTATATAAAGGATGTATGTTGAAATAATGTTCAATTGATTGCCTTCCCTTATCAAATTTTAATTTCATTTATTATTTGAGGAAAAACTTAAAAAATCAAAAAGCTGATGACAATGTCAAAAATTGATATAGCAATTTATAAGAAATAATTCAAAATTATCCATCTATTTGATACTGCAACACTTCTTTAATGTGATTACAACACTGTAAGTTAGTTTATCTAAAAAAGTATGCTGAAATGATTAAAAATTGTTTATTCTAATTGTTCAAGTGCAAGCAAAAGTTTTATAGCAAATTTTTAAATTTATTTTCTAACATTTGTGAAATATCTAATGCTTAATATAATCGAAGTTGTGAAAAATTGTACGTATATCAAATGGTTGTTAATTATAGCATTCAAAACTGTTAAGAAAGAATAGAATATAATAATCAAAATTGTTAAGAAACAAGTTACAAAATTGTTAAGAATTTTTTTTTATTTTTATCAGTAGTTTCTACATAATTTTGAACGATACAAGAAAAATTAATTTTAATTTTAAAAAATTCACATTTTTTAAAATTAAAATAGCTTTTTCAGGTAATTTTATGATAGTTTAATAAAAATCAGGCATAGCATATTGTAATGTGTAGCCTATATTTCAGCCACATTTAATTATGCTCATAAGTTTTTCCAGAAAATACATAACATAGAGTTATAGAACAAAGTATAACATAGAGTTATAGAAAAAATTATAAATAAATTCATAACTATACATCTTTTCCTAGTAATTCATAAACTTTTTCATGAACTTTAATTTCATTTTCACAAAATGAATTGGCCCAAAAAAATGGAAAAATGTTAATTAGATTAATTTTGTTAAAACAGTATTCCATTAATGAAAGAGGTCATTCTCAAGTTAAATAAACTTTTGCTATGTTTATAGGATAAAAATTTCCCTCTTACAACTAAGAAAATTACACGCGTGCTTTAACATTTTTAAATTTCTTTCTTAATTTTAAAATCACATAGAATATGTAATGTATAAGAAATTTTGACTCTCGTGTTTTGAGATGTTATTATAAAATAAGATTTTATGTTTCCATCTCATTCAGATAATTGATTTTTGATGAGATGCAATAACTAAATATTGCTTGAAAAATTTCAATTTCAAGTAAAAAAAATAATTAAAAAAAATTCTGTTTTAAGTAAAAGAAAAGAATAAAAAATAATCTATAAAACTTTCTACTTTTGTAAAGTTATAGGGAGAATACATGAAAGAAGTATTTTCCAATAATTTCTGGTCGTTTTCCCTAATAAATTGTTTTCGAAATCCTTATTTCTATATATAAAAAGCAAAAGAAATGCAACTATTATAAGAACAGCTTTCGATTTTCAAGAAAATTTTTACTTTAATGAAACATTTTTCCCTTTTTTTTTTTTTTTTTTTTTTCGAGAATACTATGTTTTCTTAAGCATTTTTATAAATCAAATCCAAGGAAAATTTTTGCTTGTTTCAATGAGGATAATAATATGTATTGATATAATTTTGTTGTTTTAGAACGAAAGAAATTTGTCAGAATTTGACGTTTACAATGTTTTCGTTTCTTATATTGATTTTATCCTCATTTGCATTCCGATTACTTTCTTATTAATTAGAAATGTGCAGAAAAATTTTAAAGCTTTATATGTAATCCGTACAGAGATAGTTACCCAAATGTATGTATGCGCATGAGTGTATTTGTCCTAGAATATTCTTTTAAATGACAGTCATTGGAATTAATTATTAAAATCCCTTTAAAAGGAATCGAAATGTTTTGAAATTCAGTAAGTTTCTTAAAATATTAAATTGCGACCATTTTATTTCAAAGAATCTCGGCTGTCCAATTATACTTTACAGTGATAATATTTTAAAAATACATGATATACATCAGGAATCTCTATTTTTCTTATCAAGTGACAATCAAAATGTTCACCAAAATGGAATTTCTGAAATTTTCAGAAGTCAATTGGATTGTATTAGAGAAGTAAATGAAGTTTCTTACATAACTAGAGGGAAAAGTGTTTCCTTTCTCTGTGACCAATGGCCTTTCCTGACTCTAAACTTGAAAAGTAAAAACATTCCTTAAATGATTCAAAATATAGTAAATAATACTGTTCAAGAATGGAACAAAATAATGGCATGACATGTGGAAGGAAGTAAAATATTCACTATAGAGATTTGGAATACGCCTAGCTCAAATAACTGCTTCCATCTTACTTAGGATGTATAAATTACGATCTTGCCCGAAATTCACAAGAATTCACAACCATTCCTCGTGTAGTGTGGTCATGAGTTCAGTTAGAATACATGTAAAAATAAGCCGAACACGGAGCTTGAATTTTAAAAAATCTCATGAAAACATGATTTTTAAATTGCAGAATTGTGAAAAACACAAAGTATTCCTCATCGTCCATATGACCGTGAAATTCATAAGAAGCCAAGTAACAGGGACATTGTTATGCTTAAAGAGAGAAAGTTCTTCAGAAAGCAAAATCGGATACTATCAAAGAATTGGACTCATCTGCGTAAATATTGAGTATTTGCGATCTTTCACCTAGCAACCACAAATAAACAGAAGTCCCAGTAAGACATTTCACTTAACACAGCCTAGCGAAAATCCCTCTAGGCATCACAAGGAAGAGAGAACCAGACAGTTAACATGAAATGATTCTGCTGCCGTTTGTTAGACAAATACACATGTGGAGGTCAGAAATACTATGTAAGTATTGACTTCTCGAACCAGATCATATGTTCTGATCTCGGTTATGTCCAGTCTTAGTGATTTTAAAACCATTTCCATTACTTTGTTGCATTTTGTAATTACATTAAAGTCTGGGGTGATCCATTTTATAAGAATGCTTGTAGCATGCAATTTCTATTGAACAGGTTTAGTGGCTTCGGAGATGATTGTTCATTCAGATAATTATTTGAAATATTTCTCGCAACTTTCAATAAATATTCTCTTCAATATTCTTGGCCTTCAATTAGTAATCCGATTTCCCTTACATATTCTTCTTCGCAAGGGGTATTTTCTCAATTTAAAAAAGAACTCATAACCCTTAATTCTGTGATTTTTGAAACAGCAAAAATATTAGCTATTCTAGATAAGGATACTTTTTAGGCTGATTATGCCTCCTTACTCATCAAACAAATTTGACCTTATGTAGTGGATATCGAAAGTCGTTGTAAAGTATTTTAATATCTACGAGTAAATTGCCTCCCCCCCCTTCAGAGGACATTTCCCTCACTGAGGGACGTATTCGTGTGTCTCAAGAAAAGAATTGCGGAAAACTCCCCCTAGTACTCAAACTAGATATTTGATAAAAATCCATCATAACATTTCATATAAATTTTGTTTAAAAATTTTATTTATCAAAAGAATAATAATAATTCACAAAAGTTGCGTATTATTTTAACGATATATATTAAAAGTAATCCGGCTGTGTTATCTTTTATTTTTATCGTAATATTTAGTTTTTCGAATAGATTATAATGTCGTAATTTAGAAAGATGAGTAACTGTGTGTTTTATTGTAAGAAAATTATTTTTAATTTCAGATGGAACATTAAAGGGTACATTGGATGATTTAATTAAATTATAAATAGGATCATTAGAGAATGACATTGAAAAATATTAACCGTAAGAAAAGCAAAATTTATCGAAATAACTCTAATTCACAAAGGCTAACCAAACAGAGCGTGTCTCTTAAAAAGTAAAAGATATCCAGCCAATTTTTTTAAATGATTAACATCTGAAAATTTTAGTTTTTATTCTTTCTTGAGAATATTTTTGTTTCTCTTGTAAGTCTGAAGTAAAATTTATTCGTTGAATTTCCATTCTAAATTTACTAATACAGAATATATATATTTGCTGAGGCAATCGAATTATAAATGTTCAATAATAAAATTAATTTGCAATT
>JAPDSC010063903.1:0-14721 GCA_026290005.1 Latrodectus geometricus | reverse complement strand
CGCTGACCCGGAAGGGTACCCCCTAAGGAGAGCACCCCCTTTTTCTCAGAACTTCGCAAGAGAGGTATTTTAAGTATTTAAAGACAACAAATATATAAACAAAGAAATGGAAATGAATAAAAAGGAAACCCATTTGATTAAGGTATGCAATCGCATCACATTAATTTATAGCTTTAGAGCAGAACTTCAGAAGCTTCAATCGATGATACTTTCATCAATAACCCCATCTGAAACGAGAGAATTCATGGAACGCTTAGGAAACTTAGAAGATAAGTTTCAAAAAATAATTGAGAGTCTTGATGAGAGCTAAAGGAAACAACTGTTTTATGAATATAAAATAGAAGAATCCCAAGTCTTTATCTTTTAATAGTTCAAAAACTATTAAAAAAAATATATTCCCCACATGTTTCATCATTACACTTTATTCTTCATTTGTTATTGTGCAGTGACCGAGGGCTAAAGTGTTAATACCATCCGGTAATATGTGTCGTTTGTCATCCTCCCCGGAGAGGGCAATCTTATTTACATGTATGGAATGAATCTCATGTTTTGTGCTTCTGATGAGATTCATGGTTCTGTGCTGTACTTCACGCTTGAATAGGCAGTTCTTGTAATCCTCGAAGGTTATTCTATTTTTCACAACGCACTTCTTGACCCCTTTGGATTTTTTCACCAAGTCTGTTTCAGTCTTGCAGGCGTACATTTTTGATCTTAATCCGACGAACTCTTCCATAATTTTTCCAGCATGCTCATCCTTCATTTTTCCCAGAACCTTTTTATTCACCCTCGGCATCTTATACCTATTATTTTCCTGATAATCTGAGGTGTCAAAGTAGTCAATCATTCCTTTCATATCTTCATAAAAGTCCTCCGTTTTTACATCGTATATGAAGCTGTCCGTGTCCATATATAACAGTTTAACATCCTCTCCATACTTGGGTTTCATCACATTATAATGAAAGTCGTACATTAAATGCTTGGATAGGTCTAAGATACTCATCCCAACATAGATGGGCTTATCAAAGCACACTTTAGTTTTGTTCATATGTATAGCGACCAAATTCTCATCGAATATAGTTCTCCCTTTAAAGTTAGGTTTTGCTATAAGCTTTTCAGCTTTCTTGGGGTCGCACTGAAGTCTGATGTCGAGGCGTTTCCTGATGTTCTCCATCGTCTTCCCGAAAACGGAGTTGTGAATGAGTTTGTAAAAGTCCTTTTCGAAATCATTAGTTGCCTTGGTTCTCATCTGAGTGTTTAGGTCTATATACTTCTGCAGCCAATTGGACTGGTTGAACTCCAACACTCTATGCACCTTTTCCAACTTTAGCCCCAGCTGCAAATACTGTTTTAGAACCCTGTAATGGAGGACGTAGCGCTCTTTATCATACAGCGTTGTTAACAGTTTAGACTGCTTCGAACCATCGGGTATTCTATTCTCAGGGGCTAATGGTAAATCTGAGTGGAGATTATGCAAGTGTTCAGGATATTGCAGATCACACTCTAGAATGTATCCTTTATCCGCATCATCTGCTATTTTGGTCACATCAATATCAGCATTTCCCCACTTGAAACCACCATATGGTAAGAATTGACTCATTGCCCAACCATATAGGTTATTAAAGTCGAGATACATTAGATAATTAGATCCTTTTGTTTTATCATAAACCTTCATATATTTATTATTAGCTCTCCCATATCTGTTACAGCACTGGGATACACCTCCTCTTGTGCCTTTTTCAAGCATAAGTATCATATCATAATTACTTAATAGCTCTAATTTTACTCGAGTGGACTTTAACATAGCGTCCCAAGAGAGTCCCGGTGCTGTATAGTACCATGCAGGATCCAGTTTGTAGGTTTTTATGCAGACATCCCTGAAATGTTCTATGATATCAGTCAAGATCAGCACATCAGTCTTCACGTATAAATCGGAATATTCACCCAATGTCTTAATGTTGAAGGCCTGCCATACCCTTTTGGCGTGCTCGTAGTCCTCATCCTTTATGTGTGACTCATTCAATTGGTTGTAAAAGACTTCCTGTGGAGGCAGCTTGGTTTCTTCGCATTTGTCCCACGAGTCCATATAATCGTATGGGTAGACGCCTTTTCGGGTGACGAAGTCTAGCTTGTCCTTGGGGAAGTACTTGGCTGTCTCCCTAAATTCCTTTAGGTTTTTCGCAAGACTGTCGAGGCTGCTGGCCATGAATCGAAATGAATCAATAAACCTCAATTTTATTCCAGGGACCTTGACTTTCTTCCCTTTATCAGTCTCCACCATTTCTGCTCCCACCTCCTTGCTGAATGAGATGTACTTTTCATCGGTGTTCGGTATAACGTCAATGTCTCCATTATCCCCTCCAAGTTCCTTTATGAACAGGTGTGCATCATATCCGGATAAATTATGGATGAAGACTGGGATAAAGGAAGGGTTTCGATACATTAAGTTGCACAAGTTATGCGCTGGACCTCTGTAGTTTGATTCGCATTTTGACGGGTCGAGCAAATGGTCATGATCTCTCACTTTTTCGTGGTCTGGATTTTCCCCGTTTGAATAGGGTGATGGCTCTGTTCGGATGTTCAACTCGCAGATATGACATACATCAGTTCTCTGAAAGTGCTCTTCATCTTCGACAGTCATCTTGATTGGCTGCTTCTCGTCATAAATTCCCTTTATCTTTAGAGCCTCTGTCTTTAATGTATCATAAAATACTTTAGTGGCATCGGGACCTCTGTAAACGATGGGTGCTTTATAGTCTCCATGTTTGTATTTGATGTAAAGGCAAAAACTCATAGGTTCATGCCTTTGGTATTTTTGCATGTACGATGCACTTTCATCAGGTACACAAGTATCCATCTTATTCGTTAAACACTCAAAATCTGCATTTATCGTGAAAGGTACTCGTAATGATTTATGATAATTTTTGAACTTTAAAGAATCACCTTCCTTAGGCATTGCTATTTTAACAGCCTGATTTTTCTTACAATCCTTTTCATGCCTTTGCAGATCTTCCTCAGAGCGATAAAATAGCAGGCACCTTTCACACGGGTATACTCTTTTCTCGTGTTTACTTAATTGAGCGCTGATTAATTTTGACATGTCTTTTATCCAGCAATAGTGGCTGTTGCCTTCTTCGTTTTTTACGTAGAGCAAATTGATATGTTTATCTGCTTTATTTCGAGTTATCCTCAAGGGGTATATGTCCTTATTTTTGGTCTTTTCTTCATATGAATATACGTTCACTGATACACTATTCATCTTTTCAAACCTTCCGAGTACCCTATCTTCCATTTTTACAGGAAATTCAATGCCTTCAAACTTTAGCTCATTCTCATATGGTTTATACTTGGTGACTCTTTGGGCATCTTTTCCCGCTGGGTGCAGGGCAGAGAGTATTGCCCACATGAAACACTTATTATCCTCATTCTGTACGTTTATGACTGCTTTCTTACTTTTAATCACTTTTGGTAGATCAATGTAGGATGATCCTCTCAGCGGGTTGTACTTATTGATCCTCACCTCAAGGCTTTTAATTCTGACAAGCTTCCAACCTGAACCCCTAGCAACAAACTCCTCCATTTCCGTCAATATCTTTTGAATAACCGATCTGTAAAAGGTCACCAAATCAGTTGATTCTAAGACGACCTCGTTTTCTGTTTTGAAGTTCTTCTCCATTTCTATCAGTGAGTCATCCTTCCCCTTTTCATAGTCGCAAAGGAACTGGAAATTGACCTTCAGACCATGCAGCCTCTTTAGATGTTTGGTGATGAGACCCCGGACTAGCGATGAAACATTGTTCAAAAAATCTGCGGGAAGCATCAGATTGTACTCGTTTTGGATGTCATACGTTTTCAACCGAGATTTATAAGCCGTCTCAACTTCATGGGAGGTATATAGCCTTCTCTCGCGCGTATCCGAAAACAGCTCTGAATCAAACCCGAAGTGGCGGTTGAATAGCACTCTTTCTATGTATGATATGATATCTACCTTCCTTCCTAACTTGGAATAGCCTGTAATGTCATGCGTTCGACAAAATTCCCGTAGTTGGGGGTGAGTCATGTGATGCAGTCTCTGCATGTTGTTGAAATCTTCT
Organism: Latrodectus geometricus; assembly: GCA_026290005.1. Lineage (NCBI taxonomy): Eukaryota > Metazoa > Arthropoda > Arachnida > Araneae > Theridiidae > Latrodectus > Latrodectus geometricus. The sequence goes on along the minus strand of JAPDSC010063903.1, from coordinate 10,630 downwards.
AAGTGATCCTCCTGACTAGTAGTTGCCTTCTTAGGCTTATAGTTTTGATGAGCCTTAGTTTGCAAGTGCTTATTTATGCTAGACTCCTTATATAACTTACCACAGCACCTTATTTTAAGCTCCCTCTTCTTCCTCGGCTTGTTGAACAAGTCATTATGGAAACTGGAAAAGCCATTATGGTATTGAATGAGCTCAATCAGTTCCGACTTCTTCAGTTTCGAGTAACCTCGAATATTATTTTCCCGACAGTAGTCTTGCAACTGCCGAACGGTTTCCATCTTTATTATATCTTTATAAATTAAATGCATCTCTTTAAATGCTTAAAATATTGAGGGGGGTTCATTCACATGATGAAAAGTTGGATGGCTCGTCGGTCCTTGAAAGCTGAATTGATTTCTGTATTTTTTCTTATTTAAAGAGAAGACTTGTATTAATAAATGTCAGACGAAATGATGGAAATAATAAGATTCTTTGGTCTAGACAAATCAAAGACCATGGAAAATAAGACTCAAGAGTGTAAGCACAAATATATAACAAAAGATGATTATGAATTTTACGTCTGTATGACATGCCATGAAGAGCTGAGATACAATCCTCATAAACGTCCTCTAGATAGAAAGCAATTGTATTTGATGATGAAGATGCAACAGAGGAGTCAAAGCAGAGTGAAATATCTTACTAAATGGTTAAATGGGTTTAATATACCCTTAGAAGATGTGATCTTGGTTGAATTCTTAACATTTATCCATAAGTATGAAGAATTGTTTCCAGAGCGGAAAAACTTAATCAGCAAAGAATACATTTTATTTCATCTGTTGCGGAAAAGAGATTTTCAGGTACCGCTTAAGTTACCTAAAATGAAGAAAACACTTGAGCAGAATGAAGAAATCTGTCGAACCGTTTTCGAAGCTTTAAACTGGACCCCAATAAGTGATGGTTGATCAATTTTTAATAGCCATGACAGCTATTAAAAATAAATTTATAGAAGATCGTTTTTATGGATCCAACTGGTCTCAGGATAGCCTACCCATTTTACTAGATATTTGTACCCTTTCTTTCTGATTATTTTTTCAATCTTATACACGCTGTCTTTCTTATCATATTTTACCAGTTCATTATCATAAAAAGTACCTTTCACTTCTTCATCACTTAAGTCCTTTACCCTGTAGGTGATAGGGTCGGTCTTTAACACTTCGGAAATGATAAATACCTCTTCCGTGAAGGTCGCTTGGTAACTTCTTCTGAAGGTGGACTTATATATTGATATTCTTACTTTATCCCCTACCTGAAATTTAGGTTTGCGTATGGTCTTTTCTTTAAACAGGTTACGATACACCTCTCCACACTTTTCATCCAGACTGGCTTCCACAGGCGTCATCTTTATGCTTCTGTGGTATGAGTTGTTGTAATTCTTCACTAATTGGTCTAGTACGTCTATATATCTTTCAGTGTTATTTTGACATAAGTAGAGCTTTATTTTATTGCCTAGCGTTAGGTTAAACCTTTCAATCATTGCCGCTTTTATCTCAACATTTTCTGTTGTGAACCATTGGATATTTTTCTCTTTAAATAGCTCTTGAGTGGTATGGCCAACGAATTCTAGGCCTTTATCCGTCTGAATCCTTTCCGGAACCCGCTCTTTGAAGATCTTTTTAAATGCTTGAGTCACCTCGCTTGATGATTTGTCTTTAATAGGAATGGCCCATGCATATTTACTGAAGCAGTCAATAACTGTTAGTAGATATTTAGTTCCATCATTATGCTTACTCCTCGCAAATTTATAGACAAACATTAAATCTGCTTGCCATTGATCATCAATGTGTGAGACATAAGTTCTCCTTCTTTTAAACTTACTGATGAGTGGTTTGTGTTTTGTGTACACATCTTGTTGATGTAAGAAATCTGAGACTTTTTTTCGACTTAAACCTGTTTTTCTACTGAGTTCGTTTATACCGCAATATCCAGTCTCCGGATCGTAATAAACTTTTTCGGGGTCCTCAGTTACCCCTTTAACGGTAAAAAACGACTCTTTTTAGAGCCACAATCCATGCAGATTCCTTTCATCATAGGTCTGCCATTTTTTGAGGTAGTGTGCTGCACATCTTTAGTCTCGGTGTGGGTTTTACATTTTAAGCAGTATATTTTTGAACCCATTCCAAATGTCTTCTTTGCTTTGATAATTGGCTTCACAACAGCTCTATCTAGCCTTTCCCGGAGAGTTGGATTGGGAATATCTTCAAGTTCTTTTATCATATTTGTGTAACACACCTTGTTTCTTGTTTCGGTGTCTTTGTTTTTTAGGTAACACACATCATGTTTATATGCAGCTTCATCGACTCTATTAATGGGCTTACTCCATTCTTTATATGTTAAATCAGGGTTTAGCCTAGTTTTACCTTTGAGCAATTGAGTTCCTGGCCCTGTAAATTGGTGACCAGGTAGATGCATTTCAAATGGTAAATTATTGATTGCAGAGTTTATAACTCCTTTTCCTTTCTTCATTTATTTATATGTAAAAAATTATTTACTCACATACTCATAACCATTCAGTTGGGTTTGTTTCATGTATTTTTCTCTGGGTAAGTAGACTGAATTATTGATAAAATCATCCTCTCTGCTGTACACCTCTTCTTCTGATAATGCGTTTGATTTGAATGAATTCAGCAGTTGCTTATAAAACTTGTAAGACTGCTTATACTCTTCATTCCTTTCGACGATATTCATGGACTTTTCGATAACTTCGACTATACCAGCACTTAAGCTCAGAGCGGCTAAGGGTACCATCGCAAAAGCGGATAAGCCCAATGAACTGCAAAGGAACTTTGTAATGGATAGTGAAATCTTTATCTTATGATAATGGTGGTAACTCTTTCTATACACGTAAATTTTCTTCCGTAAGTATTCTTCCATCTTTATTTATAGGGATGAAATATTTTTTCCGATATCTCAAGGCTGGATTCACTAAATCAAGCATAAAAAAATCATATGGTTGTTGCATGCACTTTTTGTACAATCGATTGAACTCTTCTTTCGTTAGATTGCCATCTACCTCCCTTATAATCTGTTGAATCTCCCTCTGTTGGAGGTTAAAAAATATCAAGTAGTTGCAATTTCTCCTAATAACAATAGGCGTTCTGTAATAGGATTGAGAGAGGTAAATGATTGAGGCATTCTTCTTCCTACCTCGGATGAAGAAATCTTCGATACTCTTCTGGTCTTTGTCTGTCACACAGTCATCAAAGACAACGACATTTTTACAAGATGGGTCCAGATCGTCCACTGATATAAAGTCTTTTGTATCCGAGGAAAATAAGGTTCCTTTCTTGCCGTATTTATCAAATAACTCGAGCATAATTTTTTTCTTCTTTTTGGGATACTTTGCTAATATTTCTTTAATATCCACACCATCAAACATTGTGTACTTTTCTTTGAGCTTAGTGTACTTGGGTTCAAACATGTCTTTAGCACAAATGAACAAGTTATCAAACTCAAGGTAATCATAAATGAAATTCAGTAATAAATTCGTTTTACCTGTGCCTGAAGCGCCAGCGATCAAAAGTCTGAAAGGGTGCTTCGGTAATAAATAATGCTGATTTGCATCGGCTAACTCTTCTGGTTCGGTATAATCTTCAATTGGAATCATCTTTATTTAATGTGAAAATTTTTTGCTTCAAGTAAAAAATAGTTTGCTTCCAGTAAAACCCGATTTGCTTCCAGTAAAAAATAATTTGCTTACTAATAAATGAATGCTTTACAAAAAGAGCGAAATAAGAAGCTAAGAGAAGAAGTTAAGAATGACCTGAAAGTGTTTAAGATTCAAGCGGAGATTAGAAAGAACAACGAACAAAATCTTGAACAAAAATTAGGTCTGCAGAGAACGTTGTCTGAATTTCACAAGCCTGTAACCGAGAAACTTCAACAGCAAGATGTTACTAGAAAGGAACATTTTACGGCTATAAAAGATGCTGTTGATAAGATTCCTCTTGCGATTGAACCGCCTCCAGCGACTCCAGAGACTCCAAATATCTTCTATTTTGATAAAGATTTGGATGTAGAGTATTTAGAGAAAAATAATTTTCCAAGTCCCTCAAAGTTGTACAATGAGTCCAAGGATGCTTTGCAGGAAGTTATCAATAGAGTAAAGAGTACTTACTTAAAATTGGCTCGTCAAAAAGGAAACGTTATGAGTCAGATTGCTCGAATGACCAAAAAGGATGAAGAAAGAGAAGATAAACTATTAACTAAAGCTGATTATTTAAGAGAACATATGATTACCTTAGAGGATTATCGAGAGCGGTTGAGGGACCTACAAAGAAAAGAAATATACCTCGGTAAAGGAGTGGAAGATAAACTGGAAATTTTGGCTCGATTCACCGATAAAATATGTAATGGATCCAAGAGTAAAAAATTGCACACTCAAGTCGTTGATTTACTGGATGCGTTATTAAGAGAAGGAACTCTAAACAACGAACAAGTAAAAGAATACTATAAAAATTTCTTATTAAATAAATGAGTAACTACGTCAAAACCAAAATACACTTAAGCGATCATCAGATTGCTAAATTAAAATCTGCATACCAGAAAGGAGAAGAAGTTTCTCTACAAATAGATAGGACAAAACCTTCTAACTATGACATGTACTTAACTCCAACACAAATAGCTCAAATCGGGAAGGGAAAGAGAATTACTATTAGCAAGACACAACTCAAGAAAACAGGTGGCTTTCTTCCCTTTCTAGCTCCATTTTTACCTGCATTAATTGCCGGAGCTAAGGCGTTGGCTTTAGGTGCCGCAAGTGGGGCAGCTGGATGGGGAGCAAAGAAAGCTTTGGATAAAATTTCCGGATCGGGTTGTGCTCAAAAAAAGCCCCGTGGAAAGGGAGTCTATCAAAACTGGGAATATCCAACGAAGTAATTGAAGACAATATGAAGCAAGAAAGAGGGTTTAGGGGTGTCTTCACTTCGGATCTGTTGCCTAAAAAGATGAGACGGTTCGAGAACGGTATTATTAATTTGGACATAGCAACAGGACCTGGTACACACTGGGTATGTTACTATAACGACCCTAATAACAATTTCGTGGAGTACTTTGATCCTTTTGGAGAACATGTTTACAAAATTCCTACGAGTATTAAGAAATATCTGCAAAGTTCTGGGAAAAAAATAGGTTATAACTCAAGCTTTTTACAACACCCGGCCTCTGTCAAATGTGGTTACTTTTGTATGAAATATATTAGTGAAAGAAACAATGGTAAGTCCGTTGAAGATGTCTTGTATTCTTTTACCCAAGAACCTAGTGACCATAATGAAATAAATGTTCTCTATAAATAAATGGTGTTATTAATATTAGATTCGAAAAACTCGGAAAAGTCAGAAGACTTTACAATTGAATATTCCAGACCATTTAGGTTTAAGCAGATTGCTCTTCAGTCCTTTTCAATGTACGTTTCTTGGGATAATATCAAAGATGAGACCTTTTCATATTATGATAGCCATCAGTGGTTAGAGCTGTCTCTACCGGATGGAAATTATACTGTTAAGGGGTTGAACCGTTACATGCTGAAATTTTTTGGGGATGATCCGCCAATTCTATTTGGTATAGTTGAGGAACGGCAAAGAATAGCCATCAAGTTAAAAGACGGGTATAAGATCGATTTAACAAAATGCAAAAACCTGCATAAACTGTTAGGTTTCGAACCTGAAATATATGAAGAGTCTGAACAAATTGGAAAGTATATTGCCGACTTATCTGGTGGGAATGATAACATTTATATACATTGCGATGTCGCGGAGGGAGCCTACATCAACGGCTTTCACTCCTCAAACGTAATCTATTCCTTTACGAATGTTAATCGTCCAGGCAGTCAAATCATAAAGTCATTTGAAAAACCTCTGTTCTTTCCTGTTCGGATGGAGAGTGTTCACAGAATCAGAATGAGAATAACGAATCATAGAGGTGATTTAATTCCCCTCAATAAGCAAGAAGTACAATACAATTTTATTGCCCTCTAAATAAAGAAATGAATAAGCATAGACTTCAAAGGAAGAGTAAGAAGATACAAGGGAGAGGGTTCTTTTCAGATGCCCTTATGTTAATGCAGCCAAGTGCATTAGAAGGTAAAGCCAAACAGTTTGTCCATGATAAGTTGAATGAGATATTCTCAAAGAAGAAAAAACATGGTGCTGGACTGAAGTTTCTTTAGATTTGATTTAATAGCAGAATAGCTATTCAATTAAGAAGTGTCTCAAGAGTAACAAAAAAAATTGTTTTTATAATAAATGAACGAAATGAATAAAATATTTGATTTAAACAACACCGATTATTATTACGATGATGACATCGAAAGTCTCGAGTATAGAGAAGTGAGGCATGAAAATAGCGATAGTTCTACTGAAAATGCCACTTACCATTTCTTTATACAAGACACTAACTCCAATATCTTATATTCTAACGGATATTTACAGCAAAAGCTAAAAATTGTTAACAGTAATGGAACTGCAATAGCGGATGATAATGTAGCTCTCGTGAATGGAGGAGGTTTAATAAACGCTAACAGGTTTACATTAGGGAACACTGAAATCGAAACCAACATTAATTATTCTGCTCTCATGCGACATGTGTTAGGTCTGATTCACTTCACTCCGGACTATTCTACTTCGGAAGCTACCAATATGCTCTTCTACGTAGATACGTCAGATACAGCGGACAGAAAACCCTTGAAGTATGATGGGACTTTGGTTGACGCGACTAAAATAACTGAATTTTTTGAAAAATTAGGAACTAACGACGAGTTTAATCAAGGATTCAAAGAAAGATGCAAGCTTACTCAAAATAGCAAAATTGTCACTATATGGATACCATTAAAATACGTATTTGATTTCTTCAATGAATACAAAAAGGTCATTACAGGCTTCCAAGTCAAGTTTGAGTTTCAAAGAAATCACAGTCAGAATATGCTGTATACAGATGAGCAAAATAAGGACTACAAGGTAATAGTGGAAGATTTATCGCTTTGGCTTCCTTATGTCAGATTCAAGAATTCAGCTGCTGCAAAATTTAACGAACTAAGGTTATCGGATAAGCCTGTGGAAATAAACTGGAACCAACACAGCATTGTCAAGTCGAATATTTTCTTAAAGAATTCAAGCGGGTCTTACTCCATAAATGCTACTTCAGATGAAGTATTATCCTTGTACGTCATACCACAATACACTGAAAGATATGAAAATGCAAAACATAACAACATGTTATTCGACAACTTAGATATGACGGAATGTTGGCTGATGGTTAATAATGTAAGGGTTCCAACTGTAAGTTACATGATGGATTTTGAGAAAGGTGATTACAATCGGCTGTACACAGCTCTTTTGGTAGCTGGACTCAACACCATTAATTCAGAAACGGGATGCATGGTCAATTATTCCAATTTCGGTAAATTATACCCAATCATTTGCTTCAATCTAGCTCACCATGAAAATTATACAGACACGAACAACCTGACTATAGAGTTCAACTGGAGGTTGAGGAACAACACCACCAAAAACTATGTTTTCTACTTCATCTTACGAGAGCGCAAGAAATGCTACTTGAACATAAAGAACCAAGATATCACCATGATCAAAACATTAAAGTTATAAATGTAGTATCGTATTTTAATTTTAATAGTCGGAAGACTATTGAAATTAATTGTATTAAAATAAAGAAATGACAGCATATTATCCACTTTTTGAGGAAGAACTTAAAGAAGGACCTCCTGGTATTCCAGGAATAGGGTTTAAACTGACACACGATGGTAATTACGATATGGAAGAAAAAATATTGAGGAATGCTGGAGAACCTACGGAAAATAATGACGTTACTACAAAGACATATGTAGACAGATGTAGGAAGGGTTTGAAGTCATCCATTCTAGATTTATCCAATAAAAGTTTAATTCTTTCAGAAAATGATCAGCAGTACGACGCAAAAAGAAAAAGAATTAGCAATCTCTTAAATCCGGTTGAGCAGTCTGATTCTGCAACTAGGGATTATGTAGATACAGTGGTTGATCTGTTACAAAGCAAAAGTTTACTGCATTCACCTCGAGGAAATTTTGATGCGAAAGGTAAAACGATAAATAATGTAAAGGATCCCGAGTCTGAGAAAAATGTTGTGAATAGGCGATATTTTGAAAATAATGCGTTAACACTCCATGAAGGTGTTTATGACGCTAAAAACAGAGAGATTATAAATCTTGCAGATCCAAAAGCTGAGCATGATGGTGTCAATAAACATTATTTTGAAACTAATGCTTTGATTCTAAAAGATGATTATTATGATGCTAACAATAAAATAGTGTCAAATGTCAAGGAGCTTGTAGAGGTAAACGATGTTGTTACTAAAAAATATCTTGATTATTACTGTATTCTGTGGAATAAAATTAATAAAAATTATTATGCTCACAATCAAAGAATTTCAGGTGTGAAAAGACCTCAATATGATACAGATTGTGCTAATAAATACTATGTTGATACTAAGACATTCTGTGCTTCCACAGATCGAGGAGTAGAGTTTATAGGTAATGGTTTCAAAACTTTCCCGTTCAATACATTTACTTCAAAGCTTTTGGACTCAAACTTAAAGCTACCACATGAAATGTATATGAAGGTAACAATTTTCTTAGCCTGTGCCAACAGGAATGAGAAACCAAAGATACGATTTGAGAAAGGTAAAGAGCTCCTTCTCGATAAGGAAATACGTGTCAATGAAGAATCAATCATTTTATTTGTGTATGGGAAACAGAATGATGTTTTAACTTTATCAGTACTGACAGGAGGACAATGTAAGTTAAAACCCTATTTACACATCGAAAAGTTAGAATTTTTTTAGCTCCATAAATAAATGGAAAAACTTAATTCTTTACATATTAGAATTTATAAAGAACTGGACCGGGAATACCTGATTTCTGAAGTTGCGGTCCACACTGATAAAATTTTAATTCGTTTAGAGAATGGGTCACTTATTCACATACCTACAGGTACATTGAATACAGAGGAGATAGAATCATTAAAAAAGAGACAAATCAAAGCTATGAGTGTAGATAAGTTCCTAATTTTTCGCATTTAAAGAAATGAAAATTTTTTCTTATATAATAAACGCAAAATGGAATTATTAAATAAATTAAACGCACTCAGTTCATTTGAAGATGGAGCAGAAAGAAAGGCTTTCAAGAAAATGAGGGAACTCAACATCCATGAAAAATATCCTGTTACTGAAGTTAAACAGATAACTACAAGATATGGAAATAGAATAGTTGTAGAATTGGCTAATTGTCTTGTATCTTTACCGCAAAGATGTGATAAAATGGCGTCAGATTATTTAAAACTCAATGATTTGAAACCTCTTTTCTTTGTGTATTTAGGAAGTAAAGATGTCGGGAATTCTCAACCAGCGCAAATGTTTCAGTTCGAACAGTGATTTTAATGGTTTAAAAATCATTAAAATCTAAAGAAGTTTGTTCAGTTTAGATAAAATATCACACCCCATTTTCCGAACATTTTTGTTCTTCTCTTCATGCAATATTTGATGCATTTGAATAACATATTTTAAAATTAAGGAATGAATTTCTTGATATTTATAAGTTTCTTCTTCTTCTATGCATAAGAATAACTTTTGACATACTCTTGCTAAACTAGTCATTCTATAGTTCACATCCCCGTAGAGTGCTATCATATCACCGAATAAGTCGTATATATTTTCCATCTCTGTTTATTTACATACTAACGAGTTTTCTTTAAATGAATAAAATACTATCGAGAGTGAAAGCGAGGGAGAAACGAGAGTTGTTGTCCTTGAAAAGTTCAGGCGTCCCGAGCTAAGCGTTCCAACTTCAAAAGCGTTCCCAAAAAAGTTGAAAAAAGACTAACCCATCCGTCGCGTCTCAGCCGTCCGTCCTTATTTTTTCGTGGACGGTGACGCACTTCCGCTTACGACACAAATTCATTTATGTAGACGTTGCAATTTCATTATCATGGAAGGCATTATGGAGACAACATCTGCACTCGCTGTGGATCGAGTTAAAAACTTTCTCGATGAAATTGCTATATCAAATGCTTCTGTTACTAATTTGGAAAAAAAACTTCTTCAAGAGAAGCATAAAAGACGTCAGCTGCGTGAGAAAGCTCGCAAATTAAAATTTAGAATTAAAACTATGTGTGAAAATTTAAAAGCAATAGAAGTGGAAATTGATAACTCCTCAATCAGCATACATTCTTTAGAAGATAACTTACGCAATTGTGAAAACATAGCTTGAATTTTTTAATAGCCAATGGTTATTAAAAAATATCTTTAAAGTGTTTCCATACTGCTTTTCATGATATTCCGGGGGTATACCCTCGTCAAATGCTAGCGTTGCTGGGTCCCAACTCCCAGATGAGAAAAGCAGAGGGGGCGAGGGTTTTAAAAAAGGTACGTTGCTTTTGATATATGCTTAATTCATGTTCATTATTACATATTAATACAGATGGTATACAATATTTAAAAATAACATAATGTTCTTAATTATTGTATTTATTTTCTCCTTTGTTATTGAATAACTTACATAAGAGAAAAAGGGGGTGCTCTCCTTAGGGGGTACCCTTCCGGGTCAGCG
>JAPDSC010063890.1:6274-32484 GCA_026290005.1 Latrodectus geometricus | reverse complement strand
CACTGCATACAAAATAAATTTTAAATGAAAATCTTACTATAACCATTACATAAAAAGTCTAAAATGTTTCACAAACTAGTAAAAAAGAATTTTGCTCAAAAATTTTACGTCTTAATAGGTGTGTGGGATATAGAGTTTAAAATTAAAGACTATAAAATTTTATGGGTTTAAAATAAACAATTTATTTTGAATTATTAAATACTATTTTACTGAATATTGCAGCTGATAATTATAATTTAGAATTACTTTGTCAAGTAATATAATATAATACCATTTTTCAAACCCATTCATTAAATTTTATGTCATTCTTTGTTGAGGAACTTTATACCGTTAGAGTTAAGAAAACATGTGATTTAAAAATGATTAAAAACTAGTTTGTGTAATTTGATAAAATAAACTGTCAAAATGTTTATAGTATAATACATTTGAAAAAAAAGTGGCATAAAACAAAGAAACTTTTATGTAAATGTATAAAAATATGGCAATATGACTTAACTTTGTGTTCTACCAATTGAAAATTACATAAGAAAACAAGTAGTTATGCATTTAATAATATTATTTAATTAAAAATTTGATTGATAACTCTGTTAAATTAATGAAATCTTTTCAAAGAAAATTTCTTATCATTTCTATATGGAAACTCTTTATTAATACATTAAGCGTTTATTCAAAGAAAATAACGAAGATTAGTTGCTGTTACTAATGACACTTGGCAGAGCCAAGCCAAGTCAGGGTTGGGTGAATGAATTCAGAAAGAATGCCTTCCGTTTATGAATAGAGCCCCCCTTCGCCACGAGGGTGGAAGTGCGACTCATAGAGAGCAGCACAATCTTGGTCTTCCAGTTTAAAGATAGGAAGTCAGAGAAGACCCAAGGCCTGGTTTCTAACACCCCTAGAGGTATTAATTTGGAATATGAAGATGGAGGATATTGCGACCAAAACATATTTTACGAGCCCTTCTACTTGCCATTATTGAACACGATGATCTTTAGTCGACCGAGAATCAAACCCAAAGTATTTACTTTAAGGAAGTTTACCTTTCAACTGAATAAGCCGGTTTTCGAACTCACTACCTTTCGGTAACGAGAAGACTAACCAATCAGTACACACAGAGATTAATGACATATTAAAAAGTTAAAAGTCTTAAGGAGTAAAAAGAAGCAATGCGTTCCTTCTTGAATCATATCGCTACATTTTTTTCATTAATAAAACTAAATTAATTTAAATGACTTTTATATTCTATTCCTTTTATTCATCAACTACTTTTTTTTATTCCTTCATTTACAATGAATTTCATATACAAAATAATTTGTTATCATTAAACTCAACCTCGAAGAAATAAATGTTTTAACGCTTTTAATTCAAAGCATCTATCTCTAAGACTTTTATTATGATTGATAATTTTTTTCCCGAATGTTTAGATTACAAGTTGTTTAATTATGATCATGCCTCATAGTTCCAGGATATTTGTTTTGGAAATCATGCAAAACGACTTTATAATTTATTTTCGTATATGAAATTTATTTATCCTTTTTTATTACTTTTTTTTAATATAATCTGTTGTATTTCTTACATGTGCAAACTTATTTTAAGTATACAATTTGTTAGCAATATAAAGTTATGCAAAGTTAGGAGAATTAAATAAATTAAAATCAACTTTCAAAGAAAAGGTCTCATTTTTCACATTTTCTTTTTTAATACTTTGTCATTGTATCACTTAGATAAAAGTATATAAAAAATAAATAGGAGCCCATCTTTAAATTATTTAACATGAGAATAATTAATTGAAATGCAAATTACTTTATTGGTAAAAAATTACTTGAGTGCAAATACAAATATTTTTCTTTATTTCAATGAATCAAACATTTAAGCTTATAGATTTTAAAAAATTGTTTTTTTATTTTATTTAGCAATTTTGAAATTATGACATTCGAGATAGGATTTCATTACAGAAGAACTTTTTCCCTTTCTGGATCTATTTTACATTGAATGGTTTTATGTAATGCATTTCATTACATAAAAACCGTTTTCCTTTATGAATCCTTTGAAAAAAGATTGAAGTGAGTTTTCGGCCCAGTTTTTAGAATGATCGTGTCAAGTCTATCCTTAAATTCAAATTACTCATATGGAATTTCTGTTACAAGTTGGAGCTTTGCATATTGAATGTTTTTTATTATTTTAGAATGAATAAAATGGCGATGTTGATAACAAGTAAATATATTCAGAAGCTAATGAATTAATGATTTTTCTTCGTTTGATTAGCATTTTTAGAACAAATTAGCAGTTCAATGATATAATACATTTAGCTCAAATGTTCTGAAAAAAAGACTTAAAAAAATCAAGTTTTTTTTAATGGAAAATAATTTATAAAAGTGAAATTTGGCGAATACAAACAAGTCATGATATCATAAGTTGAAAAATGAAGAAAAACTAGCCTATTGTTTTGGAATTATTTCTGACTGATATGAATAAGTATGATCTGATAATAAGTATGTATTTTGACAAATGTATTCTGACAAAAATAATAAATACGTTTAAAAATATGAAGCTAAAGAGGAAAAAAATCGCATTTTTAAACTCTAGCTTAAAGTTTACTAGGTCAAAAACATCTATGCCATTTTCTCATGTCTTCACGTCTGTTTCAGAAAATTAACTCCACAAGTAGGAAACTTTTAAAGTAAATTTATATAATTGATAAAGTATCCGAAATCATTAATGATTTGTCTTTGAAAAGAAATAAACATGGTTATTTGCAGAATATCAAGATTAAAATAATAAATATTTATTTTTTTTTCAAGTTAATCAAAGCATTTACTTATAATATATAAACAAAAAACAATAAAATAAAAATATATTTATCTCCTTATTAAATTAATTATTATTAATTAAAAATATATTTGCTAAAAGCAAATATTTCATATATTTTGAAATCTCATTCTTTTTAAATCAGCTAATTTAATTCAAAAGAAAAAAAGTTCAAAATATTCAGGGAAAGATTTTTTTTTATATTCACATTACTAAAAAGTAAAATTTTATACAGAACAGAAACAACTCAAATCGGATAAAAATTATAAGCATTAAACAGTATGCTCTCAAAACGAAATTTATGAAATTAAATATGAGGTTTTAGAAATTATATGATATCAATTATTATTATTTTTAGGATATTATAGGATTATTATTTTTTTTCCAATGGCGGGCACTTGGGTGATTAACAATTTGCTACTCATTTATCATTACCCGGTGAGCACCTGTGAAATCGGTCACGGGGGCGAGTAGCATTACCCATGTCACACCACCACAGACCCATTTATAAGGAGGGCCACATTCATCCATCATCTGAGGAAAAGACAAGAAACACATAGGAAGAGAAAGTACATTCATGCCCGAGCCGGGATTCGAACGCAGGTCCCCCCCCATCCGTAGTCAGTTATGCTAACCATAGACAGGCTGGGCGACTCAAACTGGATTATATTCAAACTGTTATTTTATATTAAAGTTTTAAAGTCGATTCTCTCTCTACATCAACTCTTCGAATCCAGTTCAGTTTATTCTACTTAATATGTTCTGTTCTATTACTAACTTAAAATAATCTAACGAACTTTGAGATACGTATTATTTAAAAACAATTAATAATAATTACTTTAAATAGAAAAGTGTATTTTAAAATATGTAATATTATCAAAATATTGAAATTATAGTGAATGAAAATTACATGACACTTATTTCATGGATTTCATGAGTTTAATAAAGAAAGAAAGAAAGATATTTTGTAAGATAAATGTCTTAAAGAATTAAAAGATAATTATATAACTAGTTAAAGGGACTGAGATATTAAAAATTCAAAAATTGTGGAGATATACGCAATTGTGAACAAAATTTTTCATTTATTATATTGACTGTTTAAAAAATATTCCATTAAATCAACTATTAAATTTAATTAATAATTTCGTTAAATCAATTGTAGACAAAAGTAAAAGAAAATTTTTGAATTTGCTCTGAAATAGTGAAACAGTGTTGAAATTTTTTATACGCATAAATTCAATATATATAAATGTTTTAACAACATAAAATAATGATCCTAATCATAAAACTGAACAAATAGAAAATTTTCTAGAGCTGAGTTTTATAGACTGAAAAGTTCATATAATTGAGTTTTGGAAATGGCACAATTTTTAACAAAATTCTATTTTAAGCAACGGACAGACAAGATTGAAATTTATCGCTTAAGAATGTAAATGAAAATTATTCATACAGTCTTTTAAATTTTATGCTGTCTGATTATATTGTTTGTTTGCTTAAACAACACTTAGTACGAACTTGTTTTGAATTATAAATATATTATTTTATTAACAAAAAAAATGAAAAAAATTATCATTAAATTAAGTTGAGAATTGTCTTTTTTACATTTAAAAGTATATTAAAATTAATTCCTTCACCTTTCTATCTCACACACAAATACAATGCTTCATAAAACCATAACATCGATATTCAAAAATAATTTGAACTCCATGACATTTTTTATCATTGACCATATGTGGTAGATATTCATTCGTTTGAGACGAATACAATCTGCGTTATCAATGTTAAATACTAGACACTATTTGCGAAGTGACCATAATCTACAATTATTTATAAATAAAAATTATATCTGTGAAAATGCATTATTTCCTAATTTTTAAAAGCTTTACCACTTTTTTTTTGATTTTATAACTACAAATTTTGTATATATGTTTTTATAGACCCAGATTAACTATTTAGATTACAAAATTCTTTATTACATAATTAAATTTAATACTTTACTTTAGACGTATTATTACAGTAATAGAGTCTACTTTCTTGTTTACATTTGAAGAAAAAAAAATTTAATGCAATCACTCAGTAAATAAGTAATTGGAAAGACACGTTCAGTAGAGTATAAAGAAACAATTTTTAAAATTCTTATTTCTCAAAACCAATATTTTGTGCACATATGAATGCTTCCGCAATTTATAAAAAGTGCGTGTGACCCCACTTTTTCATTCAAAAAATTCAATATTGAAACCGTTCCGATGACATTTAAGTTAATCGCCACTAGCAGCAAAGTTGGTCTAAATGTATTATAAAACAACCTGTCATTAATGAAACCTGGACGCGATATAACTAACTTCTTTTATTTTCCTTTGCTACGCTTTCAGTTAATAAATGAAAAAAAAATGAGACTTTATGAAACGAAAAAAAGTAAAATCTAACAGTTCAATTTGTTTTTACGGTACTCCTCAATCCATCCGTGACGAATTTTGCTATTTCTATTGGCGGTTGTAAAAATCCAGAAGTCGACGTCACTATGAAAAAGAAGGGTCCTTCACTCCCTCCTATATAACAGGATAACATCTGAAGTCAGGTGAATATTTCTGGAATTAAAGTTGGTCACTTCATAGTTTAGGTAAGTCCAACAATTCATCAATCACATTGATTTTTAACGAATGATTTATTCGGCATAATAAATATCAAAATTTATCATATAATCTGCCCCAAGAGAATGCTTACTTTAATTTTTTTTAAATAATATATCAATATATATGCATGAATATATACAATTACTATTGTTACTGGTAATTTTATTTAAAAGTACATTATGCATATTTTTATTTTTATATTTTACCGTTAAAATAATTTAATTAAAATAAAATAAGTTCTAGTTATATAAGATTAAGGATAAAAGTTTTAAATAAATGTTGGATTAAATATATCAGCAAAGAAATATGTGAAATGGTAATAATAATTAATTAGAAAGTTTCTGACTTAAACTTAAAGAGTTTCTTTAAAGCATAATTTTCCCAGTAAATAAACTTAATTAATATTGAGGTTGTTTATCTTCAGTATTTTGAAAAATTAAACTTTTCATAAAATTTAAGATTAAAAAAATTCAGTAAGAAAAGGAAAATACAGAAATCCGATAAATTAAAATTTTATTATACAGAAAAATGTTTTATAAGGAATATGTAAACAAAAAAATTTATTATTAAATTAATAATAGAATTGATAAAATAGAATCAAAATTGAAAATTAACACATAGTGATTTAAATGATATGGAAATACACAGTAATTATCTTAGAATTTTTTATTTTATTTTTTTTTATTTTTATTTTTATTTATTATTTTTTTTTATTTATTTATTTCAAAGTTACGTCAACCATACTACGCCAGTGAACTGTCCTGTCAAGAATAAAGATTCTCTTTTAGAATTAAAGTAATATCTTTAAATAAATTTATTTCTAAAAATGAATATTTTTCTTATATTACCTTATATAATGATATGTAAGAACATAGCATTATATAAAGAAATATAACATATTACTTTTATAATATTATGTACGAAAAGATCAAGGTAAATTATGTGAGAAATTTTCAATTTAATTAATTACTCTTTTATCAAACATTTAAATAAAATATATTAAATAAAATTTAACATGATGCACGATGTAAATAAATTAAACTACTTTGAATTTTTGATTCATTTATTGATTAATATGGTGAACATATGATAAATTGATAAAAATATATACACAAAAGAGCAATTTTGAATCTGATGTAGAATCTCAAATAAATTGTTAGATAACGAAGATCTAAAATTTATTAACCTTGGCTAAATTTTGAATCGAATTTAATCTTCAATATATTTTTAAAAAGCAAAATTAATTTTAGTGGTTAAAAAATGGAATGTAAAATGCGAAATCATTGTTTGTTTATTATCCTAGTAGTAAAACATGTGTAATTAATCAGTTGAAATTCAAAATGTGTGATTTAAATTTCCATTGATTCATTAATTCATAAAATCCAGATAGTTTAATTATTTTTATGTTCATTTTACATAAATTATATTTATCTTTTTAAAATGGACACTTAATATGTAACACAAAATGAAGAAT
The DNA here is from genome assembly GCA_026290005.1 of Latrodectus geometricus. NCBI lineage: Eukaryota > Metazoa > Arthropoda > Arachnida > Araneae > Theridiidae > Latrodectus > Latrodectus geometricus. The sequence continues at coordinate 25,572 of JAPDSC010063890.1, read as the reverse complement.
AAAAATGTTATAACTTTTTCTTTTACTATCATTCATTTTCAAACTTTTTCTCATTTCGTGTAATAGATTATTTATAAAAAAATTAAATATTTATATAAAAAATTTATAACACTATGTTAAATTTTTAATTCGATTTGATTAACATTTCAATCAAAACGAGTTACATGTTGTTTGAATCATGTTTAATTCAGTTTTACAATTTTTAAATGATTATCTCAAATTTTTTATTAACTTTTTATTAAAATATTAGGCTACTCGCAATTTTGAATTTAAAACTAAATAATTTTTAAGAAGTAAAAATGGCTGATGGTATTTATTGTAAACCATTACTAGAACATTACAAAATTAATATAATAAGCAAAAGTAAATCAATTCTAAATAGAATAAGTTTGAAAATAATAAATATTAATTTATTGATAATAAAACTTATATTTTAATGACAAATTAATTGTTCACCTTAATAATTTTTCTGTATAAATAATACAGTATTAAAAATATTCTTTACAATATGTATTTATTACAACATAAACAAGAAATTCTCTGTAATATCTATTAAGAAAAAAGAAAAAAAGTTATTTCTGTGTGTTCTACCTATTAAATAGTAATTTATTATAAACAGTAATTGTTTTTATAAACTCAATAATTCTCATTTTCATTATTTTAAAATTTTTTTCCCGCAAATTTAGTTAATGTGTATATTTAGAATGCATTTTATTAATAATATGAAATATTATAAAAATTTTAACGTCAAAATTAAATGTAATAATTCATTTTTTATGGTATTAAAATAGCAAATATCTTTACTATTATTAATTGATAAAATTTATGAAGGCATTAAATTAATAACATTATTAAAACTTTTAAATTAATCATAATATGGAGATAAAGCTATTTTTCCAATTCTTAATTTTGTTTAGTAAAATAACTTTTTTCTGAGCAAATAAATTGAATTACATTTGTCTAACAGGTTTGAAATATTGAAATTTGAAAAATATACTTATAACTGTTTTACTTTTCTATAAATAGAATTTAACACTCGATTCAAATAAAAGAGAACTTACCTATCGATTTTGAACATATTTAATAATATTTTAATTGATAAGCAATTGATGAAAAACAATAAAAAAATAACCTATCAATCATATTTGTAAATTATTTCCCTAAATTTTTCATATATATTTAGCCTTTATAGTATTGGCATTTTAAGTAAATGATTGTAGTGTAAAATGGATTACTGGTTTTTATTTGTTTTTTTTTTTTAAAGTGAAGAAGATTTTGTTAAAAAATAGTAAACAAGTTAATTGTTTTAAATATAAAATGCAATTGGATGAAAACTTTAACGGCAAGACTTTTCTTATTGATTTTCTAGATGCAAAAAAATATTAATTACGATTGTTGCAATTATATATTTGAACTTATAATAATTGTTTCAGGATATTTTATCAAACAAATAATTCATGACAAAAAAAAAACTCTTTGATGATTATGTTATTAAGTAATCAAGTGCTTAATATTTTATTACAGAAATCTTCCTCTTCAAATAATTGTTCTTGTCTTCTTTTTAAACTTTTAGAAAAATTCCAAAATTATTTCCAGAAAGTACATTTCTATACTAATTTTTCATTTTTAATAATCTTAATATCCTGTTAATTAAGGAACCTTAAAATATAATCTAACTGTTTTTAATTGACAAAAATATTCAATAAAATTATACACTTTCAACTTTATCAAAATAATTCCCTTTTGCTCCATATTATTTATTTTTCAAAAATTACATGAAATATATAATTTACATTTTATGCTATACTTAAGTAATGTAATAAAATAATTCAAAAATAAAAAAAATTGTTTGCATTTTTTTAAACAACTGTAGAAAACACTTATTTTTAAAGTAAATGTTGTATTTATTTAAAATGTTATTACTTTTCAAACTTATATAGTTTTAAATTAGAAATGTTTGGTTCAATAAGACAAAATAATATATTTTAGATAGCATTATAATATGTATTTACATAAACTATAAATAACTTGAAATTGTTTTCACTTAAATATTTTTAATAATTAAAATGAATTTAAAACAATTAATTTTCATTGAATTTAGCTTTAATAATTACTTTAAAAATTTAACACAATAAACTATTATTTTCATTGCATTGTGTGAATTATTGAAATGAAAGATTTTTCTTTCAAAGGAGAGAAGACATTATATTTAGATAGTCTCACATTTATTTAGAGAAATGTGTTTTATTTTTATAGCTAAAATCAAAGTATTGATCCGAAATTTAAAAATGTTACAAAAGTGTTTTAAAAGGAAATCGATTCAAATTAGTTTAGAATTTCATTATTCAAAAGGTAAATTAAATTATAGTTTCTGTTTTAATTTAATAAAAAATAAAACATTTTACCTTTTATTAATTTATTTTAGATCAACAAATGTCTTAATATTGAAAAAAGATCTATAGATTTTATACTTGTGTATTTGAAAATTATATTTTGGGATATCTTAAAACAGAATCTATAATATTAAATAAATTATAAAAAAGAAAGTGGAACTCCTTCATTTCCTTTTTTTAGTGATTATTTCTTAATAAAACAAAAACTAAAAATATAAAGCACATTTTATTTGTTTTTTAAAATTAAACTTTCAAGGATTTAAATATGAATATTTTACAATGATGCTACTCGAAGCTGTATTGTCACAGAACTATTTGAATTACTATCAAATAATTAAAAATTGCGATTTTAAGTAACTATAAAATATTAATAAAACGTAAGATATTTTCTCTTTAAATTTATTTAATTAAAAATTTTCATTACGACTCTTTAAAAAGAAAACTAATTTATTAATGGAATTTATCAATCAAATAATTTAACTGCAGATTTTTTCCTCGTAAAATGATATTTAAAGGAAATTAGATTATTTGGCAATCAACCAAGCAAAAGACAATTAATATCTAGGAAAGTGAACCGAAAACAGGGGACATAAATATAATAATCAATTAATTTTTAGTGCTGTAAATATAGGAATAATTAATTTTCCGTAAATATCAATGTCGCTTAAGAAAATAAAAGTAATTATATTTTGATCCCATAACAAAACATAAGGTGAAATCTTATATAAAGACAATGTGTAAAAGTCATACAGGAAAACTAAAATTTTATGATGATAGTGAACAGAATTTTAAAACAACAAAAAAAAAAAGTTTTAAAATAACTGAGATAAGATCTGAATTTGATAGAACATAATTTCCGATAAAATTATTAGGAGTTTAGTTCAGATAATTCTAATGACATATCAAATTATAAATGGAATGATAAATAATAATAATGATGTAGACAAGTTATTTGTCACTATCTCCAAAAAGATTTTTAGTAATTAAAATTTGAAAGCTAAATATTTATAAAAACTTAAAATAATTTATTGCGAAAATTTATACAATATTTATTTGCGTTATAAATATATGAATAAAAACTTAATAAAAGGAAAATAGTAGAAATTTTATAATCTTTTTCAGAATTTTTCTTAATTTCTCGAAATCAATGTATTATTGATGTACAAAATATTATTCTGCAGTTTAATTTAATAAGATAGATATTTGTGATTTCTGCAATTAGATTTCTTCATTAAAATCTTTATTTATTGTATCTTTTTTGTTTTATTTATTAATGAAAGATAAATAATATTTTGCTTAGATACTTTGATATTATTATTAATAACAAGATAAGAGTAGAAGTAATTTTGTCATTGAAATTTGATACAATAATAATTAATTTTTGTCAAAAAGCTTAAATTATACTTCATATTTTTTTTCATAATTAGGTATATAATTTTGATTTTGAATGTCAGTTTTTACAACTCAATAATTTTCTAAGCAGTTTTTTAAAGTTTCAATGCTTAATAATCTAAAATTTAAAACAAGGAAACAATAAATATTTAAAATTAGATAATTCAAATTAAACTAAAAAGTTACTTAAAAATGTTAGTCTTATTAAAATTTATTAAAAGCAAGTTTGAGTAGATATATATTATTATTCAGCACAATAAAGTATGTTTGCATTTTAATATCGAATAGAGCAATAACTTGTGGATTAATTAATAATTCACTTTGTTTTTAAATACAAATAATATTTTTATATTTATTCTTATAAATAAGAAATAGAGAAAATTATTACGAAAAATTGTAACTTATTTTATGAGCTATAATTAATAAATATGTGCTTTACTACAAATATAGCAAATGCCATAGAAAATAAAACTATATAAAAGGTATTTATATTTTTGAGGAAGTGAGTGATAAAGTAATTTATCATAATAATCTAATGAAATGTTTTGTGTTTCATAATTATTTTATTAAAATACCAAACTATCTTATTAGTGTGACTGTAATTAGACATTGTTTTGTATTTAAGTTGGTATTGTTTAAGTATTGAAAATTATAATAATTAAAATCCTGAATAAGTATTTTTCACATGAGGAATTTATTTCATAAATTCAATTATTTAATGAATGCATTATATTTTTTTCATAATGAAATAATTAATAACAAGGCATATTAAATAAATAGAATAGTACACAAAACTAATTTTAATGAATCCTCATATCTTTATGAATTTTTAATATTGAAATATATAACCTTTTCGTATAAATTTCATTTTTAAACAATCTTACCTATTTCTCATTTCATTTTCCAGTATATCAGGGAAAGAAATGGAGGGCAAAACTTTGGAATTGGAATATTTACTATACTTTTCTTGAAATTTGAAAATTTCAATTAATATTGAAAATTGGAATAAATTAATTAAAATCTTCCGTAAAGAAAGTTCATTTTTGCAAAATAAAAGACTTTTCAAATTGAATAAAAAATGTCCTGACAATTGCACGCTAATAAGGATTTTGGTTAATCTGCACTTTAGGTCCCCTACTTCGCCAACTCACGAGTTTGAAGCGTTTTCTCGCGCATGCTCAATAATTACTCGTTTGTTTTTAGCCTTTTCATTGGTCGCTAATTAAATTTCACTTTGAAATAGTGGTAGAATTTTCGCCATGGTATTGGTGTTTTTGAAAACGTGCCAAGGAGGGGACCTAAAGCGCATTTTCACCAGGATTTTTAGTTGTAATTTCACTTTACATAATGACATCATAAAATACTTTTCAGCAGCTTCCATTTTATTGGAATTATAATTATGTCCTAAATCCTAATTTTGAATTCTCCATTTTCTCTCTCTCTTGCCTCATTTTATTTCCCCCTCAAATTTTTCGATAGCTTATGATTCAAAAGGTATTTAATCCACAAAAAATATATTAATTTTAATTGTGTTTCACAGTAAATATTTTCAAAACATCATCTTTTACAGGATTATAAATAATAATTGTTTTCTAGTTTCAGTTGTAGGTCTTGAATTTTGCTTTCTATATTGATAAAAAATAGTATACAATATATCAATAAATGTATTTTGCTTAACCTTGTAGGAAAATATTATACAGTATATTGGTAAAAATTTATAAACATTTAACTAAAAAACATAAAATTCAACCAAAATTTCTTTCAATTACATTCTGTGATAATTTGATTAAACCAGCTTTTAGTTGCAATTTAATTAGAAGTTTTAAAAATAATTTTTGAAAAAAATTCCTTGTAAACTTTATAGTTTTAACCAAAATCCAATGTTATTATTCATATAATAATTAAATATTTATAAAATAAAACTTTGCAGTTAAAATAACAGTTTTAGTAGTTTTTTAGCAGCTAAATCAAATCTACGGTTAGCGACATACAAATAGATTTTATGGAGTACATCAGTGCTATCTTTTCTCAGAATATTTTATATTAAAGTTTTAATGAAAGATAAATAATGCCATAGAAGTAGTTATCAATAATTTTTTATACAAAATAATAAGACACAATAACATATTCAGGCATTAACTTGAATTATAAGGTGGAATTGTCAAACTGTACATTTAAAGCACTACAAGATGTTAAAATCATATTTTTATAAGCAAAGATCTAATTAATATAAGAACAGCTAACAAATTATGTACATTAATCCAACCTTATATGATTAAATAGTCCATTCATAATATGCATAAATATTAGTATAATATTACATTTAAAAACAGATATTTTTGTTCAGAATTATTTTATTAAATATGTGAATTATTCCTAATAAATAACAAATTTATATTTAATAAAAATACATTTTATTTATAAATTTTCTCACACACACAATCTTAATCACAAAGTTATAATCAAGATTTTTGTTAATATTTTTCTTAAATAAACGTTTTTGCTAATTATATTGCTTAAAATGAATTCTTAAATTGTTACAAAGAAATTGATGAAAAAAAGAAACGATAAAGTGTGTCTTTGCTTGTGACGAAATATGAAAGCTTAAAATTTTTAAATTTTCATTTTAATAAATATTTTTTATATATTTTAAAACAGAGTAGTATTTATCTACTCATTATGTTTATTGTAAATAAAATGAATAGGTTATATATTAAAAAAATGACATGGCAAACTAAATTATTATTAAATTAAAGATTGAAAATTCTGATTTCGTTACTTACAGCATAATATATACATAATCTCAGAATCTTTATGTTAATACATATGTACTGAATTACTTTTATGAGAGACTTATTGTTGTTGTTTCTAATCTTAGGGTCGTCTAGTAGACCTAGACAATTCCCATGAATCCGAAAGTGTCTTAAAGGTCTAAAAACAGTTGAGGGTCCCTAAGGACTTCGTGTTTCGGACTATTTATCTAGTAAAATTCATATTTAACCTAAATATCTTATTTTTAAAAAGGTCTTGTTATTAATAATATTGCTCAGTTATTAATTTATTATACAAAAATTAAACTTTCCATTTTAATATTGGTTGTTTGTAATTGAGGCTCATAAAAGATGAAAATCATGCAGTTGATAAAGTTGATGAGATATTTATAACACACGAAGTATATAAGTAATTTATTAGTTTTTCAGAAGAGTTTGAAAAATTTAAAAAGTAATATAATTAATAAAATACTGTATGAAGAAACTAGATAGTTTATCAGTGAATATTGACTTTAAAATATTTTGAAATTAAATAAATATATTTTAAAGTAATCCTAATTTAAAGCGATTTACTTTTTATGAGAGAAATTATTTATTTATCATTTCTGATGTAAACTTTTAAAAAAATATTTCAAACCTCATACTTTTATGATTGATTTTAATTATTTTTGTTCAATTTATTAATAATACTCTGAAAGATTTTATAATTTACTCTGTACTGAAAAAAGGTTGCCAATTTATATTTTGATTTTACGAAAAATATATTTTAATTGAAATATATTATTTTAAATTAAACTTTTTGTAGTCCAAATAATTATCAATATATAAATGTCAATAAAATGCAACTTTTTATTTTATGAGAAATTAGTTACAAAAAATTAAGTCTTAGCAAGAAATAATCATGGTATCTTACATTTTTAGATAAACCTCTTTCGAAGAGGCCATCAACCGAAGAGGATGAAGCTAAAAGATTCTGCATTAATCTTATTTTTATTATCTGGTATGTAATTATATTCAGTCTGGAAAATTTTGTACATTTAAACTTACTCCTCATGATATTTGGCCATAATAATATATTTCAGGTGTACTAAGAATTTAAACTTAAGTTAGTAAATTTTTTCCATTTTATAAAATTCAAATTATTTTGTGGTTAAATAGTTCATTTGTTATATTTATTCATTTACTTTATTTAGCTGTGAAAAAATGCTCTTTTAACTTAACTTCGTTTAGTTTATTTTAAAAAATCAGAATTGCTTTGTATGAAATTTTTATTACAGTGTATATAATTAATGAAATCAACTTTGAAGAAATTTAATTTTTTTAAAGAAGTTATTAGTTATAAATGAATAATTTTAATTTTTATGAATTTTAACCTTGTAAAAATTGTGTATTAAAAAATAAAAACTGAAAAAATGAAGAATTTTCAGGTACATAATATATAAAATACAAATATGAAAATTAAATATTAGAAAAAAATAATTAAATGGTTGAACCACATTATTTTTACTGATAGTGGCTAAAATTACACTTAAAATAAATTTTGAAGTAAATTGTGATATCTGCTTTTTAAAAAAAATGACTGGTTAATTTTGTTTTAACTAAATTAGTTATTTTTTTATCCTTAGATAGTTTATTAGTTTTTTTTAACAAATAATTCAAAATATACGGGTATAATAAGTTTGAGGTAATATATTAAAACCCATGCAGAAAGTAATGTATTATGTTACACTGAAAAATATACGGGTATATTTTCAATATGTATCATCATACATAACTTTTTGCATGATTTTTAGTATATTACCTCAAATTTATTAATAATTTTGATATAAAACAACACTTATTAACAAAAAATAAAATATTATGACCCATTGCAAATATGATCATGTGTATTTTGAATTACTTGCGATAAAGGCCAAGAATATATATAATGAATACTCAATTTTGTCTAAACAAAATTAAAGCCGTTTTTATAATCATAAATGAAAAATTTAAAAATAAAACTTAACGAATATTAGTCTAGATAAAATGTTTAGATATATATATATATAAATGTATATATATTTGATATCATAACACATTTCTTCTCAGATTTATTGTCGATTTCCTTCTCGTAAGTAATGAATTTTGATATAGTGAAATAATACGTGTTTAAGAAAGTTGCTCATACACGAAATTTGTTAACAATATATTTACCATTCAATTGCTATTCAGTTTATAAACTGAATTAGAAAAAAAAAACATTTATTTTATTTACTTTTTAAATTTTTATAGTGAATTCACTTGTTACCTTCATAGAAATCTTTCAGATATTAAAATTTTGTCCTTTTTAATAATCTTCCAGAAATTTATTTAAAATTTAAGAAAATGATTTTTTTTTTTTGAAAAAATTAGAGTTAATTTCTCGTAAGAGTGTAAATAACTTTATTTCTGCTATTATTTTAATTTAATATTTTTTTTCACAAATATTTGGAGTTTTATTCAATTTAAATGTAACCACGAAGAAAACAATAAATAAATGATTACAATATTTGAAAGTTAATCAACAATTTTTAATAATTGTATTCTTTGAAATATGTTTTAAAAGAGTGTTTGTCAGATACTATTCATACTATTTTACTAATTTTTTTAAAGAAACAGGCATTGAGAAAGATTTAAATGTTTCCAACAAAGAAATATGCTTTTAAAGTATCAGATTTAATACCTAATATTTTAACAATCAATTTTCTTTATATTTCAATGCAAAATATTTTATATACATTTTAAACATAATAACAATTATGTCAACTTTTAAATTTTAAAAGAACTCTTTTCAACTATTTTTAAGAGAATCTTTCACTAGGAAATATATCTATCACAGATCGGTTGATTAATGGGTAAGCGATTTTGTGATATTTTCATGTAAAAGTTATATTTAAGAACTCTTGTATTTTAATAAGCTCAAAAACAATTTTGTAATTTTCATAAAGAATTGTTACTTTTATTTCATTAAATGTATATATGAGGAAATATCCAGCATAAAATTTCCTTCATATGACAGTTGCAAATAAGCGATTGTTCATCATACTAATTTTGCTTGAAATCAGAACCGTAAACAAAATTTTGCTTACTAGAACACTTTTTCACAAATACTAAATAATGTTATAATTAATTAATAAATATTACAGGAAATTTTCCACATATGACAATGACAATACATGGGTAATCAAGAATGAAAAATCATTTAAAAAAAATTTTGATGCTTCTGTCTGTTACGGTCAAATGCCTTGATTTGCACGAAAAATCTTCAGTTTTTTTTTTCTACTTTGGTATCGCTTAAGACATCGAACCAAAGGAAAATTGAGCAGTTTCTTGGTTTTCCTTGCACTTATTTCTAAACATATTAATTATATTATAAAAAAAATTTTCTTTTTCTATTTTATAACAGTTTATCCTAACTCTTGTCACATTCAGGAAGTATTAAAGTGTTAAAAAAAATCAATTAGTAACAGTTATTCCTTTAAGTCATTGTTTGTATCAGGATAATATTATAAGAATGTATTAATTTTTTCCATCTTTTAATAAGGTTAGAATTAATATGTCTACTTTAATTTAAAACAATTAAATTAATTTAATATAAAATAAAAACTTTAACACAAACTGAAAGTTTAAAACATAAACAAAAATTTCAAAAATTAAGCAAACAATCAAACTTTAAAAAAGTAGAGGTTATTTGTTGTTTTATTTATATTAATTTAATGTTCACTTTTATTGAGAATTTCAAATAGTAAAATGTTTTTATCTCTTATAATTTGTATTTAAAATTAAAATATATCCTACAAATACTGGTAAACTTTATAAATTAAATCAAGTAAAAACTTTAAGCATAAAGTTTCGTAGGAGTAATTTATGATGACCAATTTTGAAAGGAATTCTTTCATTAGTGCAGTAATTATTTATTATTTCATTAATTATTTCATTGGCAAGGAATACATTCAGTATTTTTCTGAAAATATTATATTAATTATTATGCTTGATAAATAATTTTTCTGTTTTCAAAAAAACAATTTAAAATTTATTTTTATAGCAATTTAAAAAAGCTATAATCTGACTAATAGTATGATTTTTGAATAAAACAAGGACAAGTTCTTTTTATGAAAGTACTAAATATTATCATTTTTAATTTTCATTGTTATATTCTTTTATATTTCATCAAATTGCATTTTAAATTTGTTCACTATACATATAACTCCGGATGTAATTAAGATTAAGTTTAGTTGTAAAATTAAATTCAGGAAAGCAGCTCAAATGAAATTGTCTGTTTATTCTTTATTTATTTTTGTATTTATTGATTTAATAGAGTATTATTATAATTTGAATATAATAAGTGCTTTTATCATTTCAGGTATAATGTTAAGTAAAGCTGATGATGATGACGGTAAATTCACTATTTACTTCCATTTTATTATTACACTATTAGAAAACAGTTATAAAATATATTTTTTTACTAAATATGTTATAAGAAATTCAGTTCTTGATTATAATATATGCAAATACAGCCCATCAAAAAGTGAAGATTTTCTAGCACTAAATGAATATAACAGTTTATAAATAGTAATTATAAATATTCAAAATTCAGTTCTATATCCTTAATTGTATGAATGATTATAATTTCAATGATAATTGTCTTGTTATAAGTTAAGATACTCTTGATAATTTTTAGGATATAATTATATATTTATTATGTAATGTAATTTATTTAATAAAGAAAGTTAACTATGTACTTGGATATTGTTTTTTAAATATTTTTATTAAATAAAATTCATTGGTCTCAAATAACTTGACTATAAATTAATACTAATAAGAATTATCTATGAATCAATAAGGAAATGTAATATGAATAAATTATGAAATAGCTATGAATTATATTTAAATATGTAATTATCTTATTGTGTTTTCAGATGATAGTCATCAACATGATGATGATGACGATGATGGCCAACCTCATTACTGCCCCAAAGACAATGGAATGTTCCCGAATCCAACCGATTGCTCAACATTTTATAATTGCGTAGATGGTCAGGCTATAGCCATGACATGTGCTCCAGGACTACTTTTCGACCCAGAAACAAAAATGTGCAACTTTCCTGGACAAGTGAAATGTAAAAGTATGTATCGTTCTCTAGTGATCATTTAGAATACTTTTACAATTCATTTAGAATATTTTATTGATTATACAATTATTTTAAAATGTGATTATTTATTTTTATAGAAATAATATTTGATTTAAGAATGCATTAAAAATAATTCTGTAGAGATTAAAAAATTATCGAAACAAATCTTGTCATTTTATATAGTATTCTACACATTATAAAATTATTTAATCCAAAAACATTTCAATTTGTATTGAAATACATAATCAATTAACATAATTTTAACAATTCAAGATAATCGACAAATTTTTGACAATTAGTTGTTTTAATACATGCTATTATTCCATTTTATTTGAAAAAATTAAAATTTTACAGGAAAAGCTTTCGAAGTTTAATATGAAAGTAAGACATCCGTTTTCAATAAGCAATATACATAATGATAAGACACATATATTATGATTACGAAGCAAGTTAATTACTAAAATAATTAAATTTATGAGGGTTGAAAAATAATAATGCATATTTTTAAATATATTCTTTAATTTTTCTAGAAACATTTGCATAATTAGAAACATACATATCATAAATTACATATTAAAGCAATTCTTAAGATCAATTCTGCGTTAATTAACTTAATCAGTTTTAAAAATTAAAGAACTAAAAACTCATTTCAATTTTATACAGTATCACAAATTTATTTTTAAATATCAATAGCACTAATTTTTTTCCTGGGAACTAAAAACACTTTCAGTCTCGACATACCAAATCAAAAATAAACCTAAATCAATTAAAAATTATGAAATTAGCACTATTTGTGAATTCGAGCAAATTTATCAAAGTTTTAATGTATTTTTTGAACAAAAAGAAATAATTCATTTACTTTAATCGAAAGTGAATATGTATGGAAATATATTGAAAGCCTTTAATCTACATTATAGAAAGTTTCAGTTTTCTTTTAAATATTTTCTTCACTGACAAAGTATCTCTGTTTATACTATTATGTGTAAAGGCAAAGTATTAATATTTGTCATTCATTTGATGACTTTTTTTTAGATGAGTGCCAAGGACCTAATGGTTTGTTTCCCAGTCAGCATAGGTGCGATGAATTTGTTCTCTGCACTAACAACAAACCCAAGGTGATGAGATGCAAGAAAGGCCTTTACTTTGATTCGAACCTTCAAGTTTGTAACTACAAAGGACAAGTTCTCTGCAATTTACGTAAGTACATTTAAATCAGTAAAATTTTTAAATAGAATCTCATCATCAAAGATATTAAGTTAGTATTTCATTAACTTTTAATAAAACTCTTATTTCCTCAATGGAACTTGGAACATTTAAAATCAAGGATTTCATATTGACAGAATAATTATTTAGATTAATACAATTAAATTTTCCTCTGTATCTTATTTAATATAAATTTTATTCATCCATTCGTTTTCTTTAATATTTTAAAATTATATTACATAATTTTCCGTACTAACAGACAAAAAGTAATTTATTGTTGATACATAATATTGATATAAACTTAATGCAACATTTCATGTGATAAATGGTAATAAAAATCTGTATTAAAAATTTTCCACGCATTAATTTTCTTAAATAAAGAGTATATTTCTTTTGAATGGAGCACGCAATAAAAGAATATTTTTTTTACAGTAATTACTTATTTTCCATCGTTATTAATTAAAGAATAGCATTTTCCATTACGAAATAAAGAAAAATCAAGTTAGAAAAATTAGAAGAAAAGACTGATTCATTTTAAAAGTATACTCACTGAAATAAATTATCGTAAGTTAGTTTTAAGGTTTATCCCGACATGTCTTTTCAATTTCATTGAATTTGCAATTTGTTCTTATGAGACTGCAAGTATTAATTTCTAGTCGAAACTATCATTAATACTTCATTCACTTTAAATTGATATTTTTATGTTTTATAAATTATCATATTGACCTTTTTTATTCAATTCAATGTAAAACTAATACAAGATGATTTTACTTAATTAAGTTTCTGTTGTTTAAATTGGAGGTTAGACTACACTTTAGGGTACCCCTTTAATTCTCGTCAAGTTGTGATCGCGATTGATCGTCAAGTTGGGCAAAACCGTATCGTGTTCTGATTGGTTTAGATCCAGTCGAAGCTCTGATTAGTTTATCGTTTTTAAAATTTTAATAATCCAACGGACGTTGCATTATTTTTGAATGTTCAATAATACCTGTTAGCATTATAATCGGCGCGAACAGGAATGGCGACAAAAAAAATCGCCAAGTTCGCCAAAGGGCACCCTAAGGTATAGTTTTACCTAATTGGGATTCAAGTGATAGTTTAGACTGAAGAATTATTAAATGCTCTGTAGTTAAAGATTTGCTGAAATTCTTGCATAGTATTTTTAGTATTTCTTTATCTTTTGAATATTATTTTTCTCCTATACCTGAAATATCTTTTACATTTTAAAAACAACTTTCGTGTATTCTGTATATAAAATTAAATACTAACTCGAGAGTAAAAAATATATCTTTTTTTTCAGCTGGCAAGAAGAAGAAGAAAGGAGACAAAGGTAAAAAAGACAAAGACAAAGCTACTAAAATCATTATCAAATACGTAGATAGCGGAAAATCCCGTGGTGCAAATTCTGGAGAAGATGATGGCCATAAAAAATTGGCCGCAGCCAGTGTGAAATCGGTTTGCCCAAAGGCCAGAGGTCTATTTGCTCATGCAGAAAACTGCAAAACTTTCTATCAGTGCTACGATGGGGAAGTACTGATGAAGTCTTGCCCTCCTGGATTGCTGTTTGATGAGTACAAGCATACGTGTGCTTACGAAAGCGAAGTAGATTGCGGCCATCGACGAGTATTCGGAGATCCGCATGGGCATTAGGCCTAATGTAGTATTTAAATTATTTAATCTGCAAAGGAAGGTTGGAAACTATAATAGCTAAAAATATTTCGCCAACATACAGTGAAAAAATTACTTCATAAAATGTGTTCTTAAAAATTTTTCTTAGAGTAAGCAGTTCGTGGAAAGCATGTAGACCATACTGAGTATTTATTTTTAGAGCATAGTAGTCAATCTTTTTACGCATTTTTTTCTTTTTCATTATTATTTTATAATTTTTTTAAGATATTTGCAAAATTTTCTCTTAGAATATAGTTATATCTACTTTGCAAAAATGAATTTAGATTTCATTTCATTAAATCGTACTACCAAAAGAAAAACCTATTCATGTAACTAATTTAAATTACAATTTCGAGAGTAGTTACCATACTAGGTATTTTCATCACTGTATTAGTGCAGAGTTTATTTATTTATATGCCAATAATCTACAAAATCCAAACTCTACAAGAAATATTAGAGATTAATATATGATATATTTTTAAAACGTGTTAATTTCTTCTCCCATTTATTTATATTATTTATTACTAGTGATGTTTAATATAAAACATGTCCCATTTTTTATTTATTTTATTTATGATTACTATTATATAGAATTTATATAGGAAAAATAGTTTTTATTAAACATAATAATATTACATTTAAGCAATTTGTTGTCAGTGCAGTTTTATTCAATCAAATAAAATATTTTATTTTTAATCTTCAAATATTTTAAGTTTTGCATTACGAAAATGAAATGTGAATTTTAATAATGCAGTATGTATAAATTCTTTCATTAATATTATTAATAAAACTTATAAATGTTAGTTAAAATCTAAAGCTTTAAATATTTTTATTAATTTAATTTTTATAGTCTCTTTGATTTCTATAACAATTTATTTATTAATTTTAGAACTATTCTCCATTCATTTAAAATCAAGAATTTCTATCAGTAATTGTAAAATTCGCTTATAATTTCTTGTTTTATTGAAAAAAATATGAAATTTTCCTTTTCATGAATTGATATTCACTTTAATCAAATATATGTATATGGTAATTCAAACTCAGAAACGTTTAAAAATGCTTTTATTCTTTTCTAAGTGAATTTTTGGGTAGTGTATGAAATATTTTACTTATAAGAAAAGAGTATAGGTCATTTTAGATTTAAAGAAGGCGGGTAATTTCAGTTAAAGAGTACAATTAATAAAATTCGCTCTTGTACATTGAAACTTATGAATTATATTTTTTTTAATTTATGAGCTATTTATAAGTATGAACAAAACATACTTTTACTCAGGCATGACTAAAACTGTAAATATAGCACAGAAAATGAAACATTTTTAGACGGGAGACTTATTTTAATTGCAAAATAAATTCCAAATATTGAGATACATGGATATTATTTTAATGACAAAAATTTTTATTTGCAATTTGCTAAGCGAATTTGAAGTATGATTTCAAATTCGTTTTGCTTTAATCAAATGTAATTTTAAACTATTTTTATCAATAGAAAAATATAAATAAATATAATATAATTTTCAGTTTTCACTGCAAAAATTATGTATTATTAATTATTTAACAGTGTACATTAATTAATTAATTTAGTTTATTAATTAATGTACACTGTTAAATAATGATTTTGATGCGAAATTCTTACTTTTCAGATAGTATTTGCATTTTCCAGGTAGTAAAATGTCCAGAAAAAATTTCCATCGAATAAAATTAGCATACTCTTTCAAAAATAAATGATTTATAAAACTTATAATAATAAAGTATACAGGAGAATACGGATTTTCTGTAAATGCAAAATTTGTAAGAATTTTACGTATTTCTGTGTGGGATATTAAATTTCGCAAGCAACGTTCTGAGTTTAAATTACCATTTATTTAAATTGTATTGATTAACTATTTAAGGAAACTTTTAAGAAATATTTAAAATGTAAGATTTTTTTTAACTTTCTAGTATTTATTGTATCACACTAAATATTTCTAAATGTTTTTGCTTGTGTAAAGAAAGCTAATGCTCAATTTTTATGAAATAAAAAAGCATTTATGTAAAAAAAAAAGTGTGTTATTTATGTCTCATTCTTAAAAATATCACAGTATACACGAGCACAACAAATAAAATGAATAAGCAACTGCATTCATTTTTATAATTTACAAATCCGCCTTCTTAAGTTTAAAATGACCAATAGAACTCTTCATATTAATTTGAAACTTAACAATTGATTTTAATAAGCTTTTATCAAAATATAGTTTAAAAATGTACTCCCACTTTTACTATAGAAAATAAATAATAATTAAAATAATCATTTTTATATTAAAAATATGACATAAAATTTCCTATAAGTTACTTTAATTTTAAGAATAGATTTCTCATTAATCATATATTTTAATATTACATGGTTAATATACTTAAAATAATATAAACAAATTCTATTAACAAATTTAAATATCATTTAAACAATTAAAATTAAATTACATTTTAATATGAATTCAAGAACCAAACATTTGTATTTCACCAACAAGCTATTGCAATCTGTTAAGTCTTAGCATCTCATATCAGCTGACTTCTCACAAATATTACGAATCTCTGACTGACTTAAATCTTTGGCTCACTTTTCTCAACCATTACGACTTTTTTTAACTGGATTATAAATTAGAATTAGTCTTAAGAACTAATAATTTTTAAAAGTTTAATGTTTGTTTTAAATATTATCAGTAGCAATATATCGGCTGAATCTTATTTGGGTCCACTTCATCGCCAAGGATGAAATGCGGAACCAAATCAACAAATTGCGTAGCCAAAATCGATTCTTTAAAATAGTAAATTTAAAGTGCCTATTCATTGGAATTTAATCCCGTTATCACGTGATATTACGTTATTTTGGCGACAAAATGTTTGTCGCCCTATTTTCAGCTGTCGCCAAGCGATGGGCTAAAATAAGATTTTACCCTATATATCAATGAAGTTTCATACTATAAGTTCACTAATAGTCCTTTCAATTCATTTGCATGGTTAATTTGTTATAAACGTTACAAATTTTTATTAATTTTTCAATGACAGTACAGGTATGTGATATTCATTTATCTTTAAACACTTAATAATTCTAATGATAGAAATTAATATTTTCCTTCCAGAATTTTTCTACTACTAGAATTATTCATACTGATTTTTCTAGCCAGCATGAAATAAATCTCGATTTCTTATATTATATTGTAAAATAATAAAAAATATAGAGACCAACTCAAAACTTATTTAAATACAATGGAACAAAACAAATTAATGAAAGCGTAAAATCCTTATTTGTACTTCATAACATTAATAATAATTTTTATTGCTAAATGAATTCATAATTAAATCTTTAACTATTTCTCTGAAGTGTTTAAGAATAGAAAGTGTTATAATAACCCTAAAAATAGAACATGAAAGCTAATAAATGTATCTAAAAATTTAGACAATGCAGAGTTTAAGATTCGCTTAAATAGTGAAATATTTTATCTTAAGTTGAAATCTATACAACTTAAACAAACCTTAAATACTTAAACATTATAATTTAAGAATTATGTGTTATTTCATTGAAAAATCATGATTTGGTTTATCCAAGTTGTAAGTATTTATGAATTTGAGAATTGAATATATGAGAACAAGATCTTCAAGATTCCTTGAACTAAAAGCTATTTTATTCATGGTGACTTTTGTCCATTAGTAACAAAATTTGTTATGGAGCATTAATAAAAAGTTAGTTGATAAAATTCTTTAAATAAGAATAAACATCCAAGATAATCATATGACTAACTGTGTAAAAATACAATGAACATAATATAAAATATTTTATAGAGACTATTATTAAATTTTAAAAAAGGAATGGGATATTTCGAGTTTAATTTATTTATAAGAATTTTCATTGAAATATATAAAAATTATTAAGAAATAAAAATAATAATCATGGCAAGAAAAAAATTGAAATTTTGTTTTCATGTCATAATATTATTTAACATATATAGTGTAATCTAAACTATTAAACTAGAGCTTTTATTTCAAGAAATATTATTTGTAATCAAAGTATAGTTCATGAAAAGAAGCATACGATGTAATAAAATGTAGTCTATTATAAATAGTTATTTCAGCCACGGTGGCTTGGTTGATTAGATTGTCGTTCTTATTATCGGAATGTAGTGAGTTTGAATCCCGATCCAACTTAAAATCCGTTGCGTTCATTAATATTGGCTGGGACACGTAACGCATATCATTGTCGTAATCTGCTCCATATTAGATAGCTAAAAGAATGGCAGTCCAAGTGTGTTAGATTTTTGGTTAATTTCTGCTTCAAAATTGTAATGCTCTACTTTCAGGGCCACGATGGCAACCTTTTTGGGTGTGTTACTCTATAAAAATGCCATCGCTTCCGCCCCTTGGCACTGAAGGTAAAATATCCTAGTAACCCAGCATTGTAAACAACTGCATCAAAAATGGTTTTTCTTTAAGATGAATAGCGAAAACTGCTATTAAACTGCTAAAATTTACACAAAACTGCAAAATGAATTTGTAGACAAAAATTTATAAATATTTGCTAAAATACTTATAAATCTTCCTTATAGTTCATTGATTATATACCTTAAGTAGTTTGTAATCTAATAAGTAATAATGAGTTAATATAAGGTTTTAATCATAAGCAATTTAATAAATAATTGGAAAAATTGTTAAAAATAAAAAATTACACACACACACACACACACACACAC
>JAPDSC010063887.1:0-38999 GCA_026290005.1 Latrodectus geometricus | reverse complement strand
ATATATATATATATATATATATATATATATATATATATATATATATAATCAAAAATTAATAATTATTTACTATGACAGAGCCATCTTTTGATGCAGAAACTAGAAAACCATCACTATGTTCACTCCAACAAAGGGAAACTACACGCTTCTTATGTCCAATTAATTTTCTGATTGATCTGCGCATATCTGGAGAGTTTCCTGAAAGTATTTTAAAATTATGATTATCATTTAATAAAAATTTTTTAACATATTGAAAAACTTTTTATAACCTAACATTTTTCTTGAAAAAGTTTGAGTAAAAACTACCTTCAATTTGAATCCATATTCAGTTTATATTTAAGTGTTAAATATTTATCTATAATGTTTAAAAAATAAAAGAGCACACAGATTTTTACTAAAATTTTTATATAAAGCATTTTTTTTTAAATATTATAACATTACTTTTTATTCCATAATAAATTTATCTTTTTTTGGAGTCACAATGGTACATCCACTGAGTGTGCTCCATTACATAAAGGTACCATCATTTCCACTGTTTAAGGCTTTGGGAGGACATTATGATATCATAGCCAATTGTTTGGACATTTGAAATAAATAAAATTACTCTTTTACAAAAATTAAAATATTTCTGAATAACAAAAATATTTTGTATTTTGCAAGAGAAACCCATGTATATATATATCTTAAAAATGCAAGGTAAATTACACAATAAACAATGTACAATTGATGACTTATGAAGGAAAAGAAAATTTGTAATCAAAAATATTAATGGAGATTATTTAAATGCATAGAGATTTTAGAAAACTATAGCTAGTTTAAAAAACAAGGGAATTCAATACGGAAAATAACTAAAAAATAAGAAATGCCACAAAAGGTGGAAATGTTACCTTAAGAAGCATTAGTATAACAAATTATGTGTTAATACATTAGAACATTTAACTGTATTCTTCATTTAAATTTACGTAGAAATTAAAAAATTTAACATATAAATCATATTTAAGACAATGTTCAAATTGAGTGAAAGATTTTTCTAAATTTTATAACTAAAACCAATATTGATGTAAACATTTGATAAAAAATAATATTCAATAATAAATAATGACATAAAATAACTAAATGGGAAGACCCAGGATCTGGTGGGACCACTGACTTGATCAGTTTAAATGAAATGAAGTTCTAACTTTTTAATCAAATTTAGCCCTTTTTTCACATCCTGTAATTTAATATTTGACACCTTTGTTTTCCTTATTTTCGTTAATAATGCATTTGAGGTGAGTGCATCAAATAATTCCATCAGTTCTTCCACATCTGAAGATTCTTCCCTGAGTACTTGTTCTTTTACATTCTGATGGTTTACTGCAAATTCTTCATCGTTTAAATGAGAATCAGTGTTTACTATTTCTGTAGATAGAAGTGAAATTATAGAATCATCTTGTATTGAAGTAAAAGAGGTAGGTAAATGAGCTATTTGAAGTAAAAGAGGTTTCCAATACACATTAAGTGTTGATGATTTAATTTCCACGCAAGCCGATGACACAGTGCTATTACTATTGTAGATACAATAGAAAATTCCCTCCACACTTGAGTAAGAGTTTTATTTTCACTATTTTCTAATCTGTCAAAAATGGTTTGGAAAAGTTGTGTGTGTAGTACATTTTTAAAGTTTGAATGACTCCTTGGTCCAAAGGTTGTTTTAATGACATACAGTTAGGAGGAAAGAAGAAAATTTTCGCATTTGGATGATCTTGTTTTATGTTGTGGCAGCCAGCGTTATCAAGAACCAATAAAACTTAGAAATAAATTTTTTTTTATATTTTGAAATGAGGCTAGATAGTATTTTTTCCAATACAATGCCATCTAATCAGCGTTAAAAATCTGATTAGGTGAATAACACCCTTCATTGATAATTTCATCTACCATTGTTTTCCTTATATTATCTGCATTTTTCTTTAAGGTTAGAATTGTAGATTCATTCAAATTTGTTGATTTTGTAACAGACGATATTCCCCCCCCCTCTTCTAAGCGATTTAAAATTTGGATTTTATCTTCAAGCAATATAAACTTTATTTTTAATCCTTTCCTTGTTTCTTTTGTGTTTGACATGATGCAAATCTAGGGTTAATAATTACTTTATTATTATTATATTAGAACAAATGAAGAATATTACTTACAGTATTGTATAATGTTGTCCAATTATAAACCACAAAACAGCGAAGCGAATTTCAGAATTCGTTGCAGACAAAATTTTAGAAAGAATTGGTCACCAACGTGACCTACTGTGAAAGAGCTCTGAGACGACTGAAACCGATGCCATAAATGGCTAAGAGATAAGCTTAAATGTTTATATAAACATACTCAGTTAAAACCATTCATTGAGTGCACGGAAAGAACTGATAGGAAGTTGATGAACGGAAACCATGCTGTAGGAGTACCGCGTTATAGGAGGGCTATCGCAATTTCAGCTCTGCATAATATGGAAACCGCGTTTTGAGAGTACCAGGTTATAGGAGGGTTGACTGTATTTAACAGTTTTGTTTGTCTTTGATCATAGGTGTTACACCAGTTCAAGAAATTTCTGAAGAGATTAAAAACACTACCTCTGATCAGTTCTATTGAAATGTAGAATGCTGGTTCAAATCAAACAAAATCAGTTGATAAATCAATCTTTGCCAGCTCATCAGTTCTCATTATCAGGCACATACATGAAGATGAGCTAATTTTTATTAGCTAATATGCACAGAATAAGGTTACACTCCCAAACAAGAATATAAGTTAAAGTAGATTCTGAAAAGCATGTGATCCAGCTTGACTGTCAGAACAGATAATTTCCTTGTAAATTTCCCTAATTCCCTTGTAAACGATTTCCAGAAGAAAATCCAGAATAATTTTGCCACTGATCAAAACTTTTTAGTCTTTTATACAAACTATAAGATTGGACTAAACAGACGATTTTTAAAGGTGGGTGCCGCTGCCCAGTGGCACTGTGTAATTTTAATAAAATTGCATTGTATTTATATTATAGATTTAGCCTTATGACCCGGTTGTAACCTGTTGTTGACTGCATAATACGTAGTTCATATTTGTTTTTTATTTTTGATTCTTTATTTGTTTTTTATCTTTGTGACATTAGTTTCTAGTTATTAGAACTTAAATATTTCTACAGCTAGCAATTATAATGAAATATTTAATTTTGAGCACAATCTAAATTCAACTTTGCAATCTATGCACAATATCCAGTCCCCAAATACCAATCACAGTTGGTATTTAGTAACTTACCAAATACCTATCACAGTATTTAGTAACTGGATATTGTGCATAGTGAAGTAATTTAGGTTGGTGAGACAACTGTGCAGCCCTTTCTGCAAAAATTGAAAATTGCGCCAAACCCATAGAGTTACCTAATTTTTTTACCAATGATTTGTATAAGATTGCAATTTTATGCTGTAACTCATAATATTTTTTTATAATTTTCATAATTTCCTGCTAAATTTAGAATTTTCTTGATTTTAAAGAATAATATTAACAATAATTAATTTAATTAATCTAAAATTAATCCGCAAAACATAACATATAACAGAAATTAGAAAACTTTATACTTGAAATTTCAGATGTATCAAATATGTAAATTTCTTCATCACTTCCACTGCATGCCAGCCATGATTTAAAAGATGATCCAGAAGGAGACAAATAAGTTATTTCAGGATGCCAACTCATAGATTCCACTGATTTTATTGGTACAACAAGACGACCAATAAAATTAAGGTTACTATCGAATATTTCAACAAATCTAAAAAAAAAATATTACCTATTTTAATAATACTTACATATTAGACATTAAATTGGCAAAATAAAAATAAAAAAGCAGAAAAATCTACCTTTATTAAGCACATCATATACAATGGTTAAATTTCTTTTTGATATAATTCAGAATTATTTTTATTAATGTTTTACTTATTTTAAAAGAGATAATCTTTTTAGTTTTAATAAAAAATACTAATATTCATTTAAATTACATTTACACTATTCTAAAATAAAAAAAATCTTTGAATTTACTTTTTAAGAAGCAAATAAATTGTTAAATCTCATAGATATATTATATTATAAAAACTTCAATATAAAATTTGAAAAAATATACAGCATGTAAAAAATATATATAATTCTCTAGTAAGTAAAATTTTTAATTAATACTTTCTTCAGACTAATACAAAAGTAATTCCTATAAGAAATGTTCATGTGATTTTTAATACTATAAAAAGATAGGGAATGAAAAAGTTTAATAACACTACCTAGCAAATCTCAAAACAGAAAGTAGAATGCTTCATATTATATAATTTTGTACAAAATAGCATCATTTATCTTTAAACACTAGTAAGTAAATAAAAAATCCAGTATAATCATTAAAAATAAAAGTATACTAAAAACTGTTTCCTAAAATTTTTAAGCTAAAATGTAAGTATATAAAAAATATTTTATTTTAAAAAGTACTAGATCAAATAAGGATATAGAAATTAAAAAAATAATAATAATATCTATTAGATATGTCATCAAGTAGCACATAAATTTTATTTAATTTACAACAATATCAGTTCATGTATCTAAAATCTTCGTAATCTCTTTTAAAAATTAAAATCAATAATTTGATTAAAGTAATTGAAAAAATTGAACTATAATGATAAATAAAATACTATGTATTAAAAAATTATTTTTATTTAAGTAAAAGGATGATTCTTGATTGAAATTCTATTTCTTAGGAATAAAATTTTCCTTTTAATCATAAGATTAAAATATGTTGAAAATCAGATTTATATTTAAATTTGTTTCTTCCCATATTTTAATCAAATAAGCATTAGTGAAGATGTTAAACATATATTGTTTCTGTGTTATGATGAAGTCAATAATCATCCAAAATGATAAAAACAAATATTTACTAATTTCCTCATTTTTCCTGGTTATTAATACCTTGTAGTAAAAACTTCATTTTGTATACACATAAGACACATCTTAGAATTTATGTATATTAATGACATAAAAAAATTTTCTCATTTCTAAATGCGTAATTCATGATTTCTTTCTCAATAAAAATAAAAAAAATTAGTATTACACAGAAATACACCAAAAATAAAAAATTATTTAGAAGTTAAGCAATTAGACTTATGAGAACTATTTATGGTAATTGAATGTAGCAAAATAAAATTAAAGTTAACTTGAAATGAATTTAACATACTAAAATAAATTTAGAAATAAACTTTCAAAGGATATTTTATTCAAAAAAAAGTAATAACTTACCCTTTATAACTACCAACACTCAATAAAGTATAACTAGAATTCCACAGAATTTCAGAATATGCCTGATTAGAATCATTATATTCATCTGGTTTTATGACTAAATCGTCAAAATTTAGTGCTTTGTCTTTAGGGCATCCTTCTTTGTGGATATAGATAGAGCCGCCACCACAGGAATAAAGGTAAAATTTGCCATTATGTTCTTCTAAAAAATATAATTAAAATAAAAAATGTCGTCGTTTAGTTTTTCAACACTTTTTCTATCACATAAATTAAATCTTAATGAATAAAACTTAAGTAAAATTTCAAGAAATAAAGAAAATTAGATTTAAAAAATATCAATCTATAGATGAACTTAGAAATATGTATGAAATTTTTTTATAAAAAGGGAAAAGTTCATTCATTCACTTAGAGACAGAGGGAATGGTAAAGTATAAATCCTTTGAAATAGTTCAAACTTGACATGGCAACAGGCATGAAAAATCTCATATATAAAAAAAATATATATTATTTGCTCTCTAAAAATGACTTTTGAATTAAAAATATTAATAAAAAACTACAGCATTATTTACATCCATATTAATATTAAAAATAAATAAAACTAATATTTATTTGAATGTAGCAAAACTATAAATTGTAATAGGAGTTAGAGCAATTAAATATACAATATTTTTAGGTACAATATTTTAGAACAAGTAAATAGAATATTTCTATCTCATTAAGATATAATCATTAATTATATATATATATATATATATATATATATATATATATATATATATATATATATATATACTTTTTTTTATTTTTTTTAAACATTATAATAATAATAAAAAATCAATAAAAAAAAATATAATAATCCTAAGACACAAGAGACTAAAAATACTTTTTAATCATATTGATAGTAAAACTTTTAAATGACATTAAAAATTCAATAAAAGAAATAACTACAGAATCAAAGATAATTTGTTGCACATGTATGGTTTGGAAATTGGATTTCACTAAATATTTAAAGATTAGAATTTAGAAAGAGATTTAGAAGCTTTTTTATAACCAGTGTTTAATCTATCGCTAACATTATATTGAATACACAGACAGCACATAAGGCATAAGGTTTGTTAATTATAATTTTTCACTTGTGAATGATAAACATTGTAGTTTAGTAAAAAGCAAGTTAAATATCAAAGTTATAAAATTAAACCTTCTATTTTATTTACATTTAAATCACAGTATATGTATTTTGATGTTATAAAGCATTTTTACATTTTATTCAAATTAAACAATTTTATTCATTTTATGAATTTTACTCAAGGAAAAATAAATAAATGAAACCACTCAATTTACATACAATTCCAAATTTTTTCCTCTTAATTTTTTTTCTTATTAGATGATCTTTTAAGATGAAATTGACAGTTCTTAAAATTAGTTTAATAAATTTAAGTTAATGGAGACCATTTTCAATTCAGTATTTTGAAAATTAAAATGTTTATTAAAAATATGGAGAATTGCTTAAACAGCAACTTTTTCTTTCTATCCAGTCAAACTATTAACATAACTAATCAGAACTTTATATTATTTGAAAATTTCTCGAATTTTAAGTTGTGTAATGAAAGATAAGGTTATGAAAAAAAAAAGGGAGGAATTACCTTTCTCATCATCTGCTTTGGAGCAAGTTCCCCAACACATTGAGTAAGCTGCATCTTTGTGATGAGTTTCAAAGCTATACATTGATCTGAGGAAATTAAAATATTAATATATATAAATAAAATTAAAACATTCAAATTAAATTATACAAATCATATAATTATTTGGAATTGTTGTTTAACTAAAATTACGGAATATGAAACAATTTTAAAGGTTTTGACTTTAAATTTAAAATACAAAATAAATTTTTGAAATGCTGAAGAAAATTCTTGTTTTTTTAAAGTTCTACTCTTTAACTTAATTAATATTTATATAATATTTCCTTATCTTCATGATCAAAATATAAAATATAATATTTTTTATACACTAATTGTAGGTTTCTGTAATATTGCTGAGTATAAGCAATAAATTAATATTAATTTCCTTTTCTATCAATAAACTACTTTGTATTAACAAATCATAACATTAACAAAGAATTTTACTAAACTAATTCAGTGGCCCAACAGCCCATCGGGGAAGGGGGGAAGGCCTATAGGGCCTACACCTGTTTATATGACTGAGAGCCCTGAGGTAAAGCATATATCCCGGTTAGGTGGGCAGCCTAATGCAAAACCACCAGTGTTTAGTTCCCAAGCATACAGTTTCATTAAGTCACTGAAGGAATGAAAGGCTGAGTCAAATTTGTTTTGTCTGAGGATAGAACTTGGGATCTGTGCACTGGAAGCACAAAGTGCTGCCACGAGGCCTCTAAGATTCAGCATAGAATTTTATTCAATGTAATGTCAAGATTATAGCATTATTTCAGTATCATAATAATTCTAATAATTATTAATGTGCTTTCTTAGAGAAGCACATGCACTTGCTTTAGTAATTCCATTTATATCATTTATAAAAAAGTATCAATATAAGATTTCGCACATGATTAGCAACTGTAAATTTATGACTATTGTTGATTTGACATGGTTTATGTTCCCCATTCTTACACAAAGGTTAACAAAATTTTAACGTTTGGAAAAAAACTTTACTTACTACACATAACCATGCCTTACTAACCATTTATATACACACATTTTAAACTGAAATAAGACAAATATAATAAACATATTTGAATTCAATGGGTTGTTGCCATTATAGCTTAAGGAAACAGTATAAACTTTTATCACATTTATTTATTATTAACCCCTTAACCAGCTATCCCGAGTTAAGTCAGGCAAAAATTTCTGTGCATTTACCAGCTATCCCGAATCCCTTGGTAGGGGCAACAGGCTTCACTGCAATGCTTCCAGTTCAACCTTCAGAATTGATGTATTGCAATGAAATCGCGATTTGGAAACTCACTTACTGAATGGTTACAGTTGATTTAACTAATGTGAGTGTAAATTGAAAGAGCTGAGAGATATTTTCACAAACAATTTTCAGAATCTTCTGCTCAAGGAAGCAACAGCTTTATTATCACATTTTATTTTTCTATATTTATTCTCATCTAGACATTCATTGTTAAAGACTAAGTAATTAATGCAATTTATAAGCAATGTATATAAAACTACTTTTCACTTTTTCGGTGAAAATTCATTTTCAAATTATTAACATTTCTTAGTGTCTGTGTATAATAGAATTTTTGCTTAGTTTTAAACTTGATAGTGTAAAAATATGTGACTTTGCAACAAGGTTAAAATAAAAAGAATCTATATTATTTAATTTGTTCAAAAATATGAAATTTTAATAAATAGAACAATTTTTTTAAAAATCAGAATGGTTAAAATAAGTAATAAATTGGATGTTTTGTTTTTTCTTTTTCAACTTTATAAGCAAATTTAGTATTTCAAACAATTCAGTAATGATTTCTATTGAATATTTCTTCTATATTTACATTTTATTAAAATTGGATTATATATTTTGGTCTGCGAATATTTAATCCTTATGATCTCTCAGGTTTTAATTTATTTCTCATTGTACCTAATTTTAATTCAAAAAAAGAATAATTTATTAGTAGAATTATCATTTTAAATGCTTATATATTTTCCTCAATGATCAACAAAAAGGGAAAATCTTAGTTTTTAAAAATAGGTTTTTATGTAAATAAAACAAAAAAGCTTAAATCACATTTTGTTGAACATTAAAAAATAGCATTGCAAAATTAACCATTCTCTCATACTTGATTTTAAAGAGAATGATAAAACTTTAGATATATAAAATTTTAACATTCAAATGTAATTAGTATATTTAAATTTTTCTTCATAATGAAATTATATTCATTCATCATAATCAAATTATATTCATAAAGAAATAATATTTATGGAACTATTTCATAATATACATTTATAAGAAATTGGCATGATGCATACATTTACTGAAGACATTTACAAATACTATAAATGAAGATATTTGCAGATTCATGTTTTAATTATACATTCAAGCTTTTTTATTTATTATAGCAACCAATTAAAAATATGAAAATAAAATGAGTTATATAAAACAGTCAAAACAAAAATCTTAACACGAAATTACTTTTATTTCTATATCGTAATATCTTGTTAATAATTTTTGTTTGGAATCAAATATTCAGATTTAAAAAGTACGGTTTTATAACAATATTAATTTTCTAAAAGGTACAGAATTTTCACCATTTTTATAGGGGGATCATAATTTTTTCTCCTATTGTCATTTTTTTTTGTGAAATGAAGATAATTTGTAAACTATCAATCAAAATATAAAACTATTTAGACGCCATAATTTAGCATATAAATTTAATTTTTCAAATTTTGATAAAATGTGAAATTCTTTTTTACCGATCCTGATTGCATTTAAATTTTTTTATGTTGATGTTTTATTGTATATGTGCAGAATTTTCAATAATAAATAAAATCTTTAAAATAAATCATATGCATTATACTTTTTGGGCCCTTGTAATCTTTCTCTAAATTTACCACTTGTAATCATTTTCATTTTAAAACACTAATTGTCTAGTAAAGGGTAAACATTTAATGTAGAACTAATTTGAATATGTAAAAAAATGTGATATTGCGTGATATATTCTATATTAAATATGTAATTATAAGAATACTACTATAAATAATAGAGTTAAAGATTCCCCGTTTATATTTTTGCTTTCATTCTCTCTTTGAAAAACAAATCTTCATTAGATACATAAACTGTTTTTAATATTTGTACAAAAAATTTAAGAACTATTAAAAAATATATAATAACAACAACATGGATTTTCGTACAGAACGACATTTTTTATATAATTAGAAACAGAAATAATTTGTATTGGAAATAATTAAGTAACATCGGCTATTAGTAAAAATATCACGAAATGGAAAGTCGATGGGAGACCATTAGGTTCAGACCATCAAAACAACCACTTCAAAATGAACTCCAGTATAAATATTGACCGCCGCTTGAGGGACCCCATGAGGACCAATTGGAAGAATTTCCAAAAGGATATCATGGGGCTAACTGAACTGGGGGGAAATTATATTAGAGACAATTATGATCTAGAAGTCCCAGCAGAAACTCTGCAGAGTGAAATTCTAGGCTCATACAATAAAAATTGCCCAATGCATACCAAAAGAGCAAAGCTACAGTGTCCTTGGTGGAATAACTCTTTGGAAATTAAAAGGGCAAAAGTTAGAAAACTTTTTAACAAAGCAAAGAAACATGGTGAATGGGACAACTACAAGAGAGCACTCACTAACTATAACAAAAATGTTAGGAAAAGCAAACAAGAATCCAGGAGAAAGTTCTGTGAAGAGGTGAATTCAATCTCTGAAGGAGCTAGACTCCAAAGAATCCTTAGAAGGGATGAACCTATAATGGTTGGAACCTTAAAAGGATGAGGATGGCAATTTTGCTAGTACCGGAAAAGAAGTAATGGAAGTTATGGCCAAAACTCACTTTCCGGGAGTCATTGATATTGATAGCAATGAAGGGCAGCATTTCATTGGTTCTGTAAAAAGAATTCAAAGAAATCAATGGACCTAAGCTAAGAGCATTATCAATCATGATAAAGTCAGGTGGGCTTTTTCCACCTTCAAACCTCTCAAGAGTCCTGGACCTGATGGAATCAAGCCTGTAATGATCCAGAAGGCAGGGGATCTTATTATCCCAGTGCTAACTAGAATATACAGAGCTAGCTTAGCACTGGGATGTATTCCAAAGCTATGGTAAAAGACTAGGATTGCTTTCATTCCTAAACCTGGAAAAAACTATGACCAGGCTAAGTCTTTTAGGCCAATAAGCTTATCTTCATTCTTTCTCAAAATTATTGAGAAAATCATTGATAGGCACATCAGAGATTACCTGGGTAGTAATAGTCCCTTGCATAATCTACAGTTTGCCAGCCAACCTAGCAAATCTACAGAGATAGCATCACACAAGCTTGTATCTAAGATTGAAAACACCCTGGAGAGAAAGGAAATTGCCTTAGCCACTTTCCTAGATATCCAAGGTGCATTTGATAACCTCTCATCTATCCATCCTTAATGCCTTAAGGGATACAGGGATTGACCATGCAATTTGTTCATGAACTAGGACCCTGCTTTCGGATAGAACTATACAAATGAAAATCTTCAATGAGACATTTGAAAAGAATACAGCCAGAGGCTGTCCACAAGGAGGTGTATTATCACCATTACTTTGGAATCTGGTTGTAAATAGCCTATTAAAACATCTTAATTCTATAGGTTACTATACCTAGGGGTATGCTGATGATATTGTCATACTCATCCTTGGGTAAAGACTTTCACATAACTTGTCAACTAATGCAAAATGCTCTAAGTTATGTAGGCAAATGGTGTAAGGATAGGAATCTGGACATAAAGCCACAGAAGACCAACCTTATACCATTCACAAGAAAAATAAAAAGGGAGGGATTCTTTATCCCAAAACTTTTTGAGGTTGACCATGAACAAAGTTTGGCGTGACTCTCCTGGACAGAAACATGCAAAAAGCATGATTTTCAACTCATCTGAAAAAATTGCATCTGAAATTCTTAGACTCCCAAGATTGAAGACTCAAGCAATTGTAGGCTTCATTACTGGGCACTACATTTCAGGAAACACCTTCATACAATGGGACTTTTTAAACAGGAACCAATTTGTAGGAAATGCCACACAGGGGTAGAATCAGCTCATCATATCCTATATGAGTGTGATGCTCTTGCCCTTACAAGATTCACTACTCTAGGTAATCCATCTCCTAAAGAGTTACACCTAAACTCCATTGAGGGCCTATCAGACTTTATAAACAAAGTAGGTGACTCAAGACAATGGAACAAGGAAAAATTTGGGCTTAGAGCATGGTACAAAATGCAACAATGCAGAGGTGCCCCATATCTGACAAGCTCAAGAAGAAGAAGAAGAAGAAGAAACTGGAAATATGTCCCATCACAAATTAGAGGCTTTTGTATTCTTGACAAGCGCTAAAGAGGGAAAATTTCCATTGCAGTGAAAGCCAAAACTTTGTTGCCTCCACGAAGCAAAAATGAAGCACTTTCTTCACTGAACCCCAGATGGTTAAGGGGTAAATGCCTTTTGAAAAATATAAAACTCAAGTATCTGGAAAAAAATTCAAAATTTTTAAAATAGCCAAGTAGAATCAAATTTTTTTTGTAGGGGAAAAAAGGGAGTGGAAATTAACTCAAATGGCAGTAAAAAAATAATTTAGATCTGAGAAACCTGCTAACGTCCAAGACTTTTTATTTCCTAAAGAAAAGGTTTTAAGTTTTATATTTGTATTTTAAGAATTCACTTACAAAGACAACATAAAACAGATTTTCAAGTCTCAATAATAACAAAGAAAAATTCAAATGAACTAGGTTTGGTTTGTTGTTGCTCAACGGTCATTTTTTGGACATTAGAGTTAAGAATGGGCCCAACAGTTTTAAGTGGATTTTGAACCACTAACAACATCCAAACCCAAAGATGGGATTTGAATTAACAAACTATTGAACCAAAGTACTAACAACTAAGTTGCTAGCTCGGCTAAAATGAATTAGGAGGATGACATTAGAAACACTATTTCCATAACATTCTGAATTTAATAAGGATGTAATATAATTAAAGGAACAAAAGGAGATTTATTCTTTTAAGTTTGAAATGCAAAAAGATTATTTTTCTCATAGAAAAATTTTTTGAAGTTTCAACAGATGTCAGCCTTTCTTCAATGATATAAAGTTGATGAATAAGTGGGGAAAGTGCTTTTTCTCAAAGTCATTACTTTTTTGTTTCAAAAACTCTACAGAAAATAGTTGAAAAAACTAATGAAATAACTATTAGCAAATAATTTGATGATGAGAAGTTTGCACACAGAATAGATAACTTTCTCTCCATCACAGGGTTAATCCTACACATTTTTCTCATATATCAAAGGAAATTGATGACGTTAAATAGAAAGATAACAAAGAATTATTGCTTCTTTTTAATTAATAAACTATTTATTACTGTAGTTTAACAATTCAAATTACATTTTTTAAATGTAATTTGTTTATAATATTCGCATTTAATTTGAAATGATGGTTAAAAAAATTCTTATAAGGACAACTGTTATTAAATTAGCTTTATTTATAAATATTATGTAAACTAAAGAAATATCTAACTTTAATTTAGTTCTACATAAATAAAAACTACAATGAACAAACGTTTTTATTAATTGTAAAAAAATATATATAAAGGAAACAAAGCAATTTTAATGTGGACAAAACAAAATTACTGATGTATAACAAACCTTCTCTTAAAAACATCAGCCACACCAACTCTGCCTTCACCAGTAGCATAGGCAAGAATATTTTCAAATTGTGGATGCCAAGCTACCTGAAATGATAATAACAAAAATCGTAAGTCTAATTAATGATATTGCAACTGACATGACAATGATTTAATTTTTTTTTTTTTTTTTTCAGAATAAGAAACTTTTCAAAGAAAAATTTTATCATAAAATATTTTATTTTTCTTTTGGTTAAATCTTCAAAGATTTTTCCAATGAGTCTTAATATACAAGCAAAAGTAAAATAGTGATATAATGGTTTAAGATGGATTAAAATATAAAATATTTTTGTAGGCTAACGAATATTTTTTGCACATAAAAAATAAAAAAGAATAAATATTTTTTCAAAATTTTTTAAGCTATTAATGATGTCAGAAATAAATATACTATTTAAACTTTGACTTACTTAATGTAAAGAAATATTACATAATGTAAATCATATGTACCATTAAGTACCACAAAATTGCTTAACCATTAATACTGCACATTCTTTCATGAATATTATAAAAAATAATTTATACTCTTTCTTTTTAAAAAAAAATTTATAATCATATTTTGTAATGAAAAACAGAAATTACTGCAAAAACTCATATTTACTTTTTCAAAACATACATAATTTCATCATAAAAATAAAAAAAAATGCTCAATAACAGTAGATAAATAAAATAAGAGAGATAGTATTTGATTTAATGACTATCATAATCTAAGTAAAAAAATAGAGTAAAAATATCAGTAGAATAAATTAAATGTGTAAATTACTTAAATAAATTATGTTGTTTATAGAAATGGTAAATATAGTATTTTCTTTCTTTTTTTAAAAAAAAATGCATTATATATTTAAGGGAGTTACAGAATAACTGTACTGCTAAGCAAACAGAATCTTAAATGAATTCAGATGAATGAATATTCTTTTCTAAAGTGCTTCAATCTGGTATTAGTGAGAAAAAAAGATGAAATTTATAAACAAATCAGTGTAAATTTTGAAACTATGGAATTTTTTCTATTAATTTTAAATTCCTCATATTCATCCAAAGAAATACTTTTCAAAAATTTATCAATAATGAGCTTTCAAAAAAGAAAATTTACAATGAAACATTGCTATCTGAAATGACTAAATAAAATAATTGGAAAATTTGCACATTAGGACTTGGAAGCACAAGAGATGTTCCTTTTAAATTTAAGACACATTAGAAATTCAAAATTTATTATATGTAGAATAAGTAGCATTATTTAAATAATAAACATGTTCAAGACAATTACTAAAAAACAAAAGCTTTAGGTCTAAGGATATAGTATTGAAGTATCTCAAGGATTTTGCAAAGGAATATATATATGTTACCGTGAAAGACCGAAATCAGAGAATGTCGACATTCACCGGTGAATGTCAACAAACACCAAATACATCGGTGAAAAATCGAATATTTCATTACATTCAGACCCTAACCGGTGTATGTCGACAATCACAGATATGCTCTGGTGAAAGTCGAAAAGAGAAGAGGCGACTGTCTGTTTCTTGCCAAATTCTTTGTACTAGTGGAGTCAGACTTATGCATATGAAAAATTCGATGGTAAGAGCAGAGTTTTCTTAAATTTTTTTTTTTTTCTGATTTCTTTATTTATATAGAATGGATACTGCAGTGAATCATAATCTTTTTCTTGAAAAGTTAAATGTATTAATTTGGAGTAAATGAGAAGACAATTGTTTTTGTTTTTCTTGAGAAAATTACTCTAAAATACTTTCTGCTAAAAATAAGTGCAACACACCTTTGGATTACAGACGATTAAAATGTTTTGAAATTTTAAAAATTAATGATGAGGAGAAGTTAATTGTACCATTAAAACCAGGAGAAACGAATATCCTGTACAATGAGGAATTGCTTAGTATACTATATGAAGTTCACACCAGGATAGGCCATGGAGAAAGAACACGCATGCGCTTAAAGAGTTGCAAAATAAATACAAAAATATTACATATGAAGTTGTATTTAAATCTAGCAAACAGTGTCAAATGAAACAGTGCACTTAAGAAAGGTATCGTTGTCAAACCAATGATCAGTTCTGAGTTAAACTCAAGATGTCAAGTTGATTTGATAGATCTGCAGTCAAACTCAGATGGTTAAAATAAGTTCATAATGATGCATCAAGATCATTTAACTATGTTTGTCCAGCTACGACCTTTGAAAGCTAACAAGACTGAAGAAGAAGCGTATCACGTTATTCCTATATTTTTAGCATTTGGTGTTCCAGCAATATTGCAATCAGATAATGGTAGAGAATTCAGTTATCTAGTCATATCCGAAATATGAGCTATGTGGAAAGATGTTAAGATAGTTCATGGAAAGCCTCGCCACAGTCAAACACAAGGCTCAGTTGAAAGGGCCAATCAGGATATATAGAATATGATAACTGCATGGATGAACGATAACAATACAAATAAATAATCAGAAGGTTTACCCTTTGCTCAATTTGCAAAGAACACTACATACCATGAAGGAATGAGCCAAAGTCCTTATGAAGCTGTGTTTGGCTTTAAAGCGAAAAGAGGCATAGCATCGTCTTTTTTTGCCTAGCGAATGTTGCAAGTATCGAAACTGAGGAACAACTTGAAGAAATTGCCAATACTTTTGAAACCGAAGAACAGCTTGAAGAAACTAGTAATTTGAAAAAAATTGAGCGGTGGTCAAACCAAAACCGAATTCCAAAGAAAAATATTGAAGAGGACTTGCAATCTACCACCTTCACATCAAATTCTGAATGAAAAACACGAATTAATTTCTATAAAAAGAGCGACCGCGAAAGAGAATCTTCTGCTGCAAGCAACAAAAATGTTCCGAACCTCACAAAATCAATTTCTTCCTGCTCAAATTGGAGATACTGTACGAATATTAGTCTCTGATGTCGACCGTGGTTGTACAGATAATCAAAATGTGTTAGCAATTGTTGTCGGAATAGAAGACTCCGAATTCCATAAACTTGCGAATGAAAATGGTACCCTCAAGCAGCTGTACACATAATCAGTTCGAAATTTGTAAAGAAAAGCTCCCTTCCATAGATAAGATTTCTTTTCAAAAAATTTTGCTGAGAGAAGCAGCTGCAGCTAATTTAAGAAGCAGTGGGCAAGGCGATACACGCTGTCATTGCAAAAGGAAGTGTTCCTTAAATAAATGCAGTTGTAAAAGCAAGGGCCTCTTGTGCAGTTCAAAGTGCCATAATAGTTTAAGTTGTTGCAATGAATAAGATTTAATTCACATACTATTATTTTATTTTTATTATTAAGTTTTTTTTACTATTATTTTATTTTCTCATTTAGAACGTACTGTATAATTAAGTAAGTTTTTTACTTCTATAATTTTCCTTTCTCATTTTGAAAGTACTGTGTGTTTTAAGTTCTTAGAGTTATTCCTCTCAGAAAGAGAACCGAAAAATTTATAGCGACTGAATTACGACGGAAAAAATATAAATCTCGGGCATGTTCAACATTCACCGTCAGTGCATGGTGAATGTCGACATTCACCGGTGAAAGTTAGAAATAAGGGTATTTAGCAAATATTTCGGACATACACCAAGCGACTATGTGAATGTCAACATTCTCTGGATTTCGGTGTTTTACCATAACATATATATTCTCAATGAAGACCAGCATGTTCACTATTGGTGGAGGGTATGTAAAATATTTTGCAGTCAAAATGTTCTCAATTTGAAATGATACTCCTGGGGCAGCAGAATAAGTCTGGGAGTCTTCTGCTTGGTCCCTGCTTTAAAACAAATCCACTATCTGAAGAAAAGACAGTTTCCTGTCTTACATGTTCGCATCATGAAATGAACAAAAGCTTTACCACATTTCCCATCAGCAATAAAAACTAAGATTTTAAGAAATAGGTCTAAATCAATAACTCAGCACAGAGAGTAATTAGCTACACCATTTAACTCACATACATTACATGTAATGTATGCCAACTGAAATAGATGGCATGTATCATACACCTTTTAACCAGTTAAAATACCAGAAAAATATAATAGATAATTAAAATAATAAATAATTTTTAGATTATAAATTTTTTTGCATAGGCTTCTTTGTTAAAAATCATTTCAATATTTATCTCTCAAATCCAATAATATATCAAAGCTTCTTTAAATAATAAGTTTTGTTCTTATATAAAAAGGAATTAAATATATATATATATCAAAATAAAAAATAGATTCTACCAAAATCATTTTAAATTTTAACATATCTATCTATCAATTGGTTTCTACAAAATCTTTTGACAAAATATTTTTAAAAATAATTTTTTAACTGTACTTGTAAAAACATTTAAAAAATATTTAGGATAATAAATGCTGTAATGAATTTCCCTAACTGTAATATAAATTATTTTACTTATCAGAATATTTTACTTTATGAAAAAAAAAATATCCCTCAATTCTATTCAATAATACGTTACTTTAAAATATTAATTTATAATTGAAGCAAACTATTCAAATACAATTTTATTATGGCAATAACTTTTTTTAAAATTACTAAATTACCATGAAATAATTATAAAATATATCTTTTCATAAATTAAATAAATCTAATTTTATAAATTTAGGTGGCATTTATAAAATAAAATAAAAATATAGGATCAATTTAATTAATTTCTATATTAAGGCATTTTTAAATATATAAATTCAAGAAGAGAATAATAAAAAAATAGAGATAACTAAAGCAAATAAATATAAAACATATTAAAATACATTAGGTGCATACAGTCATTATCTTAGTTTTATTATGAACAAATATTATAGATGTATTTCTTGATCCAGAATCCCAAATTCTTAAGAAACCGTCACCGCAACAGGAAGCAAGAAGATCTAAGAGAAAAAAATTGTTTATTGTATCATAAGAAAATTACATGTTAATATAGGACAGAAAATAAAAATGAAATGCAATAAATGCTAATTTTTAAAGAAAAAGAATCCACGAGAAACACAAAAATATTACAACTATTAAAATAAAATATCCCTTGCTTTTGAAATATACTCTTAAGTAGCTTCTCTACAAACTTTAAGTTTAAGAAGTTCTTTTGTTAGCCCCAGATTACAACAACAAAAACAGATGTTGGGCCTAATTAAAAAGTGCTAATTATTTGTGAAAATCTAATATAGCTAATATACAGACTATTCAATATTAATTCTTGTTTTCTTGATGCTAAATAGAAAAATAATACAACTTAAAAAAATTTTGTTGTTTATCATAAAATTTTTAATTAATTGTAAGTCCTAAATAGATCACTATTAGAGGAGATGAGTAATCTTTATAATTATCATTAGATCTAAATTTGAAAATAATGTATTTTTTAATAAACCAGTTTCCTTTTTGGACCCAAATCAGTAACCCATCATTATCTTTTATCCTTATTTGACCACATGGTAGCAAATATAAAACTTATGTAAAATGTACAATCACTTTAAATAAAGAAATACATGGAATGATTTAAAGGTTAAAAAAAATAATAATAATAAAAATTATATACTTGGGTTAATCTTGGATATTTTCAAATCATATACAAATCCAAGCAGAAAGGGATGTTGTATAATAAGTTCTTTCTTATGGATGCTATACTTTGAGACCTAGAATTAAAAAGTCATAAATATATAACACACAATAATAACCATTGAGTTGTAATCATTCATATCACGTTTAAACAACCTATTTTCAGTCTGCTCGTTTTTGTTAATTAAAAATATTTTAAACAGTTCATATAACCACTACAATCTACAATCATTAAATGACTTATTAATTTTTTCAGATTTATAATATTGATTTTAAGTATAGGTAAACAAAAAGAAATTTTGAAACACAACTGATGCCCCTACTAAAATAACAATTAATTTATTTATTAAATAAAAATGTAATTTGCAGACTTCTACCAGGAAAAAAATAAAAAGAATCCTATTATAATTTCAGTGAGTAGTGTTACTCAGTTTAAACTATTTAGGATTAATTCAAATGTAAAAAATTATGAGAAATAAATATGGAATAAATTATAGCAATGTCATGCATATGTAATTGTGAAAAAAGTTTAAGTACAGAATATGATACGGAATACTTCATTAAAAATTCATACATCAAGTAATCATCTACCAATATTATAACAATTTTTACAATTATTTTGTATATAGCAAAAGAAATTAACAAAATAAAAAATATGGAAAATTAGATCAAGACAACAAGAGTAATATTATTTGATAAGTTTTTATCTAGAAATAAATAAATTATTTTAAAAATAAATATGAAATTTGTGTTATTACTTTTGTACTTTACTTCAATAAAAGATATTAAAATAAAACTTCCTCACAATTTAACGTTTAAATTTTCAAATTGAGTAATGAAAAAATATACAGAAAGTATTAAGTATATAAAAAACATTCATTAATATTTGAAAATGAGCTTATTTTGTAAATTATTAATATGATAAAAAACATTTTAAGTGGACTTAAAGATAATAAGATTGCCCAATGTAGCAAACTACATTAGTTACTTTTAACGTGATTTTTTTCATATTTTCTATTCTTTTTTTTTTTTCATAAAGAAACTATTAATTTTTTATGTATAGAAAATATATATATAATATTTCTGTTAAATTTCCAATTTAAGTAATTAGTTTATATAAAATACAAAAAATAAATAACCTTAAAAGAGTCTATGCAATAAAGGACTCCTTCATCTAAGATCAATTTAAGAGGATATTTAACAGTTGCTTCATTGTTTTTTCCTAAGTAAGATACAAATTTTGGTTTTTTTTTGACAGCTATTTCTCCAACTTCACCTCTGAAAAGAAATATTAAACAACGCAATTTATAAAGTTAACATCTATATTTTAAACGGTAACAATCTTAGTGAATCTCAATGCTTAATTTCTAATTCAATGAAATTAAGCATTGAGATTTGCAAATTAATTTCTAAATTAATGAAATTAAACACTAATTTACTTCTAAATTAGAAAAGTAATATAACTAAAATGCAATTTTAAGTGTGTTTTCTTTCACATTAAGTCCAAATACTGCAAATGAAATAAAAATAATTAAATAATAATAACAAAGACATTAACTAAATTGCAGTAAAAACTTAATAAGTATTTTAGTTATAAAAATTAGTTTTAAATACAATACAGATAACCAAAACAAACACGTTATTTATAAAACAACTGTTAAAATTCAAAGACTAACAGGATGTCTAATGTTAACTACATTAAATAAATAATTCCTACTATAAAAGCCAAGATATCTAACTATAAATAAAAAAAATGAATTTAATAACTTCCTGCAAAGTTTATAATACACTTAAAGTTAAAAAATGTATATAAAACTGCAATATACTACAAAAAATAATTTCATTTAAATATTAAAGATTTTTTATAGCAAAAATCAAGCATCATATTTGTTTGGTAATTTATAGTTATTTTATACCTAACTAAGCTAAATAAATATTATAGGTAAGTTTCAGTAAATTCTATTTGTAATTGTTTAAGTAATTGCTATTTTTATGATTGTTCCTTAATTTTGAGGAACAACAAATTTTTGAAATAATTAGTATTTATTTGCTGAACGTTAATAAATGAGATGAAACAAAAATTTAAAATTAAGATAAATTAGGAAGCAATGAGATTTATTAAAGCATTTGTTTTTTCTCAAAGCAATAAAAAAAAAATAGTCAAATATGTTAAAAGTTTTATGAATGTAAAATAATTCAATAAATAATACACAATTTCATAAATTTTATTGAGAATTTTAAAACTCCGCCAAATTTTAGGTGTTGGTATGGCAACAAGTATGCCAAATGTGGTTTATTGCATCGGAATCTTTTCTTTCGCTTGTGTGACATAACATGATTGGGTACATATATGAAATTTGTTTGTAATGCAAGTAACCCTTAAAGCATTTAACATATTTTTTACCCCATATAACTGCAATTTAAGTGTGTAAAATAGTTGACTTATTTTGAAAGTATCGATTTTGTATTTTTGATTGATAGTGTAGTGTGGAAATTATTTTGAAAGTTAAATTTGAATTTATGTTTAAAATGAAATTTTTATCTTAAAAAGTATTAAGTGAAATTTATTTTGAAAGTTTAAGTTATTATAAAATGATTATTTTGGATTATGTTATAATAACAGACTGCAGAAAAGCTTACAATTTTTTTTCGGATTAAGGCTTTGTAAACTTAATAGTTAATCATTGTTTGACATATTAAAACCTGCATACAGGTGTTCACACAAATACCATCAAAGATACCTCGACCACAATTAAGAGATCTGTTTGGGATGCGAATCAAGTATCAGGTCAATTTGATTTGTACATTGAAGAGTATAAATAGAAGCATAACCATTCCGATAACTTCGAAGGAGAATTTTCGGAAACCATAAAATGTTTATCATTCAACTGTTGCTGACAATTCTTCAAAAACTAATGATTATGTGAGTACTTTTAATACATGTATTTGATTAATTTTGCTGTTATAAGTGATGTATTAAGTATTGTTTTGATATATATTTACATTTATTCAGAATTGCGATGCTTGTTAATTAGAAACTTGAATTTTCATAAAGATATATGTTATTTATGTTATAGATTTAGTTTTATTGCCTGATTGACTCTGATGTAGATTATGCCACACTGATGTTTTTTAAGGTAAGCACTATTACTTGATTAATAAAAAATCTGAGTTTTTATAAAAATATAACACAACATAATTAACCTGTTGTTTATGATACTTATTTAGTTTTATTACCTGACCAGATTCACACTCCTTGGGCATATGTCTGATCTTTGGACTTGATAAAGTCAGTTCAACCTTTCATCCATTCAATGGGTCAATAAAACTGAGTACCAAGCATGCTTGGGAACTATAAAATGGAAGTTTCCAATTAGGCTGACCACATAATGGGGACATAAGCTTAGCAACCCAGGACCTGTGGGCAAGGAACAGGTATGGGCACTGAAGGCCTTAGCTCCCTTGTGGTCTGTCATGCCAATGTGTTTAGTTAAATTTGTTTTTAAATATACTATCTTTGTGATATTAATTTCCAGTTATTATTTTCATAATACTATTTTAGTAAGCAATTAATCTAAAGAATAGGTACCTATGTGATAAAATGTGCCATACAGTCTTACAGCATTGGAATGCAGTGTGATGTAACTTTCATTTTAAACATGATGTGATTGTGTACATGAGTAAAATTTGTTTTGTGTGCCAGGAACCCTTAAAGCATTTTATTAATAGTTTGTTTTTATTTGATTGCAGTCTAATCTTTTGAAGTGGATGATTTAATGTTTTGAAATCTTTTTAAAAGTTTTTGAAGATAAGCTTGTAGTGAATTTTAAGTTTCTTAAATAAAAATTTATTTTGAAAGTTTATAAATTTAATTTTATTATTTTGAATAATTATTTTCCTTACGGAGTATATATGGAAATGTAATCATTCTGAAAACATCATGCCTGCACTTTTGGAAGGAATAAAATCTGTTGCCTGACTGGTAATGAAGATTCTGCAAGCAATGATTATATAAGTTATTTTATGTTTTAAACTAATATTGCTGTTTTATGTTAAATATTAAACATTGTTTATAAATAATTTCATATATTTGTTTTAGATATATTCAGAATGATAATGTTGATTAAATAGAAACTAGTAGGATTTTTATTAAAATCCCAACTTTTAATCATTAACAGGATATGAAACTACTTTATTTGTTATAAGAATATAAAAGTATGAATTTTAAATATTTCTAAAAACTTGAAAGTATTTATACAAAGAATATATAAAAAAAAATGTGACATTTTTTTAATGTGAAAAAAAACTATTAATTATGTAGTTGCTAATTAAGAGTAACATACAACTCTACAGAAAAAAATTAGCAATTTGTTTTAATCTTTAACACTCTATATACCTCATATTAGAACATATTATAACATTCTGCTCAGTGGGGTGAAATAGTCCCATCATCCATTGGTTCTTTTTGTCATCATTATAATGTTTAGAAGGTGGTGAATAGTATGTGAAAACAGGTGAACTGTCATGAATATTCCATAAACGTAAACTGTTGTCCAGACTAGCAGACAATAGCTGAAAATTTTCATTATATATATAAACTGAATTTAATCATTTGATACAGAATTCAATCACATAATAACATAGTGTTGTCAAAAACATATTAATATAAAATTGTTTCATATCATAATTGCATTAATACAGCTAACTCTTTAAATAAGAGAAACTGATGCACAAGAAACATACAGAAATAAATTTTCTCAGCAATAAATTTTGTGAAAATATCTCAATAATAAATACCTTAAAATTTCACAAAATATTAACTTTTTACCTCTTTAAAAAATTTAAGTTAAAAGCTAGGATTATTATATACATAACTTTATAATAAATTTAAAAAATTAATACAATTATAACTTTTAATACAGATCACTACACAGGATTTGCCTAGTATAATGGAAAACCTATACAAAAACAAGTGGTTTCTACTTAATATGACATGGGGTTTTTCTTTTGTCAGTTAAAATCACTTGACTCTTCCTTGAAATAGACATATACAAACTCTATATGACAGTGAATGGGATACTGTATCATTCCTCATGCAGAAATTGCTTTAACTCCCAGAGAGACACAGGAGGAAAGTAACAGTATCTGATTCTTCATTCCAAAACAGGCCATAGAGGCTCTAATGTTTAAATTCAGTGATTAAGTAGGCTATGAAAAGAGGGCAATTAAAAATCGTAATATTCCTGAAACCATAAATAAACAGTTTGTTTATGGTGAATTGTAAAATTATCATCTAGATAGGTACAATTTCCAGACCGAAACAAAGTTTGCAAGCATAGAATGCAATCGGACAAGCAAAAGAGTGATGACAGTGCTAATGACTTGCAATGTATAGTGATAGAGATCTACTAAAAACTACCAGATGAAAATT
This sequence comes from Latrodectus geometricus, assembly GCA_026290005.1. NCBI lineage: Eukaryota > Metazoa > Arthropoda > Arachnida > Araneae > Theridiidae > Latrodectus > Latrodectus geometricus. The sequence continues at coordinate 14,343 of JAPDSC010063887.1, read as the reverse complement.
CAACTTTTCATAGAATTAATCCTAAGCTACACCCCAGGAAGGAAGTAATTACAGTTGTGTCAGTCTCTGCATTTAAACACAGAATACATCACAATCATGCATTAATTTTAATTCATTTTTTATGAACATTCAATATAAAGTTTAAATTTTATTTAATAATAGTTATACAATTTTTATAACAAAACATAACTTCAAGAGGCGAAATACTAGGAATAAAGGTAAATCAATTTTACAATATCCATGGCAATCTCTACACATATAAAATTAAAATTCATAAATCAAATAAAGATATGTTTCAAATAAGCTTTACAGGTCCAAATTGATAGCTAACTAGTCATTATAGACAGAATCAAACAAAGTTATAAAAGGAGATGAAAATAGATTTGAAATATCATTATTTAAGTGTTGATCACATTTTTTCCTTAGCAATATATATTAAAAAGAAAAAAAAAAACCAAAACAATTACAGCTTTATTTTTAAAGAAAACATTTCGCTTTAGGAAGAAGTTTAAAGGAATCTAAGGAACATTGAGAAAGAGATGGAATTTAAGAGATCTGCACTCCCTGATATATATATATATATTTGCATATTTTATATGCATACATTGATTGAATAAAAAAACTCGTTACATATACCCTAGTATATTAAGAAGATTTCCATATTTTAGAGCAGCTAAGAGTTAAAAGCATAATGTATATATATATATATATATTTTTTTTTTTTAACTAATATGATTTTTATAACATTTATTTGAATTATGCTGCAGAATTGCAGAAGAATTTTAGAACACTACAGTAGATCACTTTTCTTTCTTCACTTTCACTATGATTTAAATAATAACCCAAACGCAAAATGTAAATTTATTATTAAAATACAAGAGAAACAAACTAAAGTATTACATTTTAAATTGCTTTTCTAACACCGAATAAAGCATTTGAAAATCTTCTGATGATTTTGTTTACTTGCTATAATTAAAAGAATTAAGAAGTGACAAAAAATAGCTTTAAACAAACATCTGAGAAAGAATTACTTATTAATTAATAATCATATCAAACTAGTAAGTCGATTAAAATAAGATATATGAAAATATTAAGTTAACATAATGGCACAACTATGTCAACATATTACACAAAATATAAGATTGGACTTTTATAAGATTCATAAAATCTTTGCACAAATTTAGTAATATATTATGCAATAAATTAATTGTATACATACTGTATCAGATGAAAAAGGACTCCAAGATAAAGAAGATATTTCCATTGAATGAGCCTTTAATACATATAATAACTTTTCTTGAGTGATATTTATTACAGATATTACTCCACTATTGTGACTAAAAAAGAACAGCCAATTATTAATGAACTGTACAAATACTTTATTTAAATAATGAGCTACAAAAATTTATTCAAAATTCCTCTTTATGAAAAAACAAATTTACTAGTTATTATTTTGTTAAGTTACTATTTCAAAATTTTTTAGCTTTATAATTATTATTATTATTTTAAAGGCAGACTATGATATTTAAAGAAATCTATTTTTGAAAAGCTTTTGTACTTTACATATTATTAAAAAATTAAACTATTAAGAGAAAGCTTTTTAAAAAAATGACTGTTTTTAAAGATATTTTAATAAATAATATGTTATTATAACAAAATAGGTGATTTATAATTATTAAAAAAATGTTTTTTACTTAAAAGTTTTATTTCATTTCATTTTTCAAAAGCTTATCATTTATTTATCATATACATTATGCATTCAGACCAGATCCATGATTCTGTTAATCTTTGTTGAAGATTAGCAACACCAAATGTTACTCACTCAAATCTTTTATGAAAAGATTAGAAATAATTATTACTTACCCAACAGCTAGAAATTCAGAATTATATTTGTTTGACACAATAACAGTTATAAGCATATCAGTTCCACATTTAATTTTTGTATAGGTATTTAACTTTATATTCCATTTTACAAGCTGTTTTCCTTGGTCAGATGGGTAAATAAGTACATTAGGATTATTATGGATCCATTCTATTGTACGAAACTGAAAAATAAATAGAAAATAGTAAAAATCTATATTATTGAACCAACAAAATATGAATTATAATCAAAAAATATTATTAGAAAATTTACTTGAACTTCCAATTTTATAAGTGCATATCAAATATAGGTGAAATAATATACAGATTGATTATAAACTGAAAGTAAAATTTGAATAATTTAAACAGAGATAATAATTTTTAAAATAAAGAAATAACAATTCCAAATTAATTTGTTTATGATTTTAGTTGATTTGAATAAATTAAAGATTTTTCTTTACTTCATTTTATAAAACTTAAAATTCCGCAATTATATATATCCAAAGATATACATTAATAACTGTTGTTGCTTATTTAAATAAATGAGCATATGTACATAAAACTTGTAATAAAAAGACAGAACTCAAATTCAAAATGAATAAAAAGGCAATCAATATTTTATTCACATAATATAGTGTTTAATTAATAGCTGTATTTGCTTTTTTAAGTGGATTATAATAAAATTTGAATTTTTAATAAATATTAAGGTTTAACTTTAATAAAGCATTAATTGAGAAAAGTAAGTTCATATTTTTAACTGAGAATGAAATACATTAATCTACATTAAAATTCAATATTTCAGTATTCTTCAGTGTTTCAAAAACTATTTTTATATTATGCATTAATAATACAACTAATTAGAGTAAGTTTACTTTTAATTATGAGTTATATAATTATAAAACAATTTTGTTTATTATTTTATATTGTACAAGTTCAAATTCACTATAAGCTAATTTTTAAATGGAATGTAATGTAAGGATCTTTTAAAGTATACTTTTACTGATTGAGTGATGAAGGATACATTATTATAAAAATAGTTTTATTCATGTAATTATTAGTATTGTTTGCTTAGCGATGATCTTTTTCTGCATACATAAGTCAATTTTTAAAATATTAAGTGCTATTTTTCAACACCTTAAAATTTTTTTAACAAAGTTATTCACATTATTACATAAAGATAAATGAGATATATTATTTTGCAGCAATTTTCAAATATATTTTGACAAATTTTATATAATGTCATAGGCAACATTTTATATTATTGTCAATTACATTTTGATTTTTAAAAAACCAACTTGATAAACTTTATGGTCTTTCAGAATTATTTTATACAATCTTCTTATATAGAGAGTAACTTGTATAAGACCCTGTCAACTAAAGAAATGATAGAATCAAATAGCATGATTTTTCATGAACAGGTAATTATATAACAAATACAGAAGTGATTCTTTGATAAAAACCATTTGAGTTTTTTTAGAGAAGAGTTCAGTTTTAGTAGTTATTTTTCTTTTGCATCTTAAGATGTTAGAAACTTCGCGCCTAATAAAGAACTGAATGTGATTATTTTGGTAGGCAATATCACTTTTTTTAACTTTTCCATAACGTTTTTTTTAATTTTAACTTTTTTAAATAGTTTTTTTTTTTTTTTTTGCTTAAATAATGAATTTAATATTAATACTTGATTATTTTAGCAAACAAAATAAACCATAAATATTTCAGTCATGTTTTAAAATACTTATTTCAACCTTTTTCTTTTGAGAATTAATCTTCTCTTTCAATCTTCATTAAATATGCAGAGAAATAATAAAAAGTGGTTTGGTGGAATTTGCACCAACATCTCAGCCAACTAGTATTTAAACAAATACTGACAGAAAAAATTTAAAAATTATTACAATATATTATATAGTAATGCTAAAAAATGTGCTTTGCTAAGAGTGATTAAATATAAATAGACTTTTCCTTCGACAGAAAATACATAGTAAAAGTGTAATTTTAACAATTAATAAGAAGTTGAAAATAAACACAACCTTGCACCAATAGATTATAATCTTCCCATTCAATTCACTTTTATAGCACATTGTATTGAAAAAATCTTTATGTTATATTAGATGCAATTAAAACCTAAGCATATAATTAGTAACATGAGAATGCAGTAGTTAAGTTTAAATGCATAAATTGAACATTCACTAGTTAGGTTTTAGTAGTTTAAGGCATCTCAGAACTTGATTTTTGCTTCAATAATAGCATGATATGCCTAGGTATTTTAAATATTATGCAATAGCTTATTTTTTAAAAGCATTATCATTGCTTTATGAAAGTTTATCATCACCATAAAAGGCATAGGGCACTTTACTCTTTCAGCCATGATAAACATGTTACCACTGCTTAAAATTAAACTGCATTCAGTGCTGTCTTACCCACAAATTCATATCAATACATTAACACTTAACATTACAAAATCAAATATTATTATATACATTATGTTAGAAACAATCGCAAAACTCACTTCTTTTATTGAGGCTTTCATAATACATGATGAAGTATCCACATCCCAAATTTTTAATTCACCATCTTCACTACATGAAGCAAGAAGTTCGGGGCCCTCATATTTGCAAAATGATAAAGATACTATTTTTCCTCGATGAGCTTCATGCAAAAATTTACTGTCCAATAGTACAGGTGGATTACTTTTGAAATCAACAAAATAAATGTTATATCGACAAGAATACGAAAAAATTCCTGAAGGACTAAAAGAAATAGATTGTGGACATCCTCTATTTACTGACGGTAATACTACTACTTCTGAAGACATGTTTTTATCCTTTTATGTTACATAGAGAAATCTATTCAAAATATCAAGGAATAATAAAGATGATCAAATGTTAATATGAATCACGCACTCTTCCATCTAATGAAGATTATTTATTTAATGAAAAATTTTTGAAAAAAAAATTTATTCGTAGAAGTGAAAGTAAAATTATGATAAATAGTAAAGAAGGATTTCAGAATTATAAAATCATTCGTAAATAAAGCAATGAAAATAAATGATAAGGAGAACTAATCCAATTTAAGACAGATTGACATTTCTTTGTTTTGAAATACAGCCGCTGAATTATATGATGTGTTGAGTAGTTTGTAAACAGCTTTTGTTATTTATTATTTTTTTTTTAAATAATTATATATCTTTGGTGCCATAGAACTAGGTCTATGTTTGGTGAAATATAAATCCACTCAATATAGCCATAAAATTTATGCTGCAATACCTGGTATAAATTATCAACATTTTCTCCTTTTTTTTCTCCAAAAAATGTTAAATTTTAATTAAAATCTATTCGTGTAAAGTTAAGCTATAGGATATTTAAATGAAAACATACAAACAAAATGAGAGTAAAAAGTGTAAATGGAGAAGAAAAGTATTATTTAACATATCTAAAATCATATTTAGCTGTGATCTGTTTATTCTTTTGCAAACAAAGTGTCAAGTGGAATTTGTAAAATGTTTTCCTGTTGTGAAAAATAATTTTCAACTTACACAATTTTTATAACATATGTGAGCTCATTTATGTTTTTTGGTGCTTTTTCAGTTTCATCATAATAATATTACATAAACGCAGACATTCATAAGCATTCACAACTCACATTTAATCTTTGATGGATGTGTATACATTATACAATTTAAATGCACGACATCACTTTGACCAGTGTTTCTTAACCCTTTTGACACAATGGACCACTTTAAAAATTTTAAATATGTCACGGACCCCCCTGTAAAAAAAATTGCTTAAGCATCATTTATTACAAAATATATTCTGTTTTATTATTTAATTATTTTACTATTTTTATTTCAATAGTGAAATGAATTATGAAAAATTCAATATGAAAAATTTGGAAGAAATTAAAATTCTTAATGTGAAGGCTGTTGCTGCTTTTCATTGACTAACAGATTGAATTGAAAGATGGTTTTCGACAAAGCAGTGCCCATATCATGTTCACCATTCAGTCGACTTCGATGTTTTGCTTTTATTGTGATAAGAGTGGAAAATCCCGCTTCGCAAAGATATACTGTAGCAAACGGAATAACGGCTGTCATAGCTCGTTTTACAAGCAATTAGTAGGCTTCTCTTAAAGAAGAACAAAACTCTCCAAGAGTTTTTGAATTGAAATCCAACAAGGACTTTGTTTTCAAATCAATTAGCTCATCTTTGTCAAAGTTCATGTCATCCATACAGTCAATATCACAAGGAAAAGGATTACGAATCCACAACACATCTTTTATATTTATTCCATCCGAATTGAAATATTTTTCAAATGAAACTTGAAATACTTCCAGGTGTTCACAGATTTCATTTTTCAAGTTATTCAATAACAAACTATCTTTCCGAGATCTATTTTCAAAAAGCACTTCGTCCAACATTTGAAAGTTTGTATATATCCCATTTTGAATTCTAATTTTCCAAAGTGACATTTTTAACAAAAATTCCTGTAGTTCCTCAGTAGCATCTATAATTGTTGTATCAGGCCCTTGAATTGAAAGACATATATCGTATATATAGTTTGCAAAAGAGGCTCACAAAATAAAAATTCCTCTTTGATAGTATCAGCAGACACGTAATGAACAAAAACAAGAAGTTGACTACAATTCGAGATGTCTGTAATTTCATCCAAGAGCATACTAAAGGGAAATGGCGATGCTTTCAATTTATCGATGATCTATTTCACGATATTGGAAGAAATTTCAACTATTCTTGAATATATCACATCCTTAGACAATGGAATAGCCTCAAGTTTTTATTCTAGTCTACGAACTAATTCATCTATTTCTAGTGCACATGAATTAAATAATATCTCTCCAATAGTATGCGCTTTCTTACTTTTGGGAATACGATATGCAACTCTGAAAAATGCCAAATCCATATCAAATCCAAGTTTGTTCCAGATTTCGAAAACTGGGCTTTCTTCTTTGTAAAAAATTCTAGATCTTTAGATGCATTTTCAGAATGAAGAGATTTGAGATGCTCGATCAATTTTGCCGGTTTCACAAAAACTTTCCACTCAGAAAGCATTGTGGCTTTTCAACACCGTCTGATTCCTTCATGCAGCAGAATCTATATTTTACATAATTTTCATCATACTTCATTTTTTTGGACATTTTGGACTACAAAAAATATCAAATAATCAAATGAAACATTAAGACACAAAAAAAAAACTACTTATTCCAACTAATTACAAATTAAAATTACTAATTACAACTTGTGAAAAAGTAAATCAAATATTTTGTTTTAAAAATTTGGAAGAACTTTAGGGAACAGATTTTAACGTCACTTTATTTCCAAGTGAAGTAAAATTCAAAGGCTACTTTGTATTTCTAAAAATTTCAAATTTTATATAGTTTGCGAATGTTCTTTTCCACGCATTGTGGAGGTCTCTATTATCGGGAAATGGCAGACAGATGGCTTACAGAGGTTGCCCGTGACAAAAAAAGCTTTTTTTTTTTAAATATTGATGCAAACATTTTAAAAACTAGGAGGAGTCGGTGGACCCCAAAATATGACCCATGGACCTCTAAGGGGTTCATGAACCACAGATTAAGAAACCCTGACTTAGACTAATCGTGGCTCGGGCAAAGAACTTTATTTGAAATCCCTCTGATTTAGTATTTCAATAATGAAGAGCCAAACGTAATGAAAATATTTAAATTTTTCACTTCATTATAGATAGATAACAAGAGAATTGTCTAGAACCTAAAACAGCTATAAAGTCCCTCTTCCAATGGTCAGAAGAAATATCGTTCTGCCCATTTTATTGATCTTCTGACAATTCTATTTTAATCGTTAAAAGAGTATAGAAAGTCTGTAGAGCCAAAATTTGACAAAAATACTATTTAAATTTATAATTAGAAAATGTAAAGACTTTTAGGATCCCTCTCTGATGTGGGAGCCGGAGACAACTATGTTCCATACGCCCCTGCCTTAGCCAGGTTTTGCTTGAATGTAAACTGTTTCAAAACAATTAATTATAATGAAGTATATAAATCCTACCCATGTAGGTTCATGGTATTATCTGCTTAAAAACAATTATATGTTTAAAAAAAAAGAAAAAGAAAAACTTATTAAATATTTTTAAAGTTTACTTGAAGAAATCAAATTTTTTGCAATTAATATTTTATAACAGAAAATTGTGGTATTGTGATTCAGTCCTGCTCAAAACATACCAAGGGTATACATGCATTATTAATATTTCTTCACGTGTATCTGTGTGAGAAAGTATTAATAAAGCGTCATTAGAATTCTATTCATAAAAAATCTTATATTCTAATTTATTTAATTATAAATCTAGACATATAATGATTAATTTAACAAAACATTATATTAGATATAATTAAAAAATTATATTTTCAAATCAGAGTTTACTTCAAAATTGAGAAATACCCTAAGGAAGTTTGAATTATAGCATTGGTTCTCAACCTTTTAGTATTCGAGACCCAAGTTTCAGCCATAATTTTCATCCCCCTTACAATAGAGTGTATATAATAATAATATATTTAGTATTTTGGTGCTAAACCTACACAATGATCTTAATCCAGATATAAAAGCCTCTCACCATTGTTGAAAACCTTATTTTGCCAGCAGTGATTGATTAAGATTGTAGAAACTATATTTGGATATCATCATACAAAACATTTGCAGTTTATATTTCTTTCAAATGATGTTGTTGCTAGTTGAATACGTGATATAGCTGAAAATGTAGTATCAGCTTTTCTAGAAGTGTCGTGTATTCGTCGGAATATGCACCGATAGTGCACGTTAAATGTCTGTAAAACTCTAGAATAGGAATCTCCTTAGGAGCTTACAAGATTTTTCACGAAAAATCCCTTTCAAAATATTTACTTAAAATTTGTACATCACAATTACAATTTAAGATATTAAAATTTCTATTTTGAGCGAAAACTGTATTTAATTAGTTTCCTTAAAGTATTGATAGAAATATTATCCCAATTCTTTCAATTTGAAATATGAGCTTTAACAGGACCAAAATATTGAACTTATATATTTATAATATAATTAAAAATATGTTATCAAGCACTATTTTTTCAGCATTCAATGTTTATAAAAGCTGTAACACCTTAGCAAAAAGAAACCGATTAATTATTTAAATTTTAGATTTACTTCTATATGCAGTATAAGCCAATTGTAAAAGGTAAGAATACAGCAAAAATAAAATTTTTAAGAGACAACTGTTATAATCTATGTCAATGTATATGTAAATACAATTCTTACCTCTGTTTGTCGAACGAATTTTTGTTCCAAGTTGAATTGAAAAGGTTGCCCGGAATGGAGTGAAACTTATATTAGTATATTAGTCCCTGATTTACTATGATTCCGGAACTCAGGTCACCTCAAGAAAGAAGCAAGTGGTTATTTTTCCATTTAAAATTGTTATTTTATGCCTAACTGTTAGGAGTGGAGAAAAATATTTACCAACGGATCCCGTTCTCTTTCCACGTATATAAAGAGTGATATTCTTAAAAAAATTATGATAATATGTACTTTTTCCTGATATTTGAAAAAAAATTATATTTACCATCCGCAGTAAACTTGATTTCGACTTTATCAATATGCTGCCAATCGGAAATGTATTGGAATTCCGATGAAAAGGGTAACTTTAATATTTATAACGTAACTAAACGGCGATTTCGGGCATTATATACTTTATTTGATTTGTTTTTAGTTAAATTATATGTGAGACTTCATTTCATGATGCGCACCATCATTTTGAGATTCCATTAATTACATTATTTTATAATTAAGCTTATATTTATTAAATGAATAATTTATGTTTTTACATTTAAACAAAAGCTCCGAAGAGATTCTTTCAATTCTTTGGATTTTTTAGTTTATTTCGGTATCTTTCATGGAAAAAAGAGTTAATGTAAGTTATTTTTTTTCTAGCAGAAACATTCATTAAAAAATGCGGATCTTGGAAATTTAAATACACAATTTTCCTAATAATTTTTTTTTTTAAATATTTTTTTTCTAATGGCAGATTAGAAGACAACTGTTGTCAGAATAACAAACATTAGAACTAGAACAAAGACAAAAATTACATGGATACTGTTACCAAAACTAAATATATAGTAATTCTATAAATATATTAATCTTTTCCCGAGATCTCTAGTGTTTCTCCCACGAACATCCCCAATTCAGTGGAGAGCGATGACTCTAATGGTCAAATAGACCATTTGAGTCATCTTTCGTTTGTTGCATAGAAGGCAAGATGAACTTGATAATATTCTTATACGATATATATGTTTAAGAAGATAATTGTGGTCAAAGTGGAAAATTTTGATTTCAGCAATCCATTTCTTTGTCTTTTATGTTTTACAAGTAATTCTTTCTAAAAGTTTTTTAATTAATCGTTTGGTGGTATAGAAAGGATGTTGTTGATGAATAATTCTACAATTTTGGCTGCTTTCTTTGCCGAAGTATTAGCTGTTTCGTTTCCCTAGAGTCCAAAGTGTATTTTTACCCATTCTGGTAAAATGTTAACTAAATAAGAATGCGGCAAGTAAAGTGTAAGGCATAAATTCATTAAGCCAAGTGAAAATTGATTAAAATGCAACGAAGCGGGTATATTCAGTTATTAATAGATAGAATTAAAAATGTCTTATATCATACCACATTACATCAAACGGTGAAATTTATACAATCATATGAACTCATTGTGGATGCGTGAATGAAGCGTTATGTAAGTATTAGGTAATGATTATCACAATTTAAAAAAATAAATTTTTTTTTTATGCATTTTGGAACGAGTGAGTATTTTAAAATTGATGGGTCTATGGATAACAAGATTACATTTTATACTAGCAAATCAATTTTTGTATAATATATAAAGAACATTATGTTAGAGAGAGAAAATGTTCGTTTTATATACATGTGATAAAAAAAATAGCAAAATAGTTATTCCTTCTTGAGGATATAATGAAAAAAAAAATAATTCAAACGATTATTTAAACCGAAATAGGAGGCATTTAAATTAAATCTAGAAATCTTTTTCTTTACATGCTTTATGAGTAAAACTTTGAGCTATAGGGAGAGCCAAAATAACATATGTTTATACTGTTGAGATCCAGGCAGTTTAAGAAATTCTCAAATTATTAATATAATAGGAATGATGATAGTTTTATGAGATCTTGAATTTATCCTTTAGAGGGACAAAATCTCAGCAATTCAAGTTCAAATTTTTTTGGAGTTGAAATTAATAGTGAGAACAAATCATGTTTAGTAAAGTAATATGAAAACAGGTGGAACTATGGGAAACCTAGAAATTTCGAATCTTTGGCTGATTAACTTCCAGCAGAGAATAGAAAAGACGCTTTATTACAATATATATTTGAATATTAAAACAAAATTGATTTTCTTTTTAATAACAATGACGTCATTATCAGAGACAAAGAATAAATTGAAATGAACAGGATGAATTTACATGTTTATAAGTCCTTCTGTATTTACTTGTATTCTTACAAATCGAAAACAAAATTTAGTTTCCTTTAGGATAAATTTTGAAATTTATTTGGGGTTACAATCAAAAGAAAATATTATTATTAACTTTAATTTAATCAATTACAAACTACTTTCGTTTCTCTCATTTATCTATTTAATGCTCATAAGTGATATAATTTTGTTAGTATAATCATTAGAGTCTAGCATGTTTAAAATAAAATGAAATGCTTGAAAATTTTAAGTAATAAATCTTTTTTTAATAAATGCCTATACTCGTTTAAGTATGCTAAATATTTTCTATTTTTAAATGCATACCTTTGATATAACTAAATTATATTATTTACAGTAATAAAAAATGATTCATAATCTCATTTTCAAAATCCCAATGAAATCCTTTTTGGATGTCCTATAAATATCTTTAACAAAGCTTAGACACTAGATTTAATTATAAAATTAGGATTCAATATGGTGAATAAGCAAATGTACAGTAATATGTGACTGGGAGAAAAACAGAGTAAGAACTATTACTGCTTCGGCAATATAAAAAATTAGAACTTGAGAGGACATAGAATTTCTTATCATCTTGTTCTGAATAAATCAAACTATTTTGTTGATATAGTCAACAGGATTTCAGACTGTGAAAGCTTAAATAAATCTTTAAAATGGTATTTTGTGAGAATTTTGATAATGTTAATCATCCTTGTCAGTCACGTAGTGTTGTTGATAAAACTATGAGTAATGCGTTTCTTCTTCTATTGACACGACATCCCCTGATGAGTCAAGGCCTTCCCAAGTACTTTCCACCATTCCGATCTATTTTTGGTAATTGCTATCCAATTATTTACTTTTAGGATCTTAAAATCTCCACCTACACAATCTGTCCATCTCAACTAGGGCCTACCCCTTTTTTTAGTTCCCAAAAGTTTATGATTGAAAATTTTAAATGTTAATGATAAGGGGTTCATTCTGCATATGTGTCCCGTAAATTTCACACGTTTAATCTTAATAAATTTGATGGTATCTATATCCTTATAATTAGTACAGTTCAAAATTATTCGACGTCTCCAGACTTCATTTTCATTCACAACACCAAAGATTTTGCTCAGAGCTTTTCGCTTACATATAGCTAGCTACATATGCTGGGATTTAGCAAATGTTTTAAGTCTCAGATCCACAAGTGAGCCTAAATCTGATAAATAATTTATATGAGAGTAATGCGCTATAGTATATGTTAATAAAAGGGTATTATAATTTTAGGTAAAATATTTTTAAGGTTCAAGAAATGGAATATATGCATTCCATGAGCCATTGAGACCACTAAGATATCTATTCTCCATAGTCATTCGATTCCCTGATAAAAATTTTGCATGTAAAACTTGGTCATTTTATTGAAATTATTTTAAAATTTTTATTTATTTGATATTCTATTCATATTAAGCATTTTATTGAAATTGAGAAGTGTTTTACAGAAGTAAACTTCACTCAACTGATAATTGTTAAGTAAACTAATCCGAATTGTACAATAAATGAAAACGTTGACCTTATAATGCAAATGTGTCTTTTCATAATTTGATTGAGTATCATCAAAATTTTTTCGTTACATCAAGAACCACTTAGTATGTATCACAAAGTAATTTTCTTGAATTTTGTTTGAGACTTAACTTTTTTTTTGAGTTACCTTCAACTATCTTCAGTTCAGTAATTTTTTAAATAAATTTAAATAATTTTCTTTGGTTTTTGCAAGCCTTTGCTTTTTTTTCAATCCGACTTTAATAGTTATTGTTAAAAAACAACCAATATTTTTATTTTTAGATGAAAATTTTTATTATATAGAAAGTTATATACCCTATCATCTATCTTTTTTTATTTCTCCTTTTACGTACTCATTTAAAATCAAATTTCTTTTAGTTTCTGTTATTGCTATGTAATCTTTCAATGTGGCAAAATTATTATAAAGGTTATTTGTATTACCATAATTTTAAAAAGACGCTATTTACTTTTTTTCAATTAAATTTATTTTTATAAATAAATTTCATATTCTTCATACTAGGAATGTTCTGACTTAATCTGCTATTATTTTTATTGCTGAACGGTAACACAGTTTTTGGGGTAAAACCAAAAAATTAACATATATAAACTTAATAATTGCAAAGTTTTTAAGGCCCACTTTTTCCCCCCATAAAAGCCTTATAACTGAAAAGTCTTTCTCAATATCCTTAATAAATTCTAAAATATATTATGTATAGTTTTTTTTTTTTTTTTTCTTAGTTTAAAACTTTTTATCAAAGATCATTGTGAACCAATAAAAATATCTCTTTTTAATTTCTCTTGATTTACTAAGGCAACTACCTCAAATATTTCAACCATAATTTTCTACGGATAAGCGCATTTAACGTTAAAAAATCTTCTTCACTTCGATAGAATTATTAATCTGAAATTCTGCACAATTTATTTATAAAATAAATGTTAATTAATAAGAGTTAATTAAAAAATTTTATTCGCCATCATTCAACTCATCGTCATCAAATCTAAGTAAATTAATCTTTTTTGCTCAATTTATAACTTTTTTCTGTATATGGATATTGAATTCTTTATTTTAATTTAAAATGGTATTCAGGAGTTGTATTTAGTAATCCAGGTTAATAATGTTGCAATTGTAGCAGCTGATAATAGTTAAAAACAACAAAATATTGTAAATTTTATTTAAAAAATGTGTATATCGCTTTTTTTGACATGAATTTGAAAGAGGTAAACTCAGTACTATATTGAGTTTGTGATTTGTATAAGGAGTAATATTTAAAAAAAAGCTCAATAAAGATAATAGAAACTCTCTCTCTCTCTGATATTTCCTTCCAATGATGTAGAAATGAACAGTTGTTCAAAAAATAATTATTTACATTTGACAACCTCTAAAAGTGCTATAATTATAATGGATAAAGTACAAAATAGGAGTATTGTGGACTTTTTAATAATTCTTTTT